>CM076572.1:948672296-949025037 GCA_034641835.2 Pinus albicaulis | reverse complement strand
TCTAGGAGATCCTTCTGTCATACCAAAATCATTCACTGATATCACAAGGGCCGCGGTGTGCATGATTTCATTGTAGAGCTATAAAAAGGGTCTCTTTCACCTCTAATCACCTCACATTAATATGTCAACCCGAGAGCGTTTTGTCATTACAAAGAGTGACTCAATCCGAGGCTCATTCGTCAGAGTAATGCTAGTAGTACAGTGCTTAAGAAATACAAGAGTAAACGGATGCTTAACTGAAATCAAATTACTTTAAAAAAGTAAATCACACACTCAGGAAACTCAATAACTCATCAGTCAAGGGTTCGGTAATGATAAACCATCCCTTCAGAAACTGATGGAAAAAGAACTAAAGCATAGATCACAAGCCTGGGAGCTAAACAGTGACTGATACTGCTCACTACAGTCTTAGATCATCTCTCACAACAAACCATCAAATGCAGATAAATAGATCAACAAAGGAAATAAAGGATTAAACCACAATTCTGAAATGGAACAGCAACTCTAAAATGGAACAGCAAGTGAATACTAAGTCCTGCGGGTTATAATCAAACTCAATCTATACACTCTTTGCAATCAAGGAACATTCTATCATTCTAAAGGCGAATTACACAAATCATATTAATGGACCAGCAATAACGATTAATGAATTATGGGACAATACTGATTCAGTGGAAACGCACACAACACAAATGTTAATATAACAGCTCTGTAACATAACAGTAAGGATATGCGATTAACTCTTGAAAGGAATAATAACACAATGCGGAGTTAACACACAAGTCCATCTGTAGAAAATTCAATGATTCAAACTGGAACAGAGCATGTAATATGAACTTGTAAAGCATATCAAATAATCGAATAGCAATAATAAACAAACCACACAGAAACGAAGCTGTAATGGTACAGAAGCAAGTGTCCTTCGGGGCCGGGCCCTTAGCCTCCAAGGATACACCGCTTTAGGTTAACGCAGACGCGAAGATGGAATAAGCACCAGGCTTTCATTAATACATTGATCAAAAATACATCGAACCAGTTCTCAACAAAGCTTAATAACCAAATCTGATGTTTTACAGAAGATTACATAAAACGTATCTTATCTCGCCCTCCTAAACTAACAATGCTGTCTCTTTTTATAAGGATGATGGCGGAGATGTCCAAGCAGCTAGATAAATAAAGCAGCGATCCCTCAGGATCTTCGATCCTGAGGGATTCGCCAAACAGTTAACTCTTCATCCTGTCTTTGCTATTGCGCTGAGCTGGTGTCCTCTCGTTCTTGCCCGAGCCGATTCACCTTGATCTTGTTTCCCTATGTTTGCGTTCGGTTCTCATCCAGAGGGACAACATTTATCTCCACTTCGTTCTTATCTTTAGAGCGGCAACTCTTCGTTTTCTTCTTTCCCTGTATAGAAAATAACCATTATCAGTGGCTAAGTTATACACATCGATTCTCACATGTTTTGTGATAGTTTTTTATGACTTTCCAAATCCATGATACAAAAGGTTCACAAATTGTATTAAAAAGTCATTAAAGTAATCAGCAAAATCATACCTTTTCAGTACTCCACACACCCCCCTGCTTACCTTGTTTCATGTCCTCATGAAAACATTGTAGTTGACATGTAATGCAGTGAGAGAGTATGCTGGAGAAGGAGTTTCATTTGGAGGCCCACAACCATGTTGAGTGATTAAATAATCAAAGAACTGACCTGCTTGCCCCTCAGGCATATCATACAGGGCCTGGTATCCATGTGCAGGATGCCAAATAATTGGAGCGCGAAATCTACACCCTAACCAAGATGACCCTGCTTTCAGAAGGCTCTGGCCATAGAGATTCAAACGGTCAGTGGCTAACTCAAAGTTCTCATACTTAAATGGTTCTCTGAGCTGGATGTGTGGATCAGAGATTCGATATCGAAATTTGGCTGCATTAATGGCCAAGTCTTTGATGGAAAAGAAATACTCTAAACCCTCTTGAATGAGTGCCTCATGCATAGGCCCTAATGTTACAATGACACCTGGAGTCCTTATGTGGTTTATATGAGCTGTCCATAACTGTACCGGGTTCCTAGGCTCAGCCCTAACTCTTAAATCTAGACCATTTTCTTGACTCTGGAAGGTATCATAGGCTTTCAGCCACTTAATCTGATTAGCCCCGAATGAAATGAATGCTTGGAATTGAATATCACCAATGGAGGGACAAGGGTTCAATTCAGTCTCCCGACTTAGCACAAGGTCGTGTAAATAAAGTTCACACAACAATCTCTGGACTTTCACTCCATAATGTTTACAACAGTCGATAAAATCATTGACATTGTTGATCTGTATAGGGGTGCCTGCCTTAACAACTTTTATTTGTAATTGTAAATATCGTTCTAATAGAAACAGAGCATAGTTTTTAGCAGGAGCCCTACATGCTAAAACATTATTATATAAAGAACACAAGTCATTCATCTGTTTGATAGTTGTATCTAGTTTATAAGTTACCTGTGTGACTTCCTCTTGTTCCTTCATCCATCCTTCAAAAACCTGTCTTTTAGATTGACTGACATCCCTTAGTTGCTGCTGCAACTCTTCATATTTTTCTAGGGGAACCGTTTGCTCTTTAAGTTGCTCCATTTCTTGCCGTGCTTGTTTCACCATCTTATGCAAGGTTTTTGTCTTTGGATCTTTCCTCCATGCATCAGTGGAGGCCGGGAGTTTTACCTGAACCTTTTTGTTACGCTGTTTGGAGTTCAGGACCCTGATTACCCCTGAGGGTGGTGCCTCCGTCTGAATTTGCTTATCATCCTTTTCTGTCTTAATCGGAACGGTAGCTGGATCCTCAGAGTCTTGGAAAACAGGATGTTTGTTGGCCCTCTTTTTCCTCTTTACCTTCTGGTTCTTTTTCAAAATCCTAATTTGTTGCCTGAGTTGGGTTATCGTGTTTAACAGTTTAGTCCGCTCCTTCCTCAACTTCTTGATTTCCATTGATTCCTTTGAAGGAACGGCAGTCTGTCGATGGTGGACTGGATCATGACCAGTTGCTAACTCTTCCTCCTGGGGTTCTTCCTCACTGCTCTGGTCCGGCTGTTCTGGTGTATGCACCTCAACTGGTTCTGATTCTTCCTCCTGGGGTTCTTCCTCTAGACTTTCCTCTTGTGACATGGGAACATATTGTTCCCGTTCGGTATTTTCTTCCTCTTCATCATGCATAGGCATGTTCTCTTCTTGAAATTGGTCGTGGGGATTCTTTGAGCTAGAAGGTTGACCATATTTACTCATATTGGCTAGGATGGCGGCCAAGTCATCTTCTCTTAGTAGGTCTTGTAATGGACTATTCTCCTGCTGTCCCCTTTCTTCCTCCTGTTCAGTTTCTGCTTCTTTTTCTGTTCCCGAAGGTTCAGGTACTTCTTCTTCGGGTTGCTCATCTTCAATTATTACTGGTTGGCTGGTGCTTCCCTGAAGCTGTTCCAGCCTTCCCCTTATTCGAGCCAACCGGGCTGACTTTCTAGGTTTATTTATGCTTCCTCTCATCCGAGCTAACCGAGCTGATTTCCTGGGTTCCTCTGGTTGCTCAGGTGAATCAACTACATGCTTTCGCTTTGCGGGTTCTTGGTGTGTCTCTGGTTGTTGTGATGTACTAGCAACATTTTCTCTGCGTTTTGCCGGTTGTTCTGGTGGGTTTATAGAATGTCTACGTTTCGGGGATGGTTCTGTCGATCCCCCTTCAATCAGTGTAATGAGTCTTTCCCAGCTGCTCTGCTGCTGGGTAAGACTATAACTAACAACAAGTCGGATTAACCCATGGTGACTAACAATTGCCTCTACGTGCTGTGCCCTTTTCATACTTTGTGCAGCATCATGCAATAACGAGTTTAAGAGTGCCGGTAAATTCACAGAGCATTTCTGTTTTAGAACAGCTAAAAGTTTAAGGTGTCGTGGTCTTACCACGTCTTTTCTTCCTTCGCAAGTAATGTAGCTCTGTACTATTCTTGCTAGCTCGGTCCAGGGTTCGCCTAGGGTCGCTGGCAGAATTCCCTTCCCTTTGATTGTCAAATGCTGGCCTTCATCCTGGAAGATGTCGATGACCTTCTGTAATCGTTCTTTCTTGAATGTCCATACCGGTCCAGTAGCTGGTAGTCCTGAGACTTCTGCAATTATGGCATCAGTGACCGCTATTCGTTTCCCTCTTACTATGGAGTAGTCATCTTGTAAATTCTGCAAGAACTCCATTGCTACTGTCTCATTACCCTCTTGTAAGCGATTGAAATAGTTTAACCATCCTGCTCTTTCCAGGATTTCTCGGGCAGCAGCAGAGATCGTTAGCTGTTGAGGCTCACTACGAATTGCCTTTCCCCCCATGACTTCGCTGTGATTTCTAAATGGAACAGCAAAAAAAACGTTTTCGGTTTGAAACACAGAGAGCAAGGTTTCGCAAAAGAAAACACAGAGTATGCAATAGTGCAGCAAAAAACAACTTGTGCGAAAAAATAAAAATATGCCATGCCGTGAAACCATGCCAAATCGTCGTGAACCAGATTTTTCGAATGATGAATTGACACGTAATACAGGGAATGATGAGGTTAACCTCCCCCCCCCCTCAGTGTGATAGGCTATCCCAGCCGGCAAATAATGGAGCGGCACCCAGTCTGTAATCAAGTCAGAAAGGAACAGCATGTGAATTTATGCCATGTTGAGAGAGGACAACAGATTACCGAAATCGAGGCGGAGGATGGATCGCGTGTTATGATTTGAGGCTACTGTGTTATGATTTGAGGCTGATGGATAGGCATGTATCGTACTCGCCAATCTTAAGCGGTCATGGTCACCTCCGTTGCCATGATTGGTAATGATAAATATTCATGCGGTGTATAAATCAGGAAATAACATATAATTAGTGCCTAGGATATGAAAACAAAAGAGTGTTAATATCTTACCTATTGGTGTAAGCAAGGTGACTTCGATACCATTAACATTACTCTGCTGCCAACAGGTGTTCATAACCTTGGCAGAGTTGTTTTTCACCCCCGGAACCATGATCCTGTGTGTATACTTAGGACTGTTATTATGTCAGAATGTAGACCATTATGCTGGCTTGGTGACCAGTTAACCATAATGCCATTCAGGAGGAAAGAGCGAAACGTGGGCAGGTCGGCTCTTAATGAGACCTCCTGTTCCAAGGTTTGTTTATTTTGATACACCTTTTGGACCATATCCCTGGTGTGGTGGCCAGAATGGGAATGCCACTTCACTTCCATCCTCATGATCATGGTAGGCTGGCTCTCGATGAGACCCCCTATCCCGCATTTGACATTTGACATGCTTTTTCTTTTTCCTTATTTATACACAAAGGGTGGTTCAGCACTCCTTAAGAGTAGGAATGGTGGAAGAAGTCTTATTATCTCAATAGGAAGATATAAACTCTTTTCTCTTATTCCCAAGTACTAATAAAAAGATTTTTAAGGGAATCAGCATGATAAAGATAACCAATCAGGGCAAAATTAGTAAAACCATGTCACAAAAGGTAAGAAATAAGTATGTCCTTCCATCTGTCCTCTTATTAATGCAGAGCCTTATAGATATAGCGATTTATAATTTGCAGATTTTCGGTATGCTGTGTTTTTATATTTCATCGCACAAATACATAGCTGAAGCTTGAAGACTAGAAAGAAGACGGGAAAAAGCATCCTCAATTTAAACCAGCAAAGAGATCAAAAGTATGCAGATGGTGTTCCGTTGAAAAAGCAACAACGATGGATAATAGAAAAAGGAACAAAACTGCAAATGCCGTTCCTTTTGGGAAAAGGAACGGCAATCATACTAAACACTCAATATGCCATTTCGTTGAAAAAGTCAACACAGAAATAAAAGAACGCTGTTTCTTTGAAGGAAAAGGAACAATGGTAACCAAAAAGGAACAACGATAGACGTAACAATATCGTTCTTCTGAAAAAGGAACAGCAGAGATCCGAATGTTGTTCCTTTAGAAAAGGAACAACAGAACAAGCAAAACCAATATAATAAAAAAACATACATATGCTATTAGAAGAGCAAAAATCAAACTTTGTGGAAGAAAAAGGAACAGCAAAATGACAAGAATTTATTCAAATCAAACTTATGTACAAGAATCACTCAAAAACAAAAACTTTATGTACAATTTGCAAAAAGAAATAGACCCTTAATGAATTACAGGTGAGGAAGATTTATCTTCTTCTCCTAAGATCTCCAGATCAGTATCTCGGCGTATTTGCTGGCAAAAGGATTCCCGAGTAAGTGGTTTACGGTAGAGACGGACTCGGTGGCCATTTACCTTGAATGCATATCCAGAACCGTCAATAGTGATTAGAGTAAGAGTTCCATTGTCATGTACCTCCTGGATTTCGTATGGTCCCAACCATCGAGTCTGAAGTTTTCCAGGGAAGTCCTGAAACCGAGAATCGTATAACAGAGCCCAGTCTCCCTCGTGGAAGACTTTGTTCTTAATGAGCGCATCATGCCATTTGGCTCGCTGCTGTTGAATTAATGCCGTATTTTGTAGTGCAGAGAGCCGAATTTCGTCTAATTCATTGATCTGCTGTAGTCGATTGAGTTGTGCCTCCGTTAAGTCTAGGCCAACTTCCTGTGCTGTACGCAGTGTTTGGATTTCGAATTCTATGGGAAAAATAGGTTGTTTTCCAAACACTAGTTGATAAGGTGAGTAACCAGTGGTGCTCCTCCATGTGGTTCGATAGGCCCAGAGTGCTTCAGGTAGTCGGGTAGCCCAGCCACGCCTATGTGATGCAATAGTTTTCGTTAGGATTGATTCTATTATCTTATTGCTACTTTCTACCTGCCCATTCGCCTGTGGGTGATATGGAGTAGTGATCTTATGCTGGACATGATAATTGTTAAGTGTTGCAGCTAATTTATGCCCAACAAATTGTGGTCCTCCATCCGTAATTATTTCCCTAGGAAGGCCATAACGAACAAATAAAAGGAACAGGAACTGTATGACAGAGTCCTCTGTGGCTCTTGGTAATGCTTCTGCCTCAACCCATTTGGTGACATATTCTGTTGCCACCAAAATATATGTTTTCTGATTTGATGAAGGGTTGATGGGTCCAACGAAATCCAGAGCCCACCGTTCGAATGGTTCGCCACTGAATCGTGGTTTCGTAGGCATTTCCACCGCCGACTGTGTCGTCCTCGCTCGGCCGGCAATCCGTCATGCTTGGACGAACTTTGCATCTTGAAGGATCGTAGCCGCACATCCGTCCGCAATACTTTGCGTCCGGGCCTCACGCTCGAGCGAAGTGCCCCCGACATGGTCCATCGTGTGGGGTGCTTTGAGGATGTCAGCAAATCATCCCATTAAACACACTGATATGCATGTTCTAAGCCCGTGTAGAAACAACCTCCAATCCAGCCTAAAATCGAGAACTTTTCGAATAACTGCCACGCCTATTAGAGTTAAAATGTTTTGCATCACTCATCGTGTTGCAATTACAACATCAAAGATACCAGATGTTGCATCTGGAAACGCAAAATTGGTGTTCATCCAGAAATTGATCTTCCACTGCTGCCGCATCGCTTGATTTTGGTATCCTTGAAAGAAAATCGGCTACAGGGTTTTCTTTGCCCGGGCGGTCCTTGATTGTGATATCGAATTCCTGTAATAAGATTAACCATCGAGTTACTCTGGCATTTGTGACAGGCTTATTTGCTAAATATTTTATGGCAGAATGATCTGTATACAAGATAACAGGGTAGCCTGTGATATAATGTCTAAATTTATTGACAGCATGTATTACAGCTAGAAATTCTTTTTCAGTAACAGTGTAATTCAATTCAGCAGGGGATAAATTTTTGCTGAGGTAATATATAGCATATGGTTTTTTATCCTCTTCCTGCCCAAGGACTGCACCAATGGCTGTATCTGAGGCATCAGATGATATCTGGAATGGTAGGTCCCAGTTTGGTCCTCGAAGGACTGGGGCTGTGGATACAAGCTTTTTTAGATCCTCGAAAGCATGGTCACATTTGTCTGTCCAAAGGAAATCAACGTTACCAGTCAGTGCATATAAAGGAGCAGCAATGTGTGAATAATGCTCTATGAATCGTCTATAATAACCTAAAAATCCAAGAAAACTGCGTACCTCTGTTTGAGTAGTAGGAGTAGGAATAAGCAAAAGTATTTGGATTTTGGCCGGGTCTACCTGAATGCCGGCTGCTGAGACATAGTGTCCTAGGATAAGTCCTTCAGTCATCATCAAAAAACATTTTTCATTGCTTAAGCAAAGCCTAGTAACAATGCAGCGTTGTAGGACTTTCTCTAGGGTGCCTAGAGCTGGATCGAAGTCATCTCCGTATGGTGTAAAGTCATCCATGTAAACTTCAAGTCCATCATTGATTAAATCTGCAAAAATACTAAGGATAGCCCTCTGAAATGTGGCAGGAGCATTACATAAGCCAAAAGGTAAAACTCGATAGGCAAATGTTCTCCAGGGGCAAGTAAAGGTAGTTTTATCCTGGTCTTCAGGGGCAATCTGAATCTGATTGTATCCACTGAAGCCATCCAGGAAAGAAAAGAACTTCTTCCCTGCTAAAGTGTCCACTACTTGATCTATGAAAGGAAGAGGAAAATGATCTTTTTGTGTTGCCTTGTTAAGTTCCCTATAATCCACACAAATTCTCCATTTCCCATTCTTTTTTGGTACCACCACAAGTGGAGAGACCCATTTA
This sequence comes from Pinus albicaulis, assembly GCA_034641835.2. Lineage (NCBI taxonomy): Eukaryota > Viridiplantae > Streptophyta > Pinopsida > Pinales > Pinaceae > Pinus > Pinus albicaulis. Next base: position 949,016,334 of record CM076572.1, on the reverse strand, counting down.
CTATCAGAGATAGGGTAGATAAAATTCACATCTAAAAGTTTTTGAAGTTCAGCTTTTACAACATCTTTTAGATGGGGATTAAGTCTCCTTTGCGGCTGACGCACAGGTCTGGCATCTTTTTCTATGTAAATGTGGTGGGTACATAACTGGGGATCGATTCCTTTCATATCAGGGTAGTCCCATGCAAATGCTTCTTGATATTTTGTTAACAGATGGATGAGCTTTGTTTCTTGTTTCGGTGTGAGATTAGCATTGATGTTTAAAGTTTTCCCCGGTGCAATTTCCACAGTTTTACTATTTTCAACAGAAGTGACAGGTATTATTTGATCATGAATATCTTTCAGGGGATCTTCTTCTAATTCATTATCAAATGCTGCTTTTATCATGTGACATTGTGTGCGAGGTTCAGCTTGAGTAATGAAATTATTAATGGCATCGTCTTCTGTTTGATCTTTGAAATCGAGTGCCTCTTGTATAGTTAATGGAGATCTAATGTTATCAGTAAGATATGATACAGGGTGCTTATTTGTTTTAATCATTGTGACACTTGGCTGCGCTGGAGGATATAAAACTAAATTTTTGCTATTTGGTCCTCTGGTTATGGTCATATTTCCCTGCCAACAGCCAATGTAGGCATCGGCAGTAGCGAGCCAAGGTCTACCTAAAATTAGCGGGTGTCCATCAAGTCGGGTTTTTGGATTAATTATCAGGAAATCGGTTGGATACTCCCAGGATTCTACATAGACCATGACATCATGTAGAGTGCCCTCTGGTCTAACCACAGATCGGTCAGCCAATTCTAACAGAGTAGAGGTGGGTTCTACAGATGTAATGCCGAGCTTTTGGCAAGTTGTAGTTGTTAAAATATTAATTGCAGCCCCTAAATCAACTAAGGCATTAGGCAGGGTCTGGCCATAAATTTGAACAGTTATAATTGGGTTCCCGGGGTCTTCATATTTAAAGGGTGTTTCTCTTCCCGACAATAGGTCAGATAAGGTGCCGACTACTTGGACTCTTGGATTGTTTGTTATATTCCTCCTTGGTTTCTTTATGCACAATTCTTTTATGGTTTTGGCGTATATGGGAATGTCTTGAATGGCTTGGAGGAATGGAATTTTTATGTACAAGTTTTGTAATTCTCCCAGAATGTCGAAGTCAGGATATTGTATGGACCGAGGTATGGCTAATCGTTCTGGGAACGGGGGAGAGGATGTGGTTGCTTGATTATGAGTTTGTTTCTTATTTACATCCTCTTGTTGTGACTGATGTTCTCTGGGTAACTGATCTTCAATATGAACTGTTTTATCTCCCTCAGTTTCAATTATACGTCCAGATCTTAACTGAAGATCATTGCACTCCCTCAGGTTGGGTCCTAGTTCTGGTGATTCTATGATTTGAATAGATTGGACCTGCCTGTTGTTTGGATTGGGATCGGGTTGGGCTGGGAGTTGCGGTCTCAGGTTAGACGGGGGATTTTGTTGTAAAGCTGGCAAAGTAGGTTGAGGGAGCGGAATAGTTCCAGCTGGGTGGTACATTGGTCTTTGCCAGCTTGTCTGCCAGGGTGAACTTTGTGAAGTAGAGGGAGTCCATTGTGAAGGATATGGGCCATTTTGCCAATATGGTGGAGTGTAAGGGAAATTTGGCCAACCAGTTTGGCTTGTTTGATTCAACCATGGATTTGGAGAAGGAAATGATTGTGGTGACCAGTTTGTAAATGGGGTTTGAGATTGATTTTGCCACATACCATATTGTTGAGCATTATACTGTGGGTTTTGAAAGAAAGAGGTTGGGTCCGGAAACATACCAGGTTGTCTTGGCTGCCACGAGCGGCGCTGGTTGATTGAATTCACCGATTCTGGTTCTTCTTCTGCTTCCTTATATACTGCTTTCAATCCAGGAAGTGAGGGGCAGCTCTCCGTAAGGTGATCTTTTGTACAGATGGCGCATGTTTGGACTTTATCTAATGGACACTCCTTGTGGCTGTGTTTTTTTCTGCATCGGGGGCAGAAGATTGCCATATTCTGTTCTGCCTCCAGTTGCTTCTGTTTAGCCTGCACAATATCAAGCTGTGTAGTTAGTGTCCCCATAATATCAGTTTTAAAATTTTCTAATAAATTTCCAATTTCTGCACGTGTTACTCCTTCTGCTGATACTTTGTTATCTCTTGCAAACCGATCATATTCGGTCGGTTTTATTCTTGTGCTGCCTCTCGAACTCCTGATACATAAGTCAAGGATGTCAGTAAAATTCTCTTGATAAATATCCCCTTTGCCCATAATGTTTAATGTTTCAATCCATTGTTCCTTCATACCCCTCATTAATGCAGTTTTTAACACATTATCAAGTAAAGGTAGCGATGCATAAGGAGATCTTTGTAAGTTATACTGAAAACGTTCCACATACTCCTCTAATGTTTCATTTGGTCTGGCTGTCATCTGAAATATTTCGTCTTTTAATTCTCTAGACCTACAATAATCCTGGTATTTCTTTAAGAAGGATTCTTTCATTTGATCCCAATTGTTGATAACCCCACCACCTAGCCCCATAAACCATCTTAAAGCAGCCCCTTTCAATGTAGAGGGGAATAATTTCAATTTTTGGGGATCGGTGGTGTAATCATACCCCCGACATAACACATCGAATTCGAATAGGAATGCATACAGATCTTCTGATGTGAGTCCGTGAAATGTGGGGATATGCTGAAGAGGGATAGCTTTCATGGGTGCATTTGCTGCAGAATCCACTATAGGATATTGTAATGTAGAGGTTTGAGTGTTTGGCTGGTTTTGAGCGTTTGGTTGGTTTTGAGCCATGGGATCGAATATATGCCAGTAACCTTCTGGGATATCTAGGAGGGTATTCCTAGGTTGGGTGGGTACGGTTTTGACAGGGATCTTTTTAATAGCGCTTCCTTTATCTGGAATAATGGGAATACCAGGTGTTTGAGGAGATTGAATCTCTTCAACAATGACTTTCGCAGCACTCCCCTTATCTGGGCTATCTAATGGCTGATTTGTTTCAAGAGGAGATTTTGGTTCCTTGGTTTCCCCTGTTTCTCCTTCTCCTTCGCAAAATTTGCTAGAGTTCCCTTCCTGCAATAATTCTGGAGTGGAATTTTCAACTTCTTGAAAGTCCTGCTCCTCAGTTTGACTATGCACCTCAGCACAGGCTACAGATGGTGATCCTGTGGCCTGAAGGGAACTAGTAGGCGGTTTGGAAGTGTTTTTCTTGAAGCCTACCGATGGCCGAGACTCTGTTTTCTTATAGATTTCGTCTATGAAGGTCGTTCGGCCAAGGGTCACCGGCCCCTTAGCTTTTTCAGGTTTGGATGGGGGTTTGATATTCTTTTCTGGTCTTTTCTGCTTAGTCATGCACTCAAAAATAAACTACGAACTTCTATTCAAACAAGCAACAACAACTCTGTTAGGAAAGCGGATAATGAGCAGGTCTTTTACATGCTCTGCACGTAGGTTCTTACCTTCCGTTTTTAGGATCCAACTCCTCCCTAGCAGGCTTGTACACTACTCTGAAAAAAAGACAAATGGCTACACTCTTTCCCCGGCAACGGCGCAAAAATGTAGAGCTATAAAAAGGGTCTCTTTCACCTCTAATCACCTCACATTAATATGTCAACCCGAGAGCGTTTTGTCATTACAAAGAGTGACTCAATCCGAGGCTCATTTGTCAGAGTAATGCTAGTAGTACATTGCTTAAGAAATACAAGAGTAAACGGATGCTTAACTGAAATCAAATTACTTTAAAGAAATAAATCACACACTCAGGAAACTCAATAACTCATCAGTCAAGGGTTCGGTAATAATAAACCATCCCTTCAGAAACTGATGGAAAAAGAACTAAAGCATAGATCACAAGCTTGGGAGCTAAACAGTGACTGATACTGCTCACTACAGTCTTAGATCATCTCTCACAGCAAACCATCAAATGCAGATAAATAGATCAGCAAAGGAAATAAAGGATTAAACCACAATTCTGAAATGGAACAGCAACTCTAAAATGGAACAACAAGTGAATACTAAGTCCCGCGGGTTATAATCAAACTCAATCTATACACTCTTTGCAATCAAGGAACATTCTATCATTCTAAAGGCGAATTACACAAATCATATTAATGGAACAGCAATAACGATTAATGAATTATGGGACAATACTGATTCAGTGGAAATGCACACAACACAAATGTTAATATAACAGCTCTGGAACGTAACAGTAAGGATATGCGATTAACTCTTGAAAGGAATAATAACGCAATGCGGAGTTAACACACAAGTCTAGCTGTAGAAACTTCAATGATTCAAACTGGAACAGAGCATGTAATATGAACTTGTAAAGCATATCAAATAATCGAATAGCAATAATAAACAAACCACACAGAAACGAAGCTGTAATGGTACAGAAGCAAGTGTCCTTCGGGGCCGGGCCCTTAGCCTCCAAGGATACACCGCTTTAGGTTAATGCAGACGCGAAGATGGAATAATCACCAGGCTTTCATTAATACATTGATCAAAAATACATCGAACCAGTTCTCAACAAAGCTTAATAACCAAATCTGATGTTTTACAGAAGATTACATAAAACGTATCTTATCTCGCCATTATCCTCTAAACTAACAGTGCTGTCTCTTTTTATAAGGACGATGGCGGAGATTTCCAAGCAGCTAGATAAAATAAAGCAGCGATCCCTCAGGATCTTCGATCCTGAGGGATTCGCCAAACAGTTAACTCTTCATCCTGTCTTTGCTATTGCGCTGAGCTGGTGTCCTCTCCTTCTTGCCCGAGCCGATTCACCTTGATCTTGTTTCCCTATGTTTGCGTTCGGTTCTCATCCAGAGGGACAACAGTTATCTCCACTTCGTTCTTATCTTTAGAGCGGCAACTCTTCGTTTTCTTCTTTCCCTGTATAGAAAATAACCATTATCAGAGGCTAAGTTATACACATCGATTCTCACATGTTTTGTGATAGTTTCTTATGACTTTCCAAATCCATGATACAAAAGGTTCACAAATTGTATTAAAAAGTCATTAAAGTAATCAGCAAAATCATACCTTTTCAGTACTCCACAGTCATCATCAAACACCGAAACTAGCCAGGAGGCAGAGACTATTAGTAATGAAACTGAGGCCACATGCATGGCTTTTCTACCCTATGCTATCTCCAAAACTCCATTTTTATACCCTTCACCTGGTTTCGTATCACAACAGGTCTTGGCAATGGTAACATTACCAAACATGTCGTTCGTGATACCTCTTTGGTACTTGGTCCCACCAACCATGCTAGGAGCCCCTAGCATAACATCTACAAGAATAAACCCCATCCCTCCCTGTTGAGTCTCAAAAGTGTCTTCCATATTCATACATATTTCCATTATGTCATAACCATTTAGCTCTTATTTCATAACCATTTGACCTAAAACCCTACATCAAGTAACCATTTTCATAAATATATGGGTTAGCATCTTTGTTTTCCAAAGTTATTTATTTTATGTATTTTAAGTGAATTTATGATTAGAAACTAGAAAATTAACATAGTTTCATATATCTATATATGTGTTATGAGTTTTGTGACATGTGTAGGTCAAAAGGAGACTTCTAGAAGCCCTTATGTGGCACTCTAAAGCCAAATTCGAATTTGGTTGGAGAAGATTATGGGATCAAGAGGATATGTGTCTCACTTCCTTGTTGTATTGAAACTCTAAGAGGATATGTGTCTCACTTCCTTGTTGTATTGAAACTCTAAGAGGATATCTGTCTCATTCCTCAAGTTGTGCTAAAACTCTAGAAAGACATGTGTCTTATCATTTCCTATTTTGATTGTAACTCTAGAGATGGAGGGAGAGATTCATGGACTCCCATTAATGAGATGTCTCCTCATATTTTGTATAAATAGGAGAAGCTTTCTCCTATCATAGGTAATGAGAAAGTAATGAGGAAGTAATGAGGAAGTAATGAGAAAGTAATGAGGAAGTAATGAAAAAGTAGTAGAGAAGTCTTTTGTAACAAAGTTCAAGATGGAATGGGATGTAGATTTGTGAGTTCTTTTTAATAGAGAAATTTAGTTCTTTGATGTTGTTTTGATTACAACTTTAAGGAGCTGAAGGACTTGACCAAATTGGTAGCAGAGGGCCCCTGCTATCCAAGGAGGCTTTTACATGTTTTCTAGATAAGTTGCTTTCAATTCTGTTTTGTCATATTTCCTTACTTAGATTGCTCTTTGAAATCATAGCTTTTAGCATAATTTTTCATGGCAGCCCGGGCATTTGCATATCTTTTGACTAATGACATGGAATCAATATTGTTCTGCTACTAATTTACTTTTTGTTTAATTCCAGCACTGCTTTGTTTATTTCAGTCTTGCACATTTGTTTCAGTAGTTAGATTTAGATATATTAAATTGCTCATGTCATTTTCAGTTACCTCCGAAAGCCACAACTGGACTGATGGTGAGGGATTGAAGTATGAGTGTGTAGTTTGATATTACTTTACTTTCTGCAAGTTAGATATATTAAATTGCTCATGTCATTTTCAGTTACCTCCGAAAGCCACAGCTGGACTGATGGTGAGGGATTGAAGTATGAGTGTGTAGTTTGATATTAGTTTACTTTTTGCAAGTTAGATATATTAAATTGCTCATGTCATTTTCAGTTACCTCCGAAAGCCACAGCTGGACTGATGGTGAGGGATTGAAGTATGAGTGTGTAGTTTGATATTAGTTTACTTTCTGCAAGTTAGATATATTAAATTGCTCATGTCATTTTCAGTTACCTCCGAAAGCCACAGCTGGACCGATGGTGAGGGATTGAAGTATGAGTGTGTAGTTTGATATTAGTTTCTTTTTCTGCAAATTAGATATCAGATTGCTCAAGTTGTTTATGGTTACCTCCGAAAGCCATAGCTAGACTAATGGTGAGGGATCAGAATATAAGTTGATGTAATTTGATTTATATTTACTTTTTTGCAATTCTTAGATTTCTTTAAGCATAGTTTCTTTTGTGTTTAGACAGCAGCAAGGATAATTTGGTTTTCATGCTCAATAGTTCACTGTTTGATTTATTAGGCTAGTAGCACATTTTCATTTCCTTTCAAGTTTTGTCATTGTCTGTTTCAAATTCCTTTTTAAGTTTGAAGTTTGGTAAATCATTATAAAGGACATCATTGCCTTGAATATTCATAACCATAGTTGTCTTTTAGAATTTCCATCTCACATTAGGAAACCAACCAAGATCAATAAAAATCCAAAAACGACAAAAAAGTAAGAGATAGGTTATCTTGCACATATAGTGCGCCACACTTCGTCAGCTTACGAATCCTTGGTTCATAATTTATGTTAGCAATTTAGGACACACTAAATTGACCAAACACTCCCCAAGAGGCGACACCGGTTAAATATATTCCCATAGCAACGCCAGTTAAAGAGATGAGGAAAACCCATAAAAAAGGGAAAAAAATATAAAACCCTATCATGCCAAGGGAACCACAACCTTGTGAATTATGCAATATTGTAGGCCACCCTACCAATATCTGCCTGGATTTGGATGAATTAAAACCTCTCCTTAGCTCTGATCAAAATATCGCAGCCACAAGTTCCCGTAAAAAGGAACCATAAAAAAAACCAAGGGAAAGCATTTTGTACCAACCACGCGTGCGCTATCTGCAACAATTATGGGTATTACACTCATCATTGTATAGAAACATTGTGATATAGGGATGCCTTACATGCCCTATACCAATAATATCAGGAGGATTCCCCCATGCAGATAGACGGGGAATAACCTTGGGTCATTTTATACCTCCAAGAGGCAGGACAGTCACCAGAAAGACTCCCACTTGTTCCTCCTCCTCCCGTCCAATGTTGTGCACTCTGTGATGAATGCGATCATTTTGTCACCAAATGTGCAACCCTGGAGCTATTTCAAAGATGGTATCTGGTTAACTGTGTATACTATGTTGGCCTACAAGTAGCCCAATATTCGTGTCAGATATGTTATGTCAATAACCCATTACATCATTTCCATTACATCCCTTGATTTCATTATGCATTAACCATTTTACGCATGGCCATAATACGCCTCTCCCTAGAAGAGGACTCAAATACAGAATCCATGGAGAGCTTGAATACACAAGAGGAGTTGACAAGCAGATCCATCCTCTTTCTGTCAATGGAAAAGTGGCCAGTTGGGGGGCACATATTCACCCCAACTGCCGTCCACAGAGAAGGCCAACCTATGCATTATGCAACGCATGCAACCACTTGGTCACCAAATGCCCAGACCTAGAATCACTACGCATATGGTATCCAATTTCCCACGAGCTCTGAGGGAAGGGAATACATAAGAAATAGATTCTTGTCTAGTATGTTAGGGCAACCATCATTCTCAACAATGTACTTATATCCCTTGACTGGGCCTGCTAATCAACATCATACGTTCATTAGAAATGCACCACCGGGAGATAATCGGACTTGAGTTTAGAGAACCTATTGTAAGGGAGACTTCCCCTAGGAAGCCTACCCCATATCAATACCAAAACATTGGGCGAGTAAAAAAGACACACCGCCCTAACAAGACCCATGTCCAGTCTAAGGCGGCATCCGGGATGTGCGACATAATTGACCACCAAGTCAATCAGTGTAAGGAAATGAAGCAGCTCACAAACAACTTTCGCATGGTCACCCCTATCCCGTAGAAGTATCTCTCCAATCAAGATGAAATCACACACTACTATTGCAGGATCTTCTCATATTTTCTCCGTACAATGAATTGTGAGCACATCCCAAGGCTAAGAGTGACAAGAGCAGCATTCATTCTAGTCCCCCCAAAGGATTTGGACCTCCCAAAACTAAAAACGCGGAGATGGCAATAGCAAAATCTTTCCCCCATGCCTGATCCTTTCTGAGTGTCCACCTTAGGGATGAAGAGTAGTGTTGGTTCTCACACCATCTACTCGATAGTCACCATGGTACCATGCACCATTTGCCCAAGCCATAACCACAAGATAGAGGCATGCCCCTTAATGGAAACATTCATGCGCCTATGCACCAAGCATAATTTCCAACTCCAGGAAAGTGCGAGTACTCTTGGTACGCATCGTGAGGAGCCTATAATTTCTCTCACATAAGCCACCACAATGGAAATTCCTCCCCCAAAAAAATTTGACAACATGATACATCATATACAATTCATATCATCGTGTATCAAAACCATGACTCGTGATGTCTGCTCATCAGTCATAGGTGTCAAGACCACTACAACTATGAGAGTAGTTGTACCAACGATGGTGCAAACCAAATCCATTTGCACCATGTCAACTGCGTCTAGTTACAATGCATCGATGATAGAATCTTATTCATGTCTGTTGACCAGCTTTGTTAGGACCAAACCACCTCCTCACAGCCTCACATAGACTTAAACCCCCTTAGGATCCTTATTCAACTTAGATGAGGATTTTATTGAGGCCATGAGGAAACCATATTATTTGTGGGATGCAATGCATCACCACTCATTTTTTCTTCCAGAAAAAACATTCGGCCCTAACAATCCAGGTACCCAAGAGATTTACACAATCGAATCAAAATACCCCAAGCACCTGCTAAGCCAACAGATTGGGCCTTAGATGTAGCTAACTTCTCTACCATCTCTTCCACTCGTGCCTCGACTGCCTCAACACGAGCAATAGTCATAGCACACTCTGAAGAAGCCAAGCTACTACCCTCCCCAGAAGGGCCAGCACCATCACCACCCTGAGGCTGCCCTGATCTACACCCTTCCCCCAGTCTAGGGTTAAGCTCTCCCACCTAGAAACCTCCAAATGGGTTGGTGTCCCACCAATGGAGTAGTAGGCCATCCAAATGCTCCCACATCTACAATATTAACAAATATATTGTCAGTGTCACCACAATACACACATAAATATACACATCAAAAATACTCAAAAAATTCAGAAAAACATAAAAATCATACCTGCGGGTCCCCACACATACCCAGCAGGAATACCCATATCTGGATCTCCCCGATAGTCCATCCCAGGGTATGGATATTTGAGGAACATCTGATGTTTCACCTCAAACTAGGCTTCTGTGGTCACATTCCAATAGTGACCCACCTCACCATCCCCACCCCGAGGCATCACTGGCACCCATTGCCTCATCCGAGGGTCCTGGTGAAACCCCATAAGAACTACAACTACGGGTCGGATCAGTACCACCCTCTCGAACATAATGCTACACAAAATACTAGAATATGTGAATATCTTAGATCCTCCTCATACCGTCATAACAATGACGCGAAAATTCAAAGAAATTTTCTACCCGAAGCCAGCGCAAAACTATGATCTAAGGTCTCGATGCCCTATGCAGCGATGGCGACCCAGTCAATCACACAATCATAGCCAATGCACATTGATTGGCTAGATTGGTCATTGAAGATATGATAATGCACCCATATAAAATGGATGCCCTGCCATAATGATGCTTTGACCAACGAAGGAGTGCCACCCTCCCAGGCGGGAGTGCCTCACCCTGAGGCAACAAACCGGTCACAAAATATATATCCATCTCTATATGGATAGGAACATCATGCCCTCGCAACACCATCACGTTGTGCCTCCTGTTCCAACAATAAACCAGGTAGCGCAACAAGCGATCCTGCAATCTCAAGAGATTATTCTTAAGGAACTTGAGGAGACCCCACTGAACCAGTGGCCTATGGGCGTTGGAATTGTGTGCCATATACATACGAAGATCCATCCATTCTCTCTCTCTCCACAACATCCTGTAACAAAACAGACACACATCAGTGACATAAAAAATTTAAAAAATTTCAATTTTCTTTCAAAAAATTGCCTTGGCTTTTCGAAATTCCTGTTTCTCAGACAGGCGCTCAAACCGTGCGTTTGTATCTCAAACAGACATGGAATTCGTGCATCTATATCTCAGACAAATGCAGAAGTCATGCACAAAAATTCCCACGGGTGTGAAATCTCTGCGGAAATCCTCAACCATGATCGCCCTGTACCATGATCCTTCACGTGGTCAAGGCCAAAAACAAGTAGGGGTCCATACAAACCTAATTTGTATAGACATCTCAGTATTAAAACTGAAAAAAAATGAAATTTTGGACATTCAGGAGCCTACCTGACACTAACGGCGTGAATCCTTGATACACAAGTTGACCACAATGGCAAGAAAAGCTTGGCAACAAGCTCTCACCTCACAACTCTCAAATGACACAAATGAACTAAAATTAGCCATATCGACCTATATATCGCACTTTTCAAATTTTTTGAGGGACCATAACAGGAGCTCAGAAAGCCCAATTGATAAATCGAAAGCAACACAGTGATCAACACCTCATAACGCCAAAAAAAGCCTTCACACATTCATGCCTCCGAAAAAATAAAATTTTCGAGTTCTGACAAGGTATGCCCTCTCTTATAATTTTTCCATTCGGCACATTTGTCAATATATTTGAATGAAAAATGTGCTTTCACTTGGGGTATTGGTTGTAGGTATAACATAGTACGACAAACCACCTATTTCCCCATTCACTAAAGGTTCTAGAGCAGGTATCATTCTGCCCTCAGCATGATAGAGTCCCAGAGACGTTATGCATGTCCTGACATCATTTCTCCACAAACCATAGGTTCCAAACACCCACCATGTTTATCATATCCCCACCTTGCACATGATAAATATCCTCATCAGTCGTTTGAGCCTCCCTGTCCATGGCGTCTGTCACTCAAGTAGACCATGCATCAAAAAATATGATTCCATGGCCATAACACCCCAGTCTAAGAAGCACTTCATGGTCATCCATCCATCATGCATCAAGTCAAGTTTTACCATATCACGATAAAACCCCTTTCCCGGACTACCATTTTCGCAAGCAGATAGAACACGCACCACTGTGTCTCACATTTGGCCCACCATCCCTCCATCGGCATAGCCATCTATGATATTTTCCATCTACGATATTTTCCATCTGCTTCACAACCCCCACACCGAGACTAACCAATGGGGCCCCCACCCTCAGCAAAAACACCTTCCTCACATCATTAATGAGCAATCATTTTCATGTTTTTGGGGCACCCATCTCCATGTTTGTACATCCAAACCGATTTTATATTCTTTTGGAAAGTATACAAAGTTTTTTTAGGAGAACATCCCCTACCCATTCATCCACTTTTTCTCCCATGGCTGCAGTCCCTAATCACCCTTGTTTGGAGCTTCACACCTTTCAAGCAAAGCCATCATGACATTCATAACAAACACATACCCACCATGGACGTCCTACCAACTCCAGGGCTTTCCTCATCATAAATAATTATGACTGTCGCGAAACTGCTTTTTCAAGCTCCGGCCATGGACCACTGAACTCCCATCATCAGTTTTCATCCATTTCTTGCCATCATGCCTATGTTAACCTATCATATCATATATTTTTGTCCCTTGCATCAATATTTCTCTCAAGCGGTTGAAGCTTCATTCTTGTCGACTTCAACAGCCATTTTCCAAAAATGAAGCAGTACCTTGGATGGCTGCTCAACTCAATAAGGGCATCCTCAAATGGCACTGTGGGAATCATCATTGCCCATTGATGTCATCGATCCTCCTGACATTTGACTACAACACAAGCTTTCATGTCAATATGGTATCGTACTTCACAACCATTGCACTTTGTCATAATTCGTCGAAGACCCGTGCCATTATAAGGATCTCTTTCAACAATGGTTACACGGGAAGGTCCCAGTCATACACCCATGCATACAATGAGCATTTATTCTAAAATATGCCTTACAATATTAGCATGTGGGCACTACATTCAACTTATTTTCAAAGAAAAAACACCCCGGAGGGTGTCAACAATCTTCGTCATCAACCAAATCAACAGATCACTACCACATAAGAGACACAGATAGAACCTCTATCTATCAGATAGGCTTTAACTATCCAAACAATCATGAGTATGGGACATGCCCGCCTCATAGATATATTATATTTATTGTATTATTATATCTCTTGCAGGTTTCCGACAGAACATGGTCCCTCTTTTACACACGTTAAGGGGTCCCCAACCTTAGGCTACACGCCGGTTACTCTCTCTCTCTCTCTCTCTCTCTCTCAACATGTGTTATAAAGAACATAAAATATAATGTATTTTGAAAATACAATTCTTCCTAGACCTCATAGATTAGGGGGAAAAAGTTATCACTGGAAAATCGAACAAGAAAAGGACATGATGAAATGTCAAGCAGAAATATTTATAGGGTTGCAAAATAGTAGAGAATCTAGAAAATTTAACTTTCTCTAAGGTCAAAATGAAAATTTATCAAATTGCGCATAGAAGACACTAGCACAATGCGCTCTGTGCACCCTTTTCTTCGATAGCAGCGCAGGTCTCCACGGATTTCACTCAATAAGTCGTGCGGTCATGGGTATGGCGAAAGGTCACCATCTGAGACCACTTTGCACACTTCAAGAAGAAGATTCTCCACTTGAGGCCCAAGGACAGTCGCCTAGAGCCACTTTTAGACCTCAAGTGAGCACAAAATGGAATCAACCACCAATCTTGGGTCACTATCCACAATTGTACAAAGGGAGGGAAGAAGATTTGAATATTGCCTATAAAAGAACACCATGAGAAGAACAATTTAGAACACATTGTTGTGTTGACCAAATTTATGATGAGAAAACCAGTAGTGTGTTATCCAAGCAACAAAGGAGTGAAGGGATTCATTTGTTGGCCATCCAACATATCAAACCCAAAGGAGAAGTGCATCAGTTTTCCGTTATCCAATCACTCATTCGAGGAGAAGAGAGAAGCCTGCAAACAGCTTAAGGGGAGAGCCCTCCTTGCTTTGAGTATTAGAGCTCTGTAGCTCTAAGGACTCACTATGAGTGTTTTAGCGTTCTAAATATTTTTCACCACCGGCGGCTAATAAAAGGGGATTCATTATCCGTTGTTATTATTAGTTTGTTTACTCGATATTGAGCTTGTGTTATATGTGTATTTGTTGTTTATTATTTCCTCCTCTTTTTGTAGTATGATATGTTTTATAACTAGTTTTTATATATGTTATGATGCTTCACTAACCATCTAACAACCCATTTTTTCCATGTGACATCGCATATAGGCTAGTAATCACTCCTACCAGGCACCAGTGCTTTTTGTACACTCCTGTACTAAACACACCAACACACCATCGACTGAGCAGGCCTTGACTAGTACTAGTATTGATGTAGTACCACCAGATATTTGACATTTATATGTAGTCATATTACAGTTGTATATTTTTGACATTATATATATATATATATATATATTATGGTCCTTGTATTTTATGTTCATGTTGATGTACTTAATTTATATGTTGGTTTTCATCATGATGTGTATATTGTTAGGTCATGTTATATATGTTCATTTAATGTGCTTGCAGATAGATGTGTATGTGATAGAAGTTATTTTACATGAGATGTATATTTGATGTTTGTGTTGTGATGATGTTATACAATGGTTTTGTTTTGTTAGATGATCATGATCACGATGATTAGATGATGTTAGCAAATTTGAATGCGTATTTTAGAATATGATGTTTGTACGATGGTTATCATGATTATGATGTTTATTTTTAATATTAAATCATGATATTTATTAAATATTATGTCGTGATTGTAATTGAAATTTTAATTTTAATTGTATGTAAAATTGTAAAATTGTAATTGTATTTAAATTATTTGTAAAATTGTAATTGGAATTGTACGTAATTGTATTGTGAAATTGTAAAATTGTAATTTTAATTGTATCTATTGTCATGATTCAATTTTATTAAAATTTATAAATTTGTAAAATTGTAAAATTGCAAAATTGTAAATTAATTTTCAATTTTGAACCATAACTACCGTAAGTAAAATGTATACCGTTAATATATATATATATATATATATATATATTATGGTCCATGTATTTTATGTTCATGTTGATGTACTTAATTTACATGTTGGTGTTCATCATGATGTGTATATTGTTAGGTCATGTTATGTATGTTCATTTAATGTGTTTGCAGATAGATGTGTCTGTAATATTAGTTAGTTGACATGAGATATATATTTGATGTTTGTGTTGTGATGATGTTATACAATGTTTATGTTTTGTTAGATGGTCATGATCACGATGATTAGATGATAATAGCGAAGTTGAATGTGTATTTTAGAATATGATGTTTGTACGATGGTTATCATGATTGTGATGTTTATTTTTAATATTAAATCATGATATTTATTAAATATTGTGTCGTGATTGTAATTGAGATTTTAATTCTAATTGTATGTAAAATTGTAAAATTGTAATTGTAATTGTATGTATCGTGATTGTAATTGTAATTGTATATAAAATTGTAAAATTGTAATTGTATGTACAATTGTAAAATTGTAATTATAATTCTAATTCTAATTTTAATTGTAATTGTATGTAAAATATTTGTAAAGTTGTAATTGTAATTGTAATTATATGTAAAATATTTGTAAAATTGTAATTGTAATTGTATGTACTGTCATCATTCAATTTTATTAAAATTTGTAAAATTGCAAAATTGTAAATTAATTGTCAAATTTGAACCATAACTACCGTAATTAAAATGTATACCATAAATATTGTTAAATTACCATAATTGTAAATTTGTAAATTTGTAAGAATATAAATAATTGTAAAATAATAAATCTAGAATAATATGAAGTTTTGTAACATAATAAAGTTTACAAAATAATGAAAATATATTCATGTTTACAATTATCATTATTTTATTATGATCTTACATACCAAAAATAACAATATACATTTTGAAGATATCATTCACACACATTTAAAGAAATCAAGTAGTTGTATTATTTTAGGAATTGACATAAAAAAAAGAACTTGATACAGTGTACCATTGTTTTCGAGATCAACATAATTGAAAATTATCAAGTGAAATGATTTTAACATTAACACAATGCAAACCAATTAATTCAAAATACATATTATAATGTTTTAAAAAAAAAGAGTCTTTTTTATAAGGTTAAGTCCTCTTCTTTATAAAAACCCATCTTAAAAAGTGTAAATGATGAGATAACATATGTATCACATCACTCTTTCTTCTCATGATCACCCTTATTATATTCCAGCTTGCTTGACATGATAACACTATTGTTCTCAAAAATATGTTTCGATGTAGGGTCATGTCTCAATACGAACCACCAATCCCTATCAAACACATCTGGGTAAAAAAAACACCTAGTTGCAGTGTTTGGGGAAAACATAGGCTCCTTAGCTTTATCCCACATCTTTCTAGAGTTGATACATATAAGCCTATTATCGCAATCTTCCTTTACATTATTCTGATCAAAGGTGTCCCACCACTTGCACCTAAAAATAACACATTGGAAAGAAGAGAAATCCACTTCAATAATATCTTGTATCTTTTTGACGTAACCTAATTTCCCTCTTACTAAGTTTTGATCACGGTGGCTAGATTGACTAGATTGATCGAACTGGACTTCCACTCCACAGTGTTGTGCCATGTGTCTATCATCGGCATTTTCTGTGCAAAAATGGCGTCCATATTCCCACAAATATGGGAACAAATTCACCTATAAAAAAATTTTAAAAAATCATAATGTCACGTGTCTTATAATAACCCAACTATTAAAAATACGAAATTTAGATGTTACATTTTAAAAGTGCACTATTAATTTTAAAATGTACATAAATAGATTATTACCGAGTGGGTGCACCCAATCCCTACGTTTAGCACATCCTCTTCAGCACGCGGGTAATGACCAGTTACACCATATTTCTCTCTGGCTTGGTCAGCAACCCAACTGTTGGGGAATATAATTGGCATAATTTATTTTAAATAATCGGGATAAGGCACACTTCTACCATTCAACCGTCTGAATTCTTTCCTTTCAGTATCCCATTTCATCCTCTTTTGTTTGTACAATGCGACCCACGGTTGTGTCACTTGGAATTGTAAAGAATGAATTTATTGATTGTTTCAATTTCTACATTCGCCGATGAAATCAAACCAGAATATAGTACATATGAGATCAAAATATACATTATATAGAAGTTCAACATGAATATTTAATTTGTGTAAATTTGAAAAATTACAAGTTTCTTACTCTTTATCAAGCACATTTTTCCATTCGTTTGGAGAGGCTCCCCTTCTCTTTTGTCTTCATCCCTTTCATCATCGCAAATCATTGCACCTAGTCTATTGGCGGTCTGCTTGATGTAATCATTGGCACAATAGAAATACTCATACAATATGTACCCATCTGCCATATACCATTCAGGTTTTTCCCTTTCTCGAACAAAACCTTTCAATTTCTTTATGTACCTCTCTAAGAAGAACATCCAATGACAAGAGATCACCCCAACTAATTCAACCTCATCTACTAGGTGGATTAGAAGATGAACCTGCAAGTCCATGAAACTCATCGATAGTTCCTTCTCAAACATACAAACAATATCAACTATCTCTTGACGCCATCGTGGAATTCTAGCCACATGAATCTTCTTTGACATTATCCAATGTAAAAATGAAGATAGTTTAGATATGACACATACCAGGTCTTTGGGAATGTCATGTTTCACACGCCCACACACAAACAAAGGATAATGGCATTGCTAAGTTATAAACACATGCAATAATATACAAAATTAGTTATGTTTTATGATACCTGTATGGGATAAAATTTATTAATATGAAAAATAATAAAATCATGCTTTTGACATTATACGTACTCTTAGAAGATTAAAATGGTCATGCGATTTCAACCCCGAAAAATGGTCATCCATGGTGAAGCAACGTCGTAATGAAGACCCATATGAAGATGGCACCCTCACACCCATTATAACTTCCTTTGCCAAAGAAATATCATATTTCTTTAAAATCCATGGGACATCACCTTCTTTGAAATACCAATAAGAGGGACCAACTGCCTCTAATCTTGTACTTTCTAATCATCTTGGCCAATGTTTCTTTTTAGTTTTTGAAGTAATAATGTATTTATTAACAACCAATCTGTCACTTTGTTTCAATGATATGTGCCTCCATAAAGAAGATAAAACATTTTTAAATATATGCACAAGATCTAATAAGTGGGTAATCTTAAGATGCTCCCAATATGGGAGGTTATAAAAGATAGAATTCCTTTTCATCCCAAGCAGCAATTTATCAAAATAGCTGTCTAAGAATTATGGATCATCGAACATAGGCTCCCCATTTTAATCAAACATTTCTATGAACTCCTTCTCCTTCTCTCTCTCAATGATCTAAGACATTCAGTTGGTGTCTTTATTGGAAGCCTCTGGGTTCTCTCTCGTTTACCATTGAAAGCAAATGTTGCTCTTTGTAAGGGTGTTCTTCTGGGAGGAATACCCTAGATCAGTCATACAGTGTCTTTCGTAGGTCATTGGAACATATAGCTTTCAGAGAAGGTCCACAACATTTACATCCATAATAACCTTTTGTTACAAGACCTTCGAAATTATTTTATACAGTATGCATGGCACGATAAATAATATCATGAAGATCAGAACAATTACAACGAATTAAATAACTAATATGTGAAATAATATTTTTACGTATATAAACAAATCAATAAACATGTAATTTACTAGAGCAATAGGTTGGGTTAATAAAAAACTCAGAAACAGGTTGGGTTAATAAAAAACTTAGAAACAGGTTATTCCTTCTCTTCTAAAAACATGTAATTTACTAGAGCAAAATCCTAAGCCTGGATAATCATGTCTCGTGTAAGCACATATTCCATACAACGTAAAACCCCTCTCTGTTGCGATGGGTATTTATACATCATATACATTTATCCCATCCCATAATTCCTTCAATCCATCTACCAATGGTTGTAAGTAGACATCCATATTCTTCACTTGTCTTATACCAGGGACTATGAGAGCCAACATAAGATATTCATTCTTCAAGGACAACCATGGGGGGATATTCTTATTGATCACTACTACAGGCCAAACAAAATATTTGGTGTTTTAGATGGAATATGGGTTGGCGCCATCCATGGTTATGCTGAGTCATAGACTTTGTATTTCATCTTTGAATTTTTTGGGCCATGTATCCTCTATATGATTCATCTTTGAATTGAATCTATTTGGATTCACATAAATCCCAACTCACTTCTATGTGAGGCATGCCATCCCTGCAACATAACTAATTTTTTGCAATGAAAAAGCCTTTAAATCCTTGGGATTATAGGCATGTTCCTCAATATCTTAAAATGAGGACCACATGATTTACCCCTTTTTTTTATCATACTTGTCATGCCCACATTTCAGACATATATCTTTGTCTGCATATTCTCCTCTATATAGAATACAATCATTTGGACATGCAAGATATGATATGTACTCAACACCCAAGATTTTCAACAATTTCTTTGCCTCTTCGGAGCTACCAAGCAAGACATTATTACTCGAAAGAACCTTATATTTGAATAACCTGTAGTTGGTCATGGAAAATATTAAATGTACATTAATGCCGATAATTATTAGCGTTCATAAAATTTACCATTTGTAATGTTCATTGTGTGATTATATTTCTCAAAATATAAGGTACTTGATAGTCAATTACCTCAAAATTTCTGAGAAAAATGCATTCGACAAGCCAAAATTTGCTTTAAAGTTGTACAGTAACATCATTGTCCCCAACTGGGTAGAATTTGACTGACCTCCAGGTTCAAAGAGAGGGGTGGTGGAAGAAAATTTAAGGCTTTCGAAAAAGGTATCAACGATATGAGCATCATGCCCTAGCTACTCATCGTTCTGGAATGTATCTAACAACATTGTATCCATGACAATCGTATCCCTTAAGTAATCATCCATACCAACCTCTATTTGATTGCCTCCATTGCAAACTTGTGAAGAACTACTATTGTTGTATTCTTTCCTAATCGGTGAATTTGGATGTAGTGGGAATTGAATATGTTGTTGATTCGACCATTCTTGGTATCGTTCCTCTTCGATTTTTTCTCTTAATTCAACCTTCTCTCGATTTGACATTCTCGTGGGGTGAAATGGAAGATGGTAGGTAGGTCACTCATCATCACTAGAATCCTAATAATTTCAAAAAATATATTTGAACATGATTATTACAAAATTGATGATATCAATAGTAAGCACGTTGAAAATGCATGATTAATTGGTTTGACGTTAAAATAATTACATTAATATACCAAAAAATTATCATTACCATCATTGTCCTATAATTGTGGATAAAATATGCAACATTACAATTGGCAAGGTGAAGCAGTTGTCTATTTTCATCTACCAAATGCGCCTTGCGGTATGCTGCTCCTGATAAGAGCTTCAGACATTTTGGAGCTGTTTGAATATTTTGTGCATCTGAACTTGATTCTGAATCTGCACGAACCTACAAATTCATATACATTAATTTTATTCATCTGATTGACAGGGATTAAAAAAAAAAAAAAATCAATTAGATAATGAAAATATAAATAAAATTTGAAGTAATTACGTCTGGAGATATATAGGGAGAACTCCGCGATGGACTTTGAGAAATATTATGGAACGAGGTGGATTTTGAATAATTTTCCATTTGATATAATTATGAGATTTTATCCCTGCGTTTGAGCAAAATCAACAATAAATTTTGGTGCACAATATACATAAAAGTAATTTTGGTGTGTTAAAATTGAACTTATTGTTATCGGTGCCAATGTACTATTAACTACACCAGGTGCATTTTATTTATTGTGCACTGGTGCAGTTTTATTAACTGATGCACTGATGTTGTTAGTTAACAAACACACTAAAAATCTGAAAGAAAAAAAAAATAAAAAATACGCAACTTTATTTTTTCGAAGTGAAAAAAATGTGGTAAATTGAAAAATGGGCAGCAAATTATTTCGGAAATCTAATTTCATAAAAAAGTTCTATAAATAGTTAAATATACTCATTATTTCATTATTTTTGCAAAACATGTCAGGGAGGGATTTGCACGAGAGAAATATTTGGAGCAAGAGAGCACGAGAGCACTGTGGAGCAACAAAATACTTTTGAATATCAGCACTATTCAGAGAATCAAAATTTGAAACATCTGGTGATTTGCACAAAAAACTTGTAGAATAGTAAAATTGTTAAATTTTACTGCAATAATTGTTTTTTTTACATTTTCTGTTGGATTTAAAACATGCATAGTAAAAAATTTAAATTTTAATGAGCATTTTCAAAAAAGAAAAGAAAACAAAAAAAACAAAAAAAAAACACAAAAAAAACACAAAAAAACAAAAAAAAAAACAAAAAACAAAAGCAAAAACAAAAACAAAACAAAAAAATTACATTCTTACATTAAACCCTTGCTTCTTCTTGTTTATGTGACTTCACAATAGGGCTTTCCATTTTAGATTTATAGGGTTTGTATTAATATGTGTGTGTGTGTGTGTGTGACATCTAACCTGCAGGACCACTTGGAGAGTTAGATCCAAATCCCTATTGCTCCTTGCACGATTTTAAAACATTAGTTTTTTTTTAATCGGTGTGCCTTATTTAAAGTAGCGCACTGGTGCGCTATTGTAATATAGCACACCAACTGTGTACTAACAAAAAACACTATTAGATAAAAACATTTTTTTATTAATTTATATCGGTGCACCAGTTAACATATAACGCACCGGGTCTCCTTGTTGAAAAAGAGCACCATACGTTGTTTCTACTGTATTGGTGGTGCATTGATAAGAACCTATTGCGCCACTTTCAGTGTGTGATTTGGGAAAGGCGCACCATTTTCTTGATTTTATTTTATTTTACCTGAAAAGTATGTGATTTATTTATAAAATATATTAATGAATGGTATGGTACAAGTTTCATATTGATAAACAAATGGCTGAAAAGAGTTCAAGTAACAAAAATACTGATAACACATCGAGAAAAGAAAAAAAGGCAAGTTCTTTATAAATTATTTACAAAAATTATTATTTTTGAACTATATGGAAGTTCAACTAATATGTATTGTTTAGTGTGTATCATACAGAGTCACAAAATGACAAAGCTCGATGAGATTATTTTTGATATAAGACTAGAAGAGCGTAAAAGCTTGATGGAAAAATTGTAGAAGGATGAATCAAGTGAATGAAAAAATGCTATCGATCCAACATGAGTTTCTTTTTTGAATTTTCATTAATAATATACTTAAAAATATTAGATAACATGTTTCAAATAATCTATTAATTCACATATGTTTAATGTTCTACATGGACCAACAAAGAAGAAAAGGAATGTTTCTCTAAGAAAATAAAAAAATAGAACATGGAAATGAAAATGAATTTCTCCTTAGCTCATCTGGAGTGGTGTTGGAGGTTAACGAAAGGGGGAAAATATTTTACAAAACTTTGAGGGATTTAGTGGAACGAATGCATAGACCACTTATAATACAAAAATCAATCCAATGATTCCAAGAACCAAATTTTATTTGAAATACAGGATGAGTTTTCAAATAATTGGTCAATGAGACATGTCAGAATTTTAATAGCAAAAATGTACAACAACAAAAAAGAATGAATGAAAAATTAATATTCCTTTAAATTTTTTTCTAGAATTATATGTATATATTACTAGAAAGTAATAATTTATAAATATCACTTTTTTTATATACTTTTCATATATCAATATAAAAATTAAATAGTTTATTGCCATGTTACATTTTCAGGAAGATTATGAAAATCTCAAAGGATGAACGAGCTGATATCAGAAATATGCCAGTAGGAATGTCCAAAAAGGTGTACAAGGAGATGGTCAAAGAAATTGACATAATTGCATCGCACGAGGAGCCATCTCAACAAAAACGTGCTTCAAATATAAATGTAATCATTAAATTTTTCAATTAGGTACAGTAAATAAACAATTTAGCATTAAATATTAATTTTCAAGTATTTTCTTGCAGAAAAGACAAGAAAATGGAACCCATTCAACACATAAAACAGGACAACAATGAAGAAAAGGGTTGATATATATGTTTTTTATTAATTGTTACTTCCTTATAACAACTTAACTAGATTTCATTTTTGTATATTTTAAGTTTTTTTACAATAATCATCATTGATTGTGTTCAAACGATGCTAACATACAAAAAAAAACCATCAGAAGAATTGATTGACATTGGGTTAAATATGGGTTGTTAGTGTATGTTGGCATATCATAAATGAATTGTGAATTTGTAAGCATCTATCTTGTTTTACTTAGCTCCGTCTATAATTAATAGAACAGAGAATATTTTTATATTAAATATATGATTTGTTATGGGATATAGAACTTGCAAGAAACAATGTATGGAACTGCGCCAACAAATGAATTGTTGAGAGATGACATGAAATTTGGCTTTCAAATAATGTGTATAGTTCATGAGTGAATTCTTGCTATGGTACATTTCTTTTCGATTTACATTGATGTATATTGTTTAATATTTCAATTTTCATTATTCTCACCAATGTATGTACACTCATTACACTTTATTTTTATGTTTGTAGATCGAACTTGAAGAAGAAGAAAACAATAAAAAAAATAAACAAAACATTCCTCCACATAACCCAAGTCATGGAAGTAGCTCTAGCAATGACAACAATTCTAGTGAAGAATGATGATCAATATGTTTGGATATCAAAGCAAGGTGTTGTATTTTTTGAAATATTTGTCTGTGAAATCAGACGTTTTGTTTAATGTAATGGACACAGTATCCCAATTTAAAGACAAAGGGATACCAATAACTGCCCCATTTTGTATGACAAAGAGTGTCATATATATATATGTGTGTGTGTGTTTCAATTTATGCTTTTGTGTTCTCCATTGTCATTGTGAAATGTTACACCACTGATTAAATATATGGATGATTAAATATTATAATGAAGAGCTGCAAAATCTAATGATATGATATAACAAATTAATCCAAACATCACACTCAAATTCACTAATAAAATTTGAATTGATATGAATATTTTTATAAGATATGTGTCGAATTTTGATGAATAATGAATTTAAAAATATCACAATAATTGCACTATCATAGGTCGATGTTTCTAAAAACTACAAAATGAACACCGATGCATGTTAGTTACTATACACCGGTGCATTTGGATGATACTATGCACTGGTGTGTTTCTACGACCTATGGGCACCACACAAATGCCAATGCCAATTAGAACACCCAATGCACTTTATTGACGACTACCACCTTGGTGGCCTGATAGGCATTGCATGCATCGATACGGTTTGCCTTTCATGCACTGGTGTGTTTTTATATCTTAACGGCTCGGTGCGTTTTAGCACCTAGATGACCCGATGCGGTTTTACACCTTAACGGCTCAGTGCATGCACCTTCCATCGTCTCAGTGCGTCTTGTTGGGTGACACACACTAGGACGTTGCTAAATGCCCCGGGGCATCCAAAATTTGTTTTCCATCCCGATTCTTGGTATGTTTATAGTATCGATGCGTACATGGTAAAACGCACCAGTGCATTCACACCTTATGCGTGCACCAATGAGAAAAACATCCATAAAACCTCCAGCCGCTTATTTTTTTTAGTTTTTTTGAAATTTCGTTAGAAGCTCTACCAAAACCTCTATTATCGAAAATGGATGTTGTAGAATTTTTTTTTTTGACAATTTTGGCCAATTTTATAACACTAAAAACCTCCTTTATAACCTCCGCGATGGGGTATTTTCCTTGTAGTGATTTGTATACTATATCTTTCTTAATCATCTCTTGTATAGGTTTAACTATCTGATCATAATAAAAGATGGATTTTCAAAGGAAAATGATTTTTCCTAAGAAATACTGCATGGATTTCTTAATTACCAGAAACAATATCTATGTGATGGCCTTGACCCTTTCAAGATCAATTTTAATTCCACTCCTTGCTATGATTTTCCCTAGTAAAATCCCTTCAGACACACCAGCGATGCTCTTCTTAGGATTAAGAGAAATCCCATACTTCCGAAACCACTCAAATATTTTCTTCATATGACATACATGATTTTATCGTTTCTTGTAAAAAATGGTAACTTAATCCACATAAACAACAACTATGTGAACTATAAGGCCATGAAAGGCAATTTCCATTCCTCTGTGGAAAGTTGAACCAACATTTATTGGTCCAAATGGCATCCTCTTGAAAGTGAACGATCCTCATTTAGTCCAAAAGGTCGTATTTAATCGTCCAGGTTTCGCCACTAACACTTGATTATAACCTAAAAATCCATTTAGTAGTGAATTCATTTCAGGCCCAGATACTATCTAGAGTATCTTCTCCATGGATAGCATTGTATAGTTATATTTATCAAAGTCCCGCTTGAGATTTCAAAAATCAACACATATACGTATTTTGAAAAACTTCTTTCTAATAGGGAACAAGTTGGAAACCCATGTGGAACCTATAAATTTGAAGATGATCTGAGCATCCAACAACTTTCTCAATTATTTCTGGATGGATAATGTGTTCCATTGTTGGGTGAAATTTTCATAATTTCGCCTATAATGGTTTCACCCCTTCTTTTATAGGAATTATGTGATGGATGATACAAGTGTTATAAGTCTTTAAGTCAACGTATGTCCATGTCAACACTTCTCAATAAGCGAATAAATGATTGCCGCTCTTGAGGAGTACAATAGGTACCAAGGTTCACACACTTTGGATCTTGTGGGGTTCCTAATTTGACTTGTTCAAGTGCTAGATTTGAACTCCGAGTCTTCATTTTTATTGGGCCTCTAAACCATTTCTACAAATCATATAATTTCTCTAGGGACACCACCTTTTGGCATAGTGTTGTTTTTCGTTGTGTTGGATGCTTCCTGCAGATCCCGATCGTGCTCATCCTTCTCTATGGTAGCATCTTTGAATATATAAGAATTAGCTATAAAGTGTACTGTCTTTTGGTCATCATTGAAAATACGTAATTTAGTAATGTTGTCAGGCACACATGGCTTATATAAAATTTCAATAGAAAAACCATTTTTCAATGGCGACATCCTACGATTGTATTTTCTAATGCATCTGCTGCCACATTTATAACTCTAGGAACATAGACAATATTGAAATATTTAAAATTATTAACCAAATTCCATACCTCCAACTGGTAATTTTTGAGATGCAGTGAAACACGATGTATATTATCTTGTACGTGACAAGTGACCACCTCTGAGTCATCAATTACCTTTAAAAACAATACCTTCAGGTTGATATCTTTCTTTAATCCAAGTTCGACCGCTTCATATTCTGTCATGTTATTGGTGCACTCGAAATCTAGACGACATGGGAGGATATGCTTATTATTGCTTGGATATGTTAGAACACAACCTACTCCAGAACAATCCCATGTCTTTGATCCATCAAAATATAAATTCAAAATATTATGAGCTACCAACCTATTTACTATATAATTATTATTACTATTACTACTAGTCTGTACATCTATATTACAGGTTTCATTTGCGCCATATTGAGAAAAAGGAAGGAGTTCCAACTTTGTATCTGGTGGAACGAGTGACGATTGTGCCTGATAATACCCAAGGTTAGTTTCAAGACAGAAATTCCCAAAAATAAAATCAAAAAAATCAAGAGGCTTATTGTGGCCCTCGAGTGATGTCACAGTGTGCTTCATTTATGGTTCAGTGTTCACTCGAATCTATTTATTCCTTCCCTTATATGGAAGCCACAAATGTGACTATTCTGTTGCAAAATATCCTTGTAATTTCATAGACCGATTTCTTCTAAGTAATACACTGTCGGCTTCTTTTATGTCCACAATCACAATATTTATACATTGGTGAACTCGAGTGCGTTTCGATAATATGATAAGCACATTATTAAGCTCACCAATAACTTGGAAAAGAGACCTGTCCAGCTGGAAAATATGTGCATCAGCCTTTTCCCATTTTTCATTTATTTTCTTTGGTACTGATAAAGGCATTACATTTACGAATGCACCAAAGTCTACTAAACAATTATGGATGTTATAATTAAAAATTAAAATGTTAACAAAAATGGTGCACAAAGGGTGTTAGCTTCTAATATTAAAGCATTTACTACATATTTGAGAGCACCAGAAGAGTTACATGACACCCTTTGATGGGATGAAGAATTACCACTTGTCAAAGGTTATTAAAAGGTCTCGACGATGAGTTCATGTTGGCCTGTGATATTTGCGAGCTCATAAATAGAAATTTTGGATCATGTTTTCTTCCTATATTCCACAATATTATAATCAATTGTTTTACCAATAGTAGGCAGTGCTGACGTGTCTGGAGGAGTGACTTTGTTTGACACTTCCAGAATACTAGACTTTCCTTTGTTACTTGAGGAAGTGTTCTTCAACTTGGATGTTTCTCCAGACTTACTATATGTATTCTGAGTAGGATTGGATGGTGGTGAAATTATTCTTATAAAATACTCTTTTAGTTTATGTCTTGTCAATTCTTGTTTATAGATGGGCCCTTTACTCCTTCAAATGTATCAACCATTTTGGTTCTAAGGAGGGGGATCATTCTATTATGGTTCTTCAACATCCTTCTTGTCAGCCTTGTAAATCCAATGATATGAATTCACTACATATACAACACTTTTGATTTCCTAAGCCACCATAGCTTCTTCTATTTTGTTTGCCTACTTTGTCTTCTCATCTACTAATGAAGTATCTACAATGTGATTCCACTAAGGGCATGTTTTTTTTTTAATGATATTCCTAGTGGAACGAGCAATAATTATCCATGCCAATGCTTTCTATGTTCATCACAACATTTGAGCTTTGTGCAGACTTGGCAACCTAATTATTCTTGTTACTATTATTCCTTCGAAAATGTAAGGACTTGGGTAGATTGCTACTAGTGGAAGTCTCACTTGACATTTTATTTAGTTCTGAAATTTCGTTGGTGAGAGTCTTCACCATCCTAGTCAAGCTCTTGATATCAGATGATTCCTTCTTTTTAGACTTAAAGAAGAAGCCTATGAATTACTACTAGTCTCTATGGAGTCTTTTGATTCCTCATCATTTGTAATGACCCCAATCATGTGAAATTCATTCTCAATGGTGATTGCTTCAACAAAATTCAATTCCAAAGTTTCTCTCGCATTTCTCTTTGCGAATTGGGAAATACTGGTGGGTAAGGCAGTTGTGTAATAATCAACAGTAATCGAATCATGTGGTTGCATGATTGGGGAAATTTATTCAATATATGATTGAATCTCTAATTAAAATCTTTCACTTGTTCCTTTTCCCTCATTTTCATGCTTCTGAGCTCTTTGAGTAGCATGGCGGGAGTTTTTTCATCATCAAAATCCTCAAGAAATGTATTTTTGAACTCCCTCCAGGTCTGGATCGAATTGGAGGGCATGCTATGGTACCATGATGCTTGTTTTCCTTCTAATGTATGAGGGAATAGCCTGTATGTGACATCATCATACCTCACTTCCATCATTCATAAATGAAAATAGAAATCATCATGGTGATCTTCCACCTTTGTCTTATTTTCTGGATCATACTTTGAGAGAAACTTTTCTGGATGTTTGGGAATTCTATGTAAGTTATCTAGAAGAGAAAGAGGCCCTTGGGCCATCCAATTCAAATCTTGTTCAGCCATTTTCTCATCTCTGCATTCCTCCTCCCTATAAGAATATGAGGAATCTTCACTATCTAATCCGTTGAATAGGTCATCAGAAAAGACAATTGTATCATCTCTGTATCCTTCATTAAGAGGTGCAATTTGTTCTTGATGTTCAATATTATATGTGGATTATACCAACCCGTTAAGAGTGGAAAAAACAAATATTCCATTGTACCAATTGTCTCTCTTTGCTTTGGAAAATATGGAATATCTTACGCTCTAGGAATTAATCTGACAACCTTCGTAAACTGACAAGTTATAGATTGAATTTTCCAGATATACTCATAAATAACTTCACAAGTAGGTTTTGGGCCAGGTTGAGAAGATACTCCTCCTTAAGGGATCGAGGTAGTGCTCAAAATGTTGCTACCTTGACCAAAAGAATAATGATGAGGGTGTGGGGAGTGATCAACCACAAAAAATTGGTGACCCTCTTTCTAGTGCTAGAATGTTGACGGTGCTAGATACCGCCATTATACAGGGGATCTCCCTGATATAAGGTCCCAACTAGAGCTCACACCGTTTGATGTATTAGTCCCATTTGGAATACGTCCCAACTGTCATTTACTTAAATATGTGTCTTGGATTTAGCTATCAACATGAGAGAGAAGTGCAATTGTACTTTTGAATGAGCAAGCTAGCATGCCTTGTGTATGTTCGATTATCGGTGTATCAAAGGTTCTTCTACTATGAGGGTGAAATTAGGTGAGCCTCTCAAGAGAGAATTAATAGTACTACCCCAATGGAGACACACGTGAAAGAGAAATTCTCAACTAACATCAAGTGAAATAGTTCACAAACATGCGACAACCATTATGAGCATAACAACACATTTCCAATAAGGAGAACCAAAGTAACTCAAATAGTTCAATTAATCCAGTACTTAATGAAAGAAAAAATGAACCATAAACATTCAAAGAATAGTCTTAGAAACATTCACAACCCATGTGTGAAAACATGTTGGCTTGGAAGGCTTAATATTCAGCAAAATCCCCAAGATACATAAATACAAGGAACACAACTAGCTCTAATATTGGAGCGTTAGAGCCACTACTTACTCCCAAAAATTACTACCTATGTCTCCCTAATTCCTTTTGGGAGAAGCCAAGGTTAAAATTATTTTACATGAGAAGTGAGGATCTATTTATAACTTGAGGAATGTCCTTTCACATCCTCATGACTCTTGACTTTCTAACTTCTTGTGACCTGTGGGCTTCTACAAACTTTGGAATTCCAAATTACTTTTGGAATTACATATAACTTTTGATATTACATGTATTTGGGAGTTTCGTGAATCTTTAGTTCATACACGTCTCTTGGACTTCCACTTATTTTTACTTTACAATGATTACACTAATACATCATGGATTCCACATCATCATGTCATGAGACTTGGCATGTCACTATTTTGATGATTGGGACTAATAGTGACTGATGACATGTATTTTCCTCAGTAGTGATGTGGATGGAGACTGTGTCTTTATTCTTTATTTTTCTTCTGATCATGGTGCTTTTACCCTCCAAAGGTTCTTTAGTCTTGGAGTCTTTAGAGTACTTCGATCATCAAGATTTAAGTGTGTTCTTCATTCTCTCCATTCTTTCTTTTCTTTTTCTCCTTGCCCAATCTTCCTTGTGTGTGCTTTCCATGGTATTTTGGAAATAATTATATCTGCAACCACTCATGACGAGCAAATATTAGCCTAAGAATCTCATATTCTGCCATGATCGATGCATATTTTCTGTTCAGACCTTTTTGGTGCGCTCAAAAGAGTCAAAAGGGATACAAGGTGCAAGGGCGCACTTTGAAAGGCAGAAGGGCTGAAGAGGAGAGGAACTTCGGCTTTGGCATGCGCTCATGCACCTAAAAGAGGAAGACTATTAAGTCAGGGTGCATGGCACAAGTCCGAAGGATGAAGGGGAAGGCTTCAAGCTTCCCAAGTGAACTATGCACTCAAGGGAGAGAAGGAGGGAATATGGCACACTCCCAAAGGTTGAAGGATGAGGATTCATGCCTTTGGGATGCAATCATGGGCTCAAGAGGCCTGAGGAAGGGCACATGGCACATTCTTGAAGGTTGAAGGGTGAGACTTCATGCCTTCAAAGTGTGCTAGTGCACTCAAGAACTTAAGGAGGGTGCATGTCACATTGGGGAAGGCTGAAGGATTGAGCTTCTAGTCTTCAAGGTGTGCCAGTGCGCTTAAGAAGGCTGCACTTCCTCGAGTCAAAGGAGTGCACTCTATGAAGACTTAGTATTTTTTAGAGGGTATAGTTCAGAATAGGGAAGTGGAATAATACTTGAGGAGTGTGCTAAACTCTCAAGGAGGGTGCAGGGTGCACTTCTGAACAATTAAGGATCCCTCATCAAAGCTTCAGAGTGCACTCATGCGCTTTTGGCCTTAATTGGTTCACTTTGAAACAAAAATTTGTCTAAGTTTAGGTGAAAGGGCAAGGGGTGAGATAGATGAGTTCTGGACATAAAACCATGTGCGACACATACCAACTCATCGAGGAAAATTAGACAAGCTTGATAAACAATAAATATACATCAAAACACCACTTTATACACATTCC
Organism: Pinus albicaulis; assembly: GCA_034641835.2. Classification (NCBI taxonomy): domain Eukaryota; kingdom Viridiplantae; phylum Streptophyta; class Pinopsida; order Pinales; family Pinaceae; genus Pinus; species Pinus albicaulis. The sequence continues at coordinate 948,985,071 of CM076572.1, read as the reverse complement.
CCAAGTATTACGAGTGAAGTGTGTGCGACTGTGACCCAAAAGTGTGGTTTTATGAAAAGAAAGATGTTCTAACCATGAGATGCATAAAAATATGTTATGATCAATGTGGTGACACTTTAGAACATTCAAGAAAACTTAAAACATGTAGAGCGCCATGGAATGACACTTGGAGACCGAGGCGATGCTTAGTACGACAATGAAGTAGGATCCAAAATTCGATTGTAGTGAAATTTTTTAGGGTGTTGTAGGAATGGAAACACTCCAAAACCTGAACAAAAACGTGATGACTAGGCTGCCCTAGGGCTGCCCTAGACACTTTCTGGAAAAATGGTCTCTAGTTATATTTTAGGCATCAATCATAGTGTTGTAGGCATGGTGAACTATTTAAATATTATTTGATCTGCACTCTAAAATTGTGAAATATTTTGGTTTGATCTAGGACCATATCATATTTTCGACAAAATACAGGTAGAGTTCCTATAGGTAACCATAGAAGAATACACCATCCCAAGAAAAAAAATATTTCCCAGTTAATAACGATTAAAATTGCAAAAAATAGTTAAATTTGGCATCTTAAGAAAGCTCAAAAAATCCACACTTGTTGAGAAAGAATTCATCAACTACGCACTTAAACTTAAACCCTAAATTCTTCCAAAATCTATCAACTATGTTCCCACACTTAAGTCCCAAGAGATTCCAAATCCCATGCATTAAAGCATTTTTTGTTGTTACTTGAGAATAAAAAAAATTGGGCCTAATGGTTAAGAACATGTGTTTCCATCTAAGAGGTCACAAGTTCAAATTTAGAGGTGGGTAGAGTATGCACACCTTCAAATAGTTAAATTGTTTCCCATATAATTATGTCATGTGTCATATCCATGTCAAGCATGGAGAAAGCATGTATCCATGGCATACAAGCCCCCCCTTCCCTTCTCTCTTTATATATATGTGAACAATATGAATGAGACATATCATTCATATTTAATGGTAATACCAATATTATTTGTAAATGTCACATGTTAACTCCATAACAAGGGTGAAGGGATTACACATCTCCCTCGTACTAAAAAATAGAAAGCGATTACTTTCAATTTATTTTCCTATAAAGTTGATGTAAAAATAAGGTAAAAATTGAAGTATTTTAGTCATTGCAGGCATTGAAAGATTTTTTTTTTATTACTATTTTTTAATTTTTTAATGTAAGTATTATTTTATTATTTTTAAATGTAACATTATGGGACAACATCTCCCCCACAGTGGGCTACAGAGTCTAGACACAATGATAATAATAAAACAATGTCGACGAAAAAAAAAAAAAAAGCGGATTGAAGTCAATTTGTTATATTATAATTTTGTTTTTATTAATAAAATTGCAAATATTTTTTTTGAGAAAAAGTCCACAATATACATATAGAATTAAAAGAACTTTATTTTGAAATTTACTTAATAGACATATCCCTAGAAATGAATTTTTTTATATAGAGAGAAATCTAAAATATAAATAGTAATAATAAAATAAGATTAATTTTACCATATATATTAAAATAGTGACGATTTATATTTGTAACCATAATATTTTAGAATTTTATTTTTAAAACACTTTTTCTGATGTATATATGTGTGTGTGTGTGTGTGTGTGTGTGTGTGTGTGTGTGTGTGTGTGTGTGTGTGTGTGTGTGTGTGTGTGTGTGTATAATGCATATTTATGTAAGTTTTTTTTGTAACTTAAAGTTGTATTTCCTCAAATGATCATGCAAAACAAATACACCATCCCATCCATTAGTGTAAACATGTCACCTAGTAGGTGGTATCAATCTGTCCAATGGGAAACCAAATATTTTTTACCACCTACCAATAGAGTTGTGTGTCCAAAATTCTAGCAGTTTCAACATTCTTAATATAATTAAAGTATCCCCTATATTAATGTAAAACAAAAAAATAATAACATGCTAAAAATCAAGATTCAGAAGAAGTGACAGGTGTTGGGTCTTTAGCACTGGATCCCAAAAGAGTTGGAGGAGCATAATCACAATTAAGGTAACACTCAATATGGGCCAGACACACATCCATTCTTTCTAAACAAACCCTCTCGTTTTTCTGGACTCTTTTGACATCTTCTAGGTTGGAGAAGATGTTATATATTTCTTCTTGTGTATCTTTCAACACCCTTCCCAACTGGGTTTTCATCTAAGGCTAGTAAAAAGTTAAGGCATGAAAAAATTGTTTCCTTCTACCCCTGGTGTGGCCAGGGTAAGGAATCCAAGTGGAGATATCATATAGGATTTCTAAATCGAAAAAATATTTCCTCTCTTTGGCTATAATGGATTCCAAATTCCAAATTTCATTCCTAGTTTCTGAGGGAATAGTTGAGTGATAGTTTGTAGCCATATCTTAATCTTGTTTTTAGGATTGGTTTCTACCATGGAGCTATGGCCACCCCATCTCGTCTACTTTGAATTCTTTGTCTCTACATATCTAACAATAATAGGCTATACCTGTGAAATGTCTAGGGATAAAACTTAATAGAGGCATGAGATTGACTAAGCTGGTTAGTCTTAGCTGAATATAGGGAGAAGGGTCGAAAATATGGGAAATTAAAGGTGAACCCCAAGGCTAGGGGAATTGACCACAAAAAAAAGATGCACTTGGATGTAACAAGACTAGAAGTTTGCAAAATAAAAATTTTGTTGTCAAATGGGAGTCTTAGGCTGCAAGTGTAATTTGAATGTAAGAAGTACAACCAAGACCAAGTAATGCCTAAACTAGGGCTTAGACAAACAACGCAGAAACAAAAAAGACAAAGATTTGTAATTGGTTACGATTTACCTAGAGCCAGACGACAATTCTAGACGGAGAAGGAATATATAGTTTTCCACAAAGGAGAAATGTTATGCGCTCGAGATGAAAAAGCCCTTGTAATAGATACCACCACCTTGAACTTCCTCCTTTCGATGACCCATAGCACGGTATATACTACCCAACCAATTTCATGCATAGACAAGGTAGTAATTCCTCCCACCAAAATACTTCCTAGAAACTCAACAAGGGAACTCTGAGATAGTTGTAAACTGGTGTTGATAATCATGTCATCATTCTAAGTTTCTGTCAACTAGGCCTCTAGCAATGAAGGTCTTGGATTTTTCCTTTTTCTCGAGTTCTGTAGAGGGGTGCTTCTGCTCGAAGGCACCCCCTCTTCATCAATATTTATGACCTAGATGCATCAATAATCACATGCTTAAGCCTACATGGGATCCACTACACCAGCCATGATATTTAATGCATTCACTATTGTAGTGCAGTGACATCATCCCCCAATCCCATTAATCTCGAAAACACCCATAGAGACATTTATGTAAGTTCTAATAAAATTAAAAATAATAATATTATATATAGAGATCTGAAAATTATATATAATATCAATAGTATTATTAAGAACTAAAAAGAACCGATTTTTCCACAATTTTTAAGTTCAAAAGAGGTTTGTATTTTGAGAGATTTCATTCTTCTTGGTGCTAGTTTTGTATATCTAGAGTTAAGATGGATCTATCCTTATTTCTAATTATATGATTATTAATTAAATTTAAACATATTGTGAAATATAATGATCACAAATATGGATCATCATTATATATATTGAATTTAATGTTTTGTTTTGTTTTATTTACGTATTTATATTGGGAATGAAAGCACATAAAGAAACAGTGGGGAAACCCTAGAGTACTTCCCCACATTTTGTGGATGGTAAAATGGGTATATTGTCTACCCCGATTATGGGGCCTCACCTTAAGGAAATTGAAGATTTTGAACCTATGATTAGCAACAACTAGCAACAATATGAATGAACTTCATGTCTCACTGTAGACCATTTGAGTTAACCTTTGGGACTAAATTTTGTTTAATATTATATGCATATTTCTGAATTTTTTGTCGAAGAAATTGTTTATAATTTTATTAATAAAAACATAAGTACAATATAACAAACTAAATTGAATTGACTTATTATTTTTATTATTTTTTACATTTTTAATTGAGTTAACATTATGTTTTATTATTATTATTAATATGTAAATTATAACATTCTTTTCACTAGTGGAAAATATATGTCTATTCACTGTGATTATGTAGTTCTATCCATTACTTTCAACCTAAGTATTAATTTTATCAATCTCTATTATAAAGTGATTATTTTCATAGAAATTACACACTATAAAATACAAGCTAACATGTTTACTTTGGATTTTAAAAAAAAGGTGCTAAATTTCTATTTCAATCACTTTTGCACTAATTTTTTAATAGGAAAACACAAATATCAGATGAAAAATCAAAGCTAACAAGCCAACCAATTGAGGGAATACAATGAGAGTAAAATTATTGATGTTTTATAATACTTTTAATTAAAATAGTAACCAAATATGTATTTCTCTTTTTGTTTTTTTAATTATATGCCACTTTTGTTTTTTTTAATGAATAATTTATTTTTAATTTTAGAAAGAACACATGTCAATTCCAAGTTGACCATTGATATCCCTCACACCTATATCTAGAATGTGACTCTCTCTTTCATTTTCATTTTCTTTATATAACTTTATACATAGTTGATATTGAAATATTTTACTCAACATGATATATGTGTGTTTGAGAGAGAGAGAGAGAGAGAGAGAGAGAGATTTTAATTAAGTATGGATATTGAAGTATTTTATCTATCACCGACATTAAAATATTTTCTATTATTAGTTTGGGGAAAAAACATTATATTATTAATATTTTTCTAAATGACACATATCAACTTTATATTAAGGAATAAAATATTAATATAACTTTAACAAAATCTTAATACTATTATTATTATTATTATTATGGAAATATATATATTATAAGGTTAGGGAGTCATTTTCTATTGATTTATATAAGAAAATATACATAACATATGTTTAAAAGCTATGAGTCTGCCACATGGGAAACCAAAATAGTAGCAAAGTCTCAAAATTTTAACATTTTGTATTTCCAACACTATAAGTCTATCATATAAAGTAAAAGCATGCCTAGTAAAAATAAATTGCTATATATTAATAATCACAACTATACCATTGCCATTATAAAAAAACTATAACAAAAATACAGAATTTCTAGATCATGTTATTTGGAAGGGGATTCAACCTTGATTGGTGGCTATGAGTCATTGTCTTGATTGAATGGAGTTAAGGTGATGCCTTCCATATTCTTAGCCAAGACTGAAACTCTTTATCCAACATCTCCATTTTATCCAAAATTTATCTCATAACCCATGCTTGGGCACCTTTGTGGCAAATAAGATCCTGATTTGCAATCCCTTGACATATACTTCCTAGAGAGTCTAGAGTGCCTTGAGTCCAACTTTAGTCCAAGGTATCTGTTTTTAAATTGATACATTCATTAAATAGTCCGTTTGCAAATCTATTTCCATTTATCCTAAAAAGGTATAGAATGAGAGTCGTGATTCCTTCATAAATATTTGATACCCTAGCTAATATACAATGAAGCCTCCATCTATTTGAGAGTTTAGAAGGGTGCAAGCCATGTTGGAGTTTTCTAATCATTTGAGTTATTATTTTTGAGTCCCCTTCTTTTACTAATATTTGAAAATTATTTCTTCTAGCGTTGAGTAATTCTTCCAAAGCATCTAATTTAGTAGAATCGTTGTTGTATATCCCAAGATCTCCTGAGTAAGTATGAAGAAAAAACCCCCAAAATTGTCCAACCTTGGATTATCTTTTGAGGCCCCATCAAAGTTTAGGTTTAGAAAAATAGTCGTGTGAGGAGACCAATGGTTGGGACTTGGAGAGATTGGTGGGAGACAAAGGAGCTTGAGGGAAATTGATGCCAATAGATGTAGATTTAACAGAGAAAATTCTTGATGATTTCAATCCCAATTTTAGGAGGTCCAAGGGATTAGAAAAATAATTTCTCTAATCTTATTCAAGATATAATGTTAGATGAAATCCATGGGAGCTATTTTATTCTTAAATATTTTGTGATTATTATCTTTCCAGGTTTCCCATAAGATAAAAATTGGAAATAGTTTCCACGCTCTATTTAGTATTAGGTTGGAGAAATGGGTGGATCTCCATTCCTCTACGCTTGTGATGCAGGAGCATCTGGCTCAGCAATTTTATTGCAATTTAGTAGATAGAATGGGTTTTTATGTTTTAAACGAAACTGGATTTTTATGTAACAAATTTAAATAATTTTAGAGTTTGAGTGATTTTAATGAGAATAATTTGTAAATGTTCCCGAATGACTGGAGAACATGAGAGAATTAGGAATTAGAATATTTGGGAGTTAGTTGTAAATCCTAAATTTGAATTGGTTTCATGATTTATGGGATTAAATAGGATTCTTAGGGGTTTGTTGAAATTATTATGGATCTAAACCAAAATTGGTTTTAGAATCTAATTGTATATATTGTAAGCCTTAAGGGCATAAGGGGAGAGAGAGTTTCAGGATTTAGAGAAGTGGGTTTTTGGATTGGAAGCCTACGAGCATTAGGAGTAAAGTGGCCACTTATTTGAATATCAAGCCAGAAAAGAAAACCTATGTAAATACTTTTTTATATATACTTGATTTCTGTGTTATAAATAGTGAATGAATCAGAGGATTTGCATGAACAGAGTATTTGAATGGTGTGCATCGTTTTAATGATTTATATGAGAATTAGTGTTTCTGCATAATACATGTATGCAGATTTAATCCGGAAAAATAAATTCAGAAGACAAAAAAGTATCCATCGACCACAGAATGGATCGATGGTGATAATGGAACAACGAGCAGAGGGGATGGATCTTGGGTTTAAAAATTCAATTGAACAGTAAAATTATGGACAGAATGACAGAATACAATTCAGGAGATTATGAGGTCAACATTTATGCTATATTTCCATATGAATACCGCGGATGCAGATTATGGTTCAATTTCTTTTGGATCGATAACATTAAAGAGAATTTGGCCTTCAATTAATATGCATTGTGTAGAAGAGATGGAATCAAACGGAATGTAACATCAAAATATAGAAGGAAAGAAATATGTTCCTATTATGATATATATATATATATATATATATATATATATATATATATATATATATATATAAGGGTATTTGTTGGATAAATTTGAAGACTTTATATAAATCGGAGAAGAAGTCAAGGGGCAAAGAGCGAAAATGGAACCAGCGTGGAATGGTAAGAAATTTGTGCAGATGTCAAAGTGAATGTCGTGGGTGAAAGAGATTTTGCATTAAATTTGTTTAATTGAGAAATGGACTGGCATACCCTGTGCAATTATACCATTTCACTAGAATTCGTAGAAATAAATGATCAGTGACAAAGTTAAGATCAGATAAAAGCTTAGATGGTGTAGCCGTGGAGAAATTTGGTGTTTAATACTCTAAAGGGTATTAAAGGAGGAAGTTTTGTTGATGTAGCAACGAATGCTCAAAATAAAAGGCTACACTTGAATTAAGGTAGAAACCATAATTGATGGCATAGTGAATGGAGAAGCGATTTTTAAAACCACCAAAAGGCTTTCGCATAGCTTTGAGAGGGCAAGTGGTAATTGTTCTTTTGAATGCGATATCATTCAATCAATGACACATAGCATTGACTAAAATTCAATACCACATATTTCCCATAAGTTCAAAAACGTTAAATAGTGCGTGGGTTGAAATGTGATTTCTGTTATATGGGTTGGCATGGGTAGATCGTCATCTAAGGTGTGATGATGATAAGAGAAGGGAGGATACATTTTGTGGATGTGGTTTGTTTAAATCAAAAATCATATAAAGATTAACAGGTAAAGTTGTGGATCCAATTATATTTATTATGCTTACATGTGGTTTTAAATCTAAGATGAAAAATGTGAGCATCCACTTATAAATGTCGTAAGTTACCAATCGATAAATCAAAATTGAAAATCATAAATGTATTTTATATAAAGTGGGTATTAATTATGGTTTATAACCATAATACGGAAAATGGGAATACCTTCCACGTGAAAGGTTAACATGGGTTGGATTTATATGCATATGGTTATCCATAATACCAGCTCATGATGCGTTTGTTGGGTTTTCGTAGTTAAGGTTGCATCATTTTTGGTATCAAAGCTGGAAAATCTCTTTTGAAGATTTTTTTTTTTTTTTTTAATTGTAAAGAATGCATGCATGATGAAGGAAATAAGGAAAGTTTAGATTTTAAATTTGACAGCAATTGTAGATTGGACAGATATGCAGTGAAAGCATGATCATGAGGAAATTCATATTTGCAGAATCTGGTTTAAAAAAATGTGTTTTGAAGATTTACAAAGTTATGTTTTGAAAGATGTATGTACAGGAACAATGGTGATGGAATAAAGGAAGAAAGAGATCAGATTTTAATCTGATAGATAGCATGCAATGTAGCAGAATATTGGAAGAATTGCAGAAGAAGTGGTGAAACAAGATTACATAGAGATATTGAAAGTGAGGTATTTTAATTTTGTTTGAAGATTATGTTTTCCAAATTCAGGTTGTAGACAATCAAGGAAAATCTCAGTGAGAAGATCACAGCTTTAAGAGCAGTGATTAGGGAAGCTAGTAAAGGTTTCTAATTGAAAGAAGAATGTGGCAGAACCTTGAGGAATTCCAACAAAGGTTGGATAAAAAGGACAATTGTGTTCTTAAAAGGTGTAGATGAGTTGAAGCCTAGAAGGAGGAGAGAGGAATGCTCAAGAGGTTCCAAAGAATAAAGAACCAGTGCTTGCCAAAAAGACCAAGTCCAAAGAAGGGATTGGTGAGGTAACTGGCAGCAGGGAGGACTTGCTATTGCAGAGGCTTTAGTACAGCTCATGATGACTGAGTGAGGAACTCATGAAGATAGAAATGGAGAATAATATGACTACTTATAGTCATAGTGGAAATAGCAGAGGTCTTGAGAGAGACCACAACAAAATGAAAGCGAAGAAAGAATATGCCAAGACAAATGGCATATAGAGACAATTAAGTAAGGAAGAGTATGAGAGAGAGAAAGCTAATATAGCAGTCCAACTTGAAGTATTGTTGGATTTGTTACAGAGGAATGAGGAAGACTAGAAGTGTGTTTTTCTTGTAAGAAGAAAGAAAAGGTGGCATAAGCTATAGATGAAGAAAGAGAAAATGATAAATGCTCGGCTGAGGGAAAAATTAATCAAAATTAATGAGTATTTCGGGAAAGACTTGAAAAATAAAACTTCAATTGAGACCAAGATGTCACATGATTTTAAATATGATAAATTTTGTATGTTTGTAGGAAGAACATGTGAAGAAAAGAAAACTATTGATATTGTCATAAAGGAAGAAAATGGGATAGCCAGATCTCATGTAAATGTCCATACATAGTTGGGGAAAATTTTTACTTTTCAACATATTGAAAGTAGAGGAATTTTAACTCGTGATGATGGCCAAAAGCTGGAAATTAAGCAATCAATTGAAAAGCTTAAGGGGATGGAAGAGAAGACCATTGAATAATTTCTGAATTCTATAGGGGATTTGGAATAGTAGGAGGATTTGGTAATTAAATCATCAAATGAGGACATAAGGTTTTATGGTTTTCAAACTAACAAGTTGTGTGTGAATGCAGGTATTACAGAAGACAAATCATATGATGAAACTGTATTGAGTGAGGCTGAAATTTTCCAAGCAAAATATGATGATGACTATATTTCAGATGAAGATCGAGTTGAATTATTGAAAAAAAATGAGTTCATAAATTCCTTGTTTTGTGAAAATTGATTCAGTGAAGATGTGACAACTATGTCTGATAATGAGAAATTTGAGAAATTGATTTTATTAAATGGTCAAATGAAGAGTGAAGGATAGACATCTAAAAATATTGCAGAGATGAAGGATCATAATTCATTTCCGATGAAAGATGAAGAGATAGTGTCACCAGGAAACTTGACTTATGACAAGGAAGAAGATAGTGAAGATTGTACAAAGTTTTTTTTAGATGAGATGACAGATTTGTGGCATGAATTAAGTATTCTAGAGAAGAGTCTGGAAAAATAAAGGATAAGTATTTAGGTTGCAAAGTCGGAGCTAGATGATAATGAAAAAGTTCATTTTTATGAACCAAAGCAAAGAGACATCCTTGAAATGGATGATGTGGAAGAGAGACTAGTTGACAGTCTCGAGAGTTATTTGAAGAAGTTGAATTAGCATACTGATGTGCTGATAAAGGAGAAAATGTCAGAGCAGAAAATTGAAATGTTGGCGGAGGAAGAAGAGACACAAAGATCTTATGATGATTGTTTTATGATTGCAAGTACTGTTGAAAAGACTAAAGAATGTTTGGTCTAGGAGAACAAATTAAAGAAAAGAAAAGAAGATGACAGTGTGTGGAAAAATAAATACCAGTGCAAGGAATTTTTGAAGATAGAAGACAAAGAAATTGTCATAAGTAACAATCAGGAAGAAGTTATTAGTTGTAGTAAACAAGAAGGTAAGGATGAGAGGGTGGTATTAAGAATAGAAATTCAGCAATCAAGAAGTAGAAGTACTCAACATTCAGAAGATATATTAGACAAAGAAATTGAATTGATAAGAAGGCTAATGGTGAAAGTGTCTCAGAAAAAGACAGTTGCAGGAAAGTGAAGAAGCAACAGCAGCAAGAGAAAGACAAGAAGTGACTATGAAAGTACAGCAAGTGGGAAGATGCAGAATAAATTATGGAAGCCTAGAAAAGTGCAGCTAAATAATGATGAAGACAATGTAGCTTATGGACAATAGCAAATCAGAGTATGGGATCCAGGAGGTTAAAGGTTGGAAGCACATGATCAGGGGATCATGATAAATTTCTACTTTGGGAGTCTGATAAAGGAGCATTCGGCTCAACAATTTTATTGTAATTTAGTAGATAGAGGGGGTTTTTATGTTTTGAAGGAAATTTAATTTTTATGTAACAAATTTAAATAATTTTAGAGTTTGAGTGATTTTAATGAGAGGAATTTGTAAATGTTCCTGAATGATTGGAGAAATTGAGAGAATTAGGAATTAGAAGATTTGGGAGTTAGTTGTAAATCCTAAATTAGAATTGGTTTCATGATTTATGGGATTAAATAGGATTCTTAGGGGTTTGTTGAAATTATTATGGATCTAAACCAAAATTGATTTTAGAATCCAATTGTATATATTGTAAGCCTTAAGGGAATAAGGGGAGAGAGTGTTTCAGGATTTAGAGAAGTGGGTTTTTGGATTGGAAGCCTACGAGAATTAGGAGTAAAGTGGCCACTTATTTGAATATCAGATATTTATTTATATATACTCAATTTCTGAGTTATAAATAGTGAATGAATCAAAGGATTTGCATGAACAGATTATTTGAATGGTGTGCATTATTTTAATGATTTATATGAGAATTAGTGTTTCTGAATAATGCATGTATGCAGATTTAATCTGGCAAAATAAATTCATAAGACAAACAAGTAATCATCGATCACAGAATGGATCGATGGTGACAATGGAACAAAGAGCAGAGGGGATGGATATTGGGTTTAAAAATCCAATTGAACAGTAAAATTATGGACAGAATGACAAAAGATAATTCAGGAGATTGTGAGGTCAACATTTATGCTATATTTCCATATGAATCCCGCAGATGCAGATTATGGTTCGATTTATTTTGGATCGATAACATTAAACAGAATCTGGGCTTCAATTAATACACATTGTGTAGAAGAGATGGAATCAAACGGAATGTAACATCAAAATAGAGAAGGAAATAAATATGTTCCTATTATGATATATATATTAGGGTATTTTTTGGATAAATTTGAAGACTGTATATACATCGAAGAAGAAGTCAAGGGGAAAAGAGCGAAAATGGAACTAGCGTGGAATGGTAAGAAATTTGTGTAGATGTGAAAGTGAATTTTGTGGGTGAAAGAGATTTCGCATTAAATTTGTTTAATTGAGAAATGGACTAGCATATCCTGTGCGATTATAAAATTTCACTAGAAGTCGCAAAAATAAATGATCAGTGACAGAGTTAAGATCAAAGAAAAGCTTGGATGGAGTAGCCGTGGAGAAATTTGGTGTTTAATACTCTGAAGGGTTTTAAAGGAGGAATTTTTATTGATGTATAAATGAATGCACAAAAGAAAACGCTACGCTTGAATTAAGGTAGAAACCATAATTGATGGCATAGTGAATGGAGAAGCGGTTTCTATAACCACCAAAACGCTTTTGCAAAGATTTGAGAGGGCAAGTGGTACTTTTTCTTTTGAATGCGATAGCATTCAATCAGTGACACATAGCATTGACTGAAATTCAATACCACCAATTTCGCATAAGTTCAAAAATGTTAAATAGTGCGTGGGTTGAAATGTGATTTCCGTTAGATGGGTTGGCATGGATAGATCGCCATCTAAGGTGCAATGATGATCAGTGAAGGGCGAATAATTTTTGTGGACATGGTTTGTTTAAATCAACAATAATATAAAGATTAATAGGTAAATTTGTGGATACAATTATATTTATTATTCTTACACATGGTTTTAAATCTAAGCCGAAAACTATGAGCATCCACTTATAAATGCCGTAAGTTACCAATCAATAAATCTAAATTGAAAATAATAAATGTATTTTATATAAAGTGGGTATTAATTATGGTTTATAACCATAATACGGAAAAGGGGAATAGTTTCGGCGTGAAAGGTTAACATGGGTTGGATTTATATGCATATGGTTATCCATAATACTAGCTCATGATGCGTTTCTTGGGTTTTCGCAGCTAAGGTTGCGTCATTTTTGGTATCAGAGTTGGCAAAGCTCTTTTGAAGATTATATTTTTTATTTTTTAATTGTAAATAATGCATGCATGATTAAGGAAATAAGGAAAGTTCAGATTTTATAATTTGACAACAGTTGTAGTTTGAAAAGATATGCAGTGAAAGCAAAATCTGGGTTAAGAAAATGTGTTTTGAACATTTACAAAGTTATGTTTTGAAAGATGTATGTACAGGAAAAATGGTGATGGAAAAAAGAAAAAAAGAGATCGGATTTGAATCTAATAGAGAGCATGCAGTGTAGCAGAATATTGGAAGAATTGCATTAGAAGTGGTGAAACAAGATTACACAGAGAGCTTGAAAGTGAGGTATTTTAATTTTGTTTGAAGATTATGTTTGAAAAATTCAGGTTGCAGACAATTGAGGAGAATCTTAGCAAGAATATCATAGCTTTAAGAGCAATGATGAGGGAAGCCAGTAAAGTTTTCTAAGTGAAAGAAGAATGTGGCAGAACCTTGAGGAATTCCAACAGAGGTTGGATAAAAAGGAAAATTGTGTTCTTAAAAGGTGAAGATGAGTTGAAGCCTAGAAGGAGCAGAGAGGAATGCTCAAGAGGTTCCAAAGAATAAAGAACCAGTGCTTGCCAAAAATACCAAGTCTAGAGAAGCGATTAGTGAGGTAAATGGCAGCAGGGAGGACTTGCTGTTGTAGAGGCTTTAGTACAACTCATGATGACTGAGTGAGGAACTCATGAAGATAGAAATGGAGAAGAATATGACTACTGATAGTCATAGTGGAAATAGCAGAGGTTCTGAGAGAGACCACAACAGAATGAAAGTGAAGAAAAAATATGCCAAGACAAATGGCATACAGAGATAGTTAAGTAAAGAAGAGTATGAGAGAGAGAAAGCTGAGATAGCAGTCCAACTTGAAGTATTATTGGATTTTTTATAGAGGAATGAGGAAGACCAGAAGTGTGGTTTTCTTGTAAGAAGAAAGATAAGGTCGCATAAGCTATATATGAAGAAAGAGAAAATGATAAATGTTCAACTGAGGGAAAAATTACTCAGAATAAATGAGTATTTGGGGAAAGACTTGAAGACTAAAACTTCAATTGAGACCAAGAGGTCACATGATTTTAAATCTGATAAATTTTGTATGTTTGCAGGAAGAACATGTGAAGAAAAGAAAACTGTTGATATTGTCATAAAGGAAGAAATGGGACAGCCAGATCTCATGTAAATGTCCATACACAGTTGGGGAAAAGTTTTACTTTTCAACATATTGAAAGTAGAGAAATTTTAACTCATGATGATGGCCAAAAGCTAGAAATTAAGCAATCAATTAAAAATCTTAATGGGATGGAAGAGAATACCATTGAAGAATTTCTGAATTCTATAGGGGATTTGGAACAGCAGGAGGATTTGGTAATTAAATCATCAAATGAGGACATAAGGTTTTATGGTTTTAAAACTAACAAGATGTGTGTGAATGCAGGTATTATAGAAGACAAATCATATGATGAAACTATATTGAGTGAGGGTGAAAGTTGCCAAGCAAAATATGATGATGACTATCCTTCAGATGAAATCGAGTTGAATTATTGAAACAAAAGGAGTTTTGTGAAAATTGTTTCAGTGAAGATGTGACAGCTATGTCTGATGATGAGAAATTTTAGAAATTGATTTTATTTCAATGGCCAAATGAAGAGTGAAGGACAGACAACTAAATCCATTGCAGAGATGAAGGATCATAATTCATTTATGATGAAAGATGAAGAGATAGTGTCACCAGGAAACTTGACTTATGACAAGGAAGAAGATAGTGAAGATTGTACAAAGATTTTTCAGATGAGATGACAGATTTGTGGCATGAATTAATTATTTTGGAGAAGAGTCTGGAAAAACAAAGGATAAGTATTCAGGTTGCAAAGTCGGAGCTGGATGATAATGAAAATTTTCATTTTTATGAACCAAAGAAAAGAGACATCCTTGAAATGGATGATGTGGAAGAGAGACTAGCTGATAGTCTCAAGAGTTATTTGAAGAAGTTGAATCAGCATATTGATGTGATGATAAAGGAGAAAATTCTAGAGCAGCAAATTGAAATGTTGTCGGAGGTAGAAGAGACACAAATATCTTATGATCATTATTTTATGATTGCAGGTACTATTGAAAAGACTAAAGAATGTTTGGTCCAGGAGAACAAATTAAAGCAAATAAAAGAAGATGACAGTGAGTGGAAAACTAAATACCAGTCCAAGGAATTGTTGAAGATAGAAGAAAAAGAAATTTTCATAAGTGACAATTAGGAAGAAGTTATTAGTTGCAATAAACAAGAAGGAAAGGATGAGAGGGCAGCAGTAAGAATAGAAAAACAAAAATCAAGAAGTAGAAGTACTCAGCAGTCAGAAGATATATTAGAAAAATAAATTGAAATGATAAGAAGGCTAATGGTGAAAGTGTCTCAGAAGAAGACAGCAGCAGGAAAGCGAAGAAGCATCAATAGCAAGAGAAAGACAAGAACAGACTGTGAAAGTATAGCAAGTGGGAAGATGCAGAATAAAGTATGGAAGGCTGGAAAAGTGCAGTTGAAGAATGATGAAGACAATGTAGCTTATGGACAACAGCAAAACAGAGTATGGGATCCAGGAGGTTAAAGGTTGGAATCACATGATCAAGAGATCATGATAAATTTCTACTTTATGAGTCTGATGCAGGAGCATCCGGCTCAACAATTTTATTGTAATTTAGTATATTGAGGGGGTTTTTATGTTTTAAAGGAAAATTAATTTTTATGTAATGAATTTAAATAATTTTAGAGTTTGAGTGATTTTAATGAGAGGAATTTGTAAATTTTCCCGAATGATTAGAGAACATGAGATAATTAGGAATTAGAAGATTTGGGAGTTATTTGTAAATCCTAAATTAGAATTGGTTTCATGATTTATGGGATTAAATAGGATTCTTAGGGGTTTGTTGAAATTATTATGGATCTAAATCAAAATTGGTTTTAGAATCCAATTGTATATATTGTAAGACTTAAGGGCATAAGGGGAGAGAGAGTTTCGGGATTTAGAGAAGTGGGTTTTTTTATTGGAAGCCTACGGGCATTAGGAGTAAAGTGGCCACTTATTTTAATATCAGGCCAGAAAAGAAAACCTGTGTAAATATTTGTTTATATATACTTGATTTCTAAGTTATAAATAGTGAATGAATCAGAGGATTTGCATGAACATATTATTTGAATGGTGTGCATTGTTTTAATGATTTATATGAGAATTAGTGTTTCTGCATAATACATGTGTGCAGATTTAATCCAGCAAAAGAAATTCAGAAGACAAACAAGTAACCATCGACCACAGAATGGATCGATGGGGACAATGGAACAACGAGAAAAGGGGATGGATATTGGGTTTAAAAATCCAATTGAACAATAAAATTATGGACAGAATGACAAAAGATAATTCAGGAGATTGTGAGGTTAACATTTATTCTATATTTCCATATGAATACCGCAGATGTAGATTATGGTTCGATTTCTTTTGGATCAATACCATTAAACATAATCTGGCCTTCAATTAATACACATTGTGTAGAAGAGATGGAATCAAACGGAATGTAACATCAAAATAGAGAAGGAAAGAAATATGTTCCTATTATGATATATATATAAGGGTATTTGTTGGATAAATTTGAAGACTGTATATACATCGAAGAAGAAGTCAAGGGGCAAAGAGAAAAAATGGAACTAGTGTGGAATGGTAAGAAATTTGAGCAGATGTGAAAGTGAATGCCATGGGTGAAAGAGATTTCGCATTAAATTTGTTTAATTGCGAAATGGACTGGCATATCATGTGCGATTATACCATTTCACTAGAAGTCGCAGAAAGAAATGATCAGTGACAAAGTTAATATCAGATAAAATCTTGGATGGAGTAGCCGTGGAGAAATTTGGTGTTTAATACTCTGAAGGGTATTAAAGGAGGAAGTTTTGTTGATGTAGCAACGAATGCTCAAAAGAAAAGGCTACGCTTGAATTAAGGTAGAAACCATAATTGATGGCATAGTGAATGGAGAAGCGATTTTTAAAACCACCAAAAGGCTTTCACACAGCTTTGAGAGGGCAAGTGGTAGTTGTTCTTTTGAATGCGATAGCATTCAATCAGTGACACGTAGCATTAACTGAAATTCAATACCACATATTTCGCATAAGTTCAAAAACGTTAAATAGTGCGTGGGTTGAAATGTGATTTCCGTTAGATGGGTTGGCATGGATAGATCACCATCCAAGGTGCGATGATGATAAGCGAAGGGAAAATACATTTTGTGGACATGGTTTCTTTAAATAAAAAATCATATAAAGATTAACAGGTAAAATTGTGGATCCAATTATATTTATTATGCTTACACGTGGTTTTAAATATAAGCTGAAAATTGTGAGCATCCACTTATAAATGCCGTAAGTTACCAATCGATAAATCAAAATTGAAAATCATAAATTCATTTTATATAAAGTGGGTATTAATTATGGTTTATAACGATAATATGGAAAATGGGAACAGCTTCCGCGTTAAATGTTAACATGGGTTGGATTTATATGCATATGGTTATCCATAATACTAGCTCATGATGCGTTTGTTGGGTTTTCGCAGCTAAGGTTGCGTCATTTTTGGTATCAGAGTTAGCAAAGCTCTTTTGAAGATTAATTTTTATTTTTTTTAATTGTAAAGAATGCATGCATGATGAAGGAAATAAGGAAATTTCAGATTTTAAATTTGACAGCAGTTGTAGATTGGATAGATATGCAGTGAAAGCATGATCATGAGGAAATTCAGATTTGCAGAACCTGGGTTAAAAAAATTTGTTTTGAATATTTACAAAGATATGTTTTGAAAGATGTATCTACAGGAACAATGAGGATGGCAGAAAGGAAAAAAGAGATAAGATTTGAATCTGATAGGTAGCATGCAGTGTAGCAGAATATTGGAAGAATTGCAGAAGAAGTGGTGAAACAAGATTACACAGAGATCTTGAAAGTGAGATATTTCAATTTTGTTTGAAGATTATGTTTTCAAAATTCAGGTTGCAGAAAATTGAGGAGAATCTCAGCAAGAAGATCACATCTTTAAGAGCAGTGATGAGGGAAGCCAGTAAAGGTTTCTAAGTGAAAGAAGAATGTGGTAGAACCTTGAGGAATTCCAACAGAGGTTGGATAAAAAGGAAAATTGTGTTCTTAAAATGTGCAGATGAGTTGAAGCCTAGAAGGAGCAGAGAGGAATGCTCAAGAGGTTCCAAAGAATAAAGAACGAGTGCTTGCCAAAAAGACCAAGTCTAGAGAAGGGATTGGTGAGGTAAGTGGCCGCATGGAGGACTTGTTGATGCAAAGGCTTTAGTATAGCTCATGATGACTGAGTGAGGAACTCATGAAGATAGAAATGGAGGAGAAGATGACTACTGATAGTCATAGTGGAAATAGCAGAGGTTCTGAGAGAGACCACAATAGAATGAAAGTGAAGAAAAAATATGCCAAGACAAATGGCATATAGAGATAGTTAATTAAGGAAGAGTATGAGAGAGAGAAAGCTGAGATAACAGTCCAACTTGAAGTATTGTTGGATTTGTTACAGAGGAATGAGGAAGACCAGAAGTGTGGTTTTATTGTAAGAAGAAAGATAAGGTGGCATAAGCTATAGATGAATAAAGAGAAAATGATAAATGCTCGGCTAAGGGAAAAATTAATCAGAATAAATGAGTATTTGGGGAAATACTTGAAGACTAAAACTTCAATTGAGACCAAGAGGTCACATGATTTTAAATCTAATAAATTTTGTATGTTTGCAGGAAGAACATGTGAAGAAAATAAAATTGTTGATATTGTCATAAAGGAAGAAAATGGGACAGCTAGTTCTCATGTAAATGTCCATACACAGTTGGGGAAAAGTTTTAATTTTCAACATTTTGAAAGTAGAGGAATTTTAACTCATGATGATGGCCAAAAGCTGGAAATTAAGCAATCAATTGAAAAGCTTAAGGGTATGGAAGAGAAGGACATTGAAGAATTTCTGAATTATATAGGGGATTTGGAATAGCAGGAGGATTTGGTAATTACATCATCAAATGAGCACATAAGGTTTTATGGTTTTAAAACTAACAAGCTGTGTGTGAATGCAGATATTATAGAAGACAAATCATATGATGAAACTGTATTGAGTGAGGCTGAAAGTTGCCAAGAAAAATATGATGATGACTATCTTTCAGATGAAGATTGAGTTGAATTATTGAAACAAAAGGAGTCCATAAATTCCTTGTTTTGTGAAAATTGTTTCAGTGAAGATGTGACAACTATGTCTGATGATGAGAAATTTGAGAAATTGATTTTATTAAATGGCCAAATGAAGAGTGAAGGAAAGACTGCTAAAACTATTGCAGAGATGAAGGATCATAATTCATTTTTCATGAAAGATGAAGAGATAGTGTCACCAGAAAACTTGACTTATGACAAGGAAGAAGACAGTGATGATTGTAAAAATATTTTTTCAGATGAGATGACAGATTTGTGGCATGAATTAAGTATTCTAGAGAAGAGTCTGGAAAAACAAAGGATAACTATTCAGGTTGCAAATTCGGAGCTGGATGATAATGAAAAAGTTCATTTTTATGAACCAAAGCAAAGAGACATCCTTGAAATGGATGATGTGGAAGAGAGACTAGTTGACAGTCTCGAGAGTTATTTAAAGAAGTTGAATCAGCATACTGATGTGCTGATAAAGGAGAAAATGTCAGAGCAACAAATTGAAATGTTGTCGGAGGAAGAAGAGACACAAATATCTTATGATGATTATTTTATGATTGCAGGTACTATTGAAAAGACTAAAGCATCTTTGGTCTAGGAGAAAAAATTAAAGCAAAGAAAAGAAGATGACAATGAGTGGAAAAATAAATACCAGTCCAAGAAATTGTTGAAGACAGAAGACAAAGAAATTTTCATAAGTGACAATCAGGAAGAAGGTATTAGTTGTAGGAAACAAGAAGGTAAGAATGACAGGGCAGCAGTAAGAATAGAAATTCAGCAATCAAGAAGTAGAAGTACTCAGTAGTCAGAAGATATATTAGACAAAGAAATTGAATTGACAAGAAGGCTAATGGTGAAAGTGTCTTAGAAGAAGACAGCAAAAGGAAAGCGAAGAAATAGCAACAGCAAGAGAAAGATAAGAATAGACTGTGAAAGTATAGCAAGTGGGAAGATGTAGAATAAAGTATGGAAGCCTGGAAAAGTGCAGTTGAAGAATGATGAAGACAATGTAGCTTATGGACAACAGAAAAACATAGTGTGGGATCCAGGACGTTAAAGGTTGGAAGCACATGATCGGGGAATCATGATAAATTTCTACTTTAGGAGTCTGATGCAGGAGCATCCAGCTCAGCAATTTTATTGTAATTTAATAGATAGAGGGGGTTTTTATGTTTTAAAGGAAATTTAATTTTTATGTAACAAATTTAAATAATTTTAGAGTTTGAGTGATTTTAATGAGAGGAATTTGTAAATGTTCCCAAATTATTGGAGAACATGAGAGAATTAGGAATTAGAATATTTTTGAATTAGTTGTAAATCCTAAATTATAATTGGTTTCATGATTTATGGGATTAAATAGGATTCTTTGGGGTTTGTTGAAATTATTATGGATCTAAACCAAAATTGGTTTTCGAATCCAATTGTATATATTGTAAGCCTTAAGGGCATAAGGGGAGAGAATGTTTCAGGATTTAGAGAAGTGGGTTTTTGGATTGGAAGCCTACGGGCATTAGGAGTAAAGTGGCCACTTATTTGAATATCAGGCCAGAAAAGAAAACCTATGTAAATATTTGTTTATATATACTCAATTTCTAAGTTATAAATAGTGAATGAATCATAGGATTTGCATGAACCGAGTATTCTAATCGTGTGCATTGTTTTAATGATTTATATGAGAATTAGTGTTTCTTCATAATACATGTATGCAGATTTAATCCGGCAAAAGAAATTCAGAAGACAAACAAGTAACCATCGACCACAGAATGGATCGATGGTGACAATGGAACAACGAGCAGAGGGGATGGATATTGGGTTTAAAAATCCAATTGAACAGTAAAATTATGGACAGAATGACAGAAGATAATTCAGGAGATTGTGAGGTCAACATTTATGCTATATTTCCATATGAATACCGCGGATGTAGATTATGGTTCAATTTCTTTTGGATTGATACCATTAAACAGAATTCGGCCTTCAATTAATATGCATTGTGTAGAAGAGATGGAATCAAACAGAATGTAACATCAAAATAGAGAAGGAAAGAAATATGTTCCTATTATGATATATATATATATAAGGGTATTTGTTGGATAAATTTGAAGACTGTATGTACATTAGAGAAGAAGTCAAGGGGTAAAGAGCGAAAATGGAACCAGCTTGGAATGGTAAGAACTTTGTGCAAATGTGAAAGTGAATGCCATGGGTGAAAGAGATTTCGCATTAAATTTGTTTAATTGTGAAATGGACTGGCATATCCTGTGTGATTATACCATTTCACTAGAAGTCGCAGAAAGAAATTATCAGTGGCAGAGTTAAGATCAAAGAAAAGCTTGGATGGAGTATCCGTGGAGAAATTTGGTGTTTAATACTCTGAAGGGTATTAAAGGAGGAATTTATGTTGATGTAGCAACGAATGCTCAAAAGAAAAGGCTACGCTTGAATTAAGGTAGAAACCACAATTGATGGCATAATGAATGGAGAAGCGGTTTTTAAAACCACCAGAAGGCTTTCGCACAGCTTTGAGAGGGCAAGTGGTAGTTGTTCTTTTGAATGCGATAGCATTCAATCAATGACATGTAGCATTGATTGAAATTCAATACCACCTATTTCACATAAGTTCAAAAACGTTAAATAGTGTGTGGGTTGAAATGTGATTTCCGTTAGATGGGTTGGCATGGATAGATCGCCATCTAAGGTGCGATGATGATAAGCGAAAGGCAGATACATTTTGTGGACATGGTTTGTTTAAATCAAAAATCATACAAATATTGACAGGTAAAGTTTTGGATCCAATTATATTTATTATTCTTACACGTGGTTTTAAATCTAAGCCGAAAACTGTGAGCATCCACTTATAAATGCCGTAAGTTACCAATCGATAAATTAAAATTGAAAATCATAAATTCATTTTATATAAAGTGGGTATTAATTATGGTTTATAACCATAATATGGAAAAGGGGAACAACTTCCGTGTGAAAGGTTAACATGGGTTGGATTTATATGCATATGGTTATCCATAATACTAGCTTATGATGCGTTTTTTGGGTTTTCACAACTAAGGTTGTGTCATTTTTGGTATCAGAGCTGGCAAGCTCTTTTGAGGATTAATTTTTTTTTTTTTAATTGTAAAGAATGCATGCATGATGAAGGAAATAAGGAAAGTTCAGATTTTAAATTTGACAGCAGTTGTAGATTGGATAGATATGCAGTGAAAGCATGATCATGAGGAAATTCAGATTTGCAGAATCTGGGTTAAAAAAATGTGTTTTGAAGATTTACAAAGTTATTTTTTGAAAGATGTATGTACAGGAACAATGGTGATGGCAGAAAGGAAAAAAGAGATCAGATTTGAATCTGATAGACAGCATGCAGTGTAGCAGAATATTGGAAGAGTTGTAGAAGAAGTGGTGAAACAAGATTACACAGAGATCTTGAAAGTGAGGTATTTAATTTTTTTTGAAGGTTATGTTTGCAAAATTCAGGTTACAGAAAATTGAGGATAATCTCAGCAAGAAGATCACAGCTTTAAGAGCAGTGATGAGGGAAGCCAGTAAACGTTTCTAAGTGAAAGAAGAATGTGGCAGAACCTTGAGGAATTCCAATAGAGGTTGGATAAAAAGGAAAATTGTGTTCTTAAAAGGTGTAGATGAGTTGAAGCCTAGAAGGAGCAGAGAGGAATGTTCAAGAGGTTCCAAAGAATAAATAACCAGTGCTTGCCAAAAAGACAAAGTCTAGAGAAGGGATTGGTGAGGTAAGTGGCAGCAGGGAGGACTTGTTGTTGCAGAGGCTTTAGTACAACTCATGATGACTGAGTGAGGAACTCATAAAGATATAAATGGAGAAGAAGATGACTACTGATAGTCATAATGGAAATAGCAGAGGTTCGGAGAGAGACCACAACAGAATTAAAGTGAAGAAAAAATATGCCAAGACAAATGGAATACAGAGACAGTTAAGTAAGGAAGAGTATGAGAGACAGAAAGCTGAGATGGCAGTCCAAATGAAAAGCTTAAGGGGATGGAAGAGAAGACCATTGAAGAATTTATGAATTCTATAGGGAATTTGGAACAACAGGAGGATTTAGTAATCAAATCATCAAATGAGGACATAAGGTTTTATGGTTTTAAAACTAACAATTTGCGTGTGAATTAAGGTATTACAGATGACAAATCATATGATGAAACTGTATTGAGTGAGGCTAAAAGTTTCCAATCAAAATATGATGATGACTATCTTTCAGATGAAGATCGAGTTGAATTATTGAAACAAAAGGAGTTCATAAATTCCTTGTTTTGTGAAAATTGTTTCAGTGAAGATGTGACAGCTATGTCTGATGATGAGAAATTTGAGAAATTGAATTTATTAAATGGCCAATTGAAGAGTGAAGGACAGACAACTAAAACTATTACAGAGATGAAGGATCATAATTCATTTATGATGAAAGATGAAGAGATAGTGTCACGAGCAAACATGACTTATGACAAGGAAGAATATAGTGAAGATTGTACAAATTTTTTTTCAGATGAGATGACAAATTTGTGGCATGAATTAAGTATTCTAGAGAAGAGTCTGGAAAAAGAA
Organism: Pinus albicaulis; assembly: GCA_034641835.2. Classification (NCBI taxonomy): domain Eukaryota; kingdom Viridiplantae; phylum Streptophyta; class Pinopsida; order Pinales; family Pinaceae; genus Pinus; species Pinus albicaulis. Next base: position 948,961,426 of record CM076572.1, on the reverse strand, counting down.
AGGATATGTATTCAGGTTTAAAAGTTAGAGCTGGATGATAATGAAAAAGTTCATTTTTATGAACCAAAGCAAAGAGACATCCTTAAAATGGATGATGTGGAAGAGAGACTAGCTGACAGTCTCGAGAGTTATTTGAAGAAGTTGAATCAGCATACTGATGTGCTAATAAAGGAGAAAATGTCAGAGCAACAAATTGAAATGTTGTTGGAGGAAGAAGAGACACAAAGATCTTATGATGATTGTTATATGATTGCAGGTACTATTGAAAAGACTAAAGAATGTTTGGTCCAGGAGAAAAAATTAAAGCAAAGAAAAGAAGATGATAGTGAGTGGCAAACTAAATACCAATCCAAGGAATTGCTGAAGATAGAAGACAAAGAAATTGTCATAAGTGACAATCAGGAAGAAGTTATTAGTTGCAGTAAACAAGAAGGTAATAATGACAGGGCGGCAGTAAGAATAGAAATTCAGCAATCAAGAAGTAGAAGTACTCAATATTCAGAAGATATATTAGACAAAGAAATTGAATTGATAAGAATGCTAATGGTGAAAGTGTCTTAGAATAAGACAGCAGCAGGAAAGCGAATAAGCAGCAGCAGCAAGAGAAAGACAAGAATAGGTTGTGAAAGTATAGAAAGTGGGAAGATGCAAAATAAAGTATGGAAGGCTGGAAAAGTGCAGTTGAAGAATGATGAAGACAATGTAGCTTATGGACAACAACAAAACGGAGTATGGGATCCAAGAGTTTAAAGGTTGGAAGCACATGATCAGGGGATCATGATAAATTTCTACTTTGGGAGAGGGAGAGGGAGTTTCAGGATTTATAGAAGTGGATTTTTGGATTGGAATCCTATGGGCATTAGGAGTAAAGTGGCCACTTATTTGAATATCAGGCCAGAAAATAAACCTGTGTAAATATTTGTTTATATATACTCAATTTCTAAGTTATAAATAGTGAATGAATCATAGGATTTGCATGAACAAAGTATTTGAATGGTGTGCATTGTTTTGATGATTTATATGATAATTAATGTTTCTGCATAATACATGTATGCAGATTTAATCTGGCAAAAGAAATTCAAAAGACAGACAAGTAACCATCGATCACAGAATGGATCGATGGTGACAATGGAACAACGAGCAGAGGGTATGGACATTGGGTTTAAAAATCCAATTGAACAGTAAAATTATGGACAGAATGACAATTCAGGAGATTGTGAGGTCAACATTTATGCTCTATTTCCATATGAATACCATGGATGCAGATTATGGTTCGATTTCTTTTGGATCGATACCATTAAACAGAATCTAGCCTTCAATTAATACGCATTGTGTAGAAGAGATGGAATCAAACGGAATGTAACATTAAAATAGAGAAGGAAAGAAATCTGCTCCTATTATGATATATATATATATATATATATATAAGGGTCTTTGTTGGATAAATTTGAAGACTGTATATACATCGGAGAAGAAGTCAAGGGGAAAAGAGCGAAAATGGAACCACCGTGGAATGGTAAAAAATTTGTGCAAATGTGAAAGTGAGTGCCATGGGTGAAAGAGATTTTGCATTAAATTTGTTTAATTGCGAATTGGACTTGCAAATCATGTGCGATTATACCATTTCACCAGAAGTCGCAGAAAGAAATGATCAGTGACAGAGTTAAGATCAGAGAAAAGCTTGGATGGAGTATCTATGGAGAAATTTGGTGTTTACTACTCTGAAGGGTATTAAAGGAGGAAGTTGTGTTGATGTAGCAACGAATGCTCAAAAGAAAAGGCTATGCTTGAATTAAGGTAGAAACCATAATTGATGGCATAGTGAATGGAGAAATGGTTTTTAAAACCACTAAAAGGCTTTCGCACAGCTTTGAGAGGGAAAGTGGTAGTTGTTCTTTTGAATGCGATAGCATTCAATCAGTGACACATAGCATTGACTAAAATTCAATACCACCTATTTCGCATAAGTTCAAAAACGTTAAATAGTGCGTGGGTTGAAATGTGATTTCCTTTAGATGGGTTGGCATGGATAGATCGCCATCTAAGGTGCGATGATGATAAGCGAAGGGCGGATACATTTTGTGGATGTGTTTTGTTTAAATATAAAATCATATAAAGATTAACAGGTAAAGCTGTGGATCCAATTATCTTTATTATGCTTACACGTGGTTTTAAATCTAAGCTGAAAATTGTGAGCATCCACTTATAAATTTCGTAAGTTACCTATTGATAAATCAAAATTGAAAATCATAAATGTATTTTATATAAAGTGGGTATTAATTATGGTTTATAACCATAATACGGAAAAGGGGAACAACTTCCACGTGAAAGGTTAACATGGGTAGGATTTAGATGCATATGGTTATCCATAATACTAGCTCATGATGCGTTTGTTGGGTTTTCGCAGCTAAGGCTGCGTCAACTTGATAACATGTTGATTTTGTTTCAATTTGATTTTCAAATAAAAATAGCCATGAAATCCCATAGCTCAAAAGGAAACTCATAACTATTCTGTAGTTTTTCATCAATCTTAGGGTTGGCAAAATAAAGGTGGCATATAAAGGACCCTTGAAAGCATTTTTTCTGAATATTATCCCAATTTAATGTTTTATTAAGCATAATCAACTAGAGGAATGTTTTAAAATTTCAAAGCTTCTTCCATTTTTTTGGGAATTCTATCATGTCATTCCAAAAAGGATTTTATGAACTTCCTTGACATTAAAAGTTCCTAAAGTACCATTACCTCATCTTAAAATATTTAGCCCTCTTTGGGTATTTATTTTACACTTTTCCAATTCTCTAGTTATTTCAATATCGGTGTCTTGATTTACATATATTGGCCAAACCATTTCTTCCATTGTTTATGTTCTTGGTATTGAGTCCAATATTGATCTATAATGAATTTTCTTTTAGAGATTAATTAGTTTTTTATATTTTTCATTTCCCTTGTTTTCCCTAACTTGGAGCATTGGTGTCATGATTCTTCCCAAAAACAAACTAAGTTTCCATCTCTAACTTCCCAAAAGTTGTGATTTTGTATAAGAAACCTATTTCTCCAAGTTGCATTCCAGAGATGTGAACCTTTGATGCTTCTTTCCATGCGTATAAGTTGTGTTTCCTCTATATTCACTACATATTTTTCTTTCCAAACTTGAATCCACATAGCTTTTGGATTTAGTAACCATCTTCACCAAGTTTTTTCTTTGAGGGTTTAAATGAGAATTTCAAGGTCCCTCAAACCCAATCCACTGATATTTTTTTGGTTTGAAAATGTTGTTCCAAGCCATAAAGGCCAATTTTCTTACCCAAGTTTCCCCTCCCTAGAGAAAGCTTCTTTGGATATTATTTATTTTTTGTAAAGTTACTGTGGGGGTAGCTAGATCTTAGAGAGGAAGAAATTGCAATAACTATTTCAAAATAATGAGTCTACTTGGAAGGTTGAGTGATCGAAAGGTCCAACAAGAAAGTTTTTTTCTTAAATTTTAAGAGCAAATATTCCCAAATATTTTCCTAAAGAGGGCTTTCCACCAAAGGGGCACCAATATTTTTTGACAAAATGGAACTATTTTGAATTCCTACGAGTCTAGAAATATGAATTTGAATCGTAGAGGGAGTATTAAGACGAAAATTTGTGATTTTTCTAAATTGATTGAGGTACCAAAAGCTTTAGAGAAGATATTAAGGATAATTTTAATGGCAATGAGTTCTTTAACCATAAGACAACCCATGAGGAGCGTGTCACCAAAAAAAATTGGTGAGTGAAGGGAGAGTCTAGAATTCTAGTAGGAAGACCTTTTAGAGCACCTTCCAGGGCATTATCTTTTAAGGCACGCCCCAATCCCTCTCCATTAAGAGAAATAAATAAGGAGAAATAGGGTCTCCTTTCTTGATATCTCTAGAGGGGAAAACAGGGTCCAAGGTGTAACCATTTACAATAATGGAGAGGAAATATTTTGTGACAAGATACATGACCAAAAAAATATAATATTCCTTTCAAATCCAACATGTGTATTATTAACCAATGATCCAATTCATTACAAGGCGAATAGAAGATTCAAAGTTAATTCTAGTTAAATAAAGATATTAAAAGAGAAGGAATAGATCCAAACGAGAATAAATTTGAGAAGATACCCCCCTTTTGTTTTTCCAAGTAAATATGTCCTTTTTTATTTCCATTTCTAAATATTATACCGATTTCAAAAGTCCACGAAGAGAGAAGCATTTTCATCCAATATTCTTATAAATCCTTTCTTCTTGTTAAGAGATTTTATCATAATAAAATGTCCTCCAATTATCCATGATTTTCCTCTAATGATGTTGTAAACATTATGAATATTTTGAAGGATAATATTCTTGTCTAAATAAGAATTAGGTCCATAAACATTAGTAATGAAGAGAGTACTTGTGGATCTTGTTAGATGAAATTTAGCTTTAATATTTCTTGGAGAAGCGAATGAGTCAAGAATTGAAATTGTAGAAGGATTCCAAATAATGATTATGCCTCTGAAGGCCCCATTGAGCATCATTTTCAATTGATTTACTATTTTTCCATACTTCCCTAGAGATTTTTTCCATTGATTTGTGTTGATCAAAATTTTATGCATTAAAACCAAGCTCCATGCTAAGTTATTTTTCTCATGGATCTTTGCAGAGGAAACCCACAAAAGATATCTCTCTACACCGATTTTACTCCATACAACTTACTTTTGCACTCAATACTTAGCCAAAATCTAATGTGTGAAATATTTTCATTCATATGTTCTCCCACACATATCACTTATTCCACACATATATTTTACTTCTACACATCCTTCACTCCCACACATTGTAGCCTTTCGCACACCCATTCCTCTACATACATTGATTCTTGTGCATGGTCGATTCTCTATACATGACACATCAAGAGGCCACCTCATCAAGTTTACTTTAAGCCTTTAATTAAAACCAACATTTGCTCATATCAAGGTTAATTGAGAGGTCATTTAAGGAAGTATGATTTTCGAGGTAAAGAAAGCACTTGATGTGGTACAATTTCAATATTTATTTAGGTTCTTGATATTGTAAAATGTAAATTACTCCCCATTGCCTTATGAAGAGAGTAGCCATAATAATTAACTTCCATTATTGTTTCACATGGCTCAGTGGGAGTGGCACGAAACACGACCATGCTATTAATTGTACCAAATAATGAGGACTTAACAATTAATCCCCACTAAAGATTTATTGATTTCAAAAAAAAATTGACCCACATCATACAATTGGTATTTGAATATGGCCCCCAAAGAAAGGAAAAACAAAAAAATCTATACCACAGGACTAGTGGATGCTTCATGTGTTCCCGAATTATTTGATTTCAGACAAGTAGTTTATATTTGTGCCAAACGTTTTGATCTAAAGACTAGGACTATCAAGATTTTCGCTAAAAAGAGTCCAATTCCTCTAACTCCCAAGGTATTCAATAAAATATTTAAGTTTCCAAAGCCCACTAGGTAACTCAAATTATCTGAAGTTGATGCTTTTCTTGATTCTCAAGGTGGCGGGATGAATATTATCTAGGAATTCCTACCACACTCAACACTTGTCCCACCCAATATTTACTTTATTGATATTTATATATTTGCAGATTCATTTAGATATTTCTCTCAAATATTAGCACAAATAATGGGATGAGAAACAACATTTACAGTTCTCAATTCAGTTATGTATGTATTATATGTTGAAAAATGCATCAAGAAATTCTCAATTTGATTTTGCCTTGATTAAATAAAGATAATTTGAATTTCCACATCAATAGACAACTTGGATGATGTTAAATTGAGTGACATGGCTTGTGTCACCCATTTTACTCAGTAAATTCGAGTTGGAGGAGTTAGAGTTACATTAAGCATGTGTGATTGCTAATTTGTAGAAATAAACGTTAATTATCTAAGGTTGTTTTCATTTAAACTAGTTCCAACTTTTGGAAGCACTAATGGAGGGTCAAGTTGTGCAGTGGGACTTTAAACAAACTCAGTTATCATCCAATTAACTGATTAATTATCCAAAAATATCTAGTGCATGCAGAGAATTTGAGTTACAAAATTGAGATGGAGATTCCAAGGTAGTGTAACATCAGTTGTAGACTAGTTCTGAGTGTACAAATGCTGCATATCGTCATAGAAAGGACCTAGAGGAATTTTACAATTCAATTGAGGAGATTTCCTAATAGGGGATATTTCCTCAAGGAAAAACGCAAGGAAATAATATCTCAATCCAAGGCAGAAATTGACCAAGTCTGGGTTAGAGGCCTTCAGTGAGTAATGAGATAGGTTGAGCACTTACAGGGTGAGATCAGTTGAGCAAAGCAATTATAATTCATCTCTATTATTCTTATTGATGCAAGGGGTTTTTAGCAGATTTCTTTCCACAAATAAAAAATACTTGTTGCATGTGTGTGATTTCTTATTACATGTCTAAAATTTTTGTTTTAAATTTTCAAATAATGTCCAAAAAATAGTAGATTAGGTTTGCATCTTCTGATTTTGGTAAAAGCTTTAGGATAATTTGAAGATATACAACATAATTTCTACATGGTATCAGATTTTGATTCACAGTAGAACATAAATTTGAAGTTGTTTCTTAAGGGATCTAATCTGGAGATCAATGTTGAAAGTTTTCTTTAGAATCGAGAAGATGGATTTCAATGGAGTAAGGCTAGAGTATGCCTTGGAAGGCACATATAATTTTTTTGCATGGAAGGATCGCATGTAGGTGGTAGTAGATGAAAATTGTCTACTATAATACATGAAGTCAGGTGTTACAAAACCACAAGCATATTATGCCCATAACATTTCTCCGAGGAAGAAATATGTGGCCAAAGCGAGGATAACCATATTGGAGGGAGTATGAGATCATATTTTCTCAAATATCCACAAAAAGGAAACTTCATTTGCGATTTGGAAATCACTGTTAGAATTTTTGAAGAATAATAGTGACCACAGGAATATGGTGCTTAAGAATAAACTTCGAAGTATCAAGATGCAAAAGAATGACATAATTTTGCAGTATCTGAGCAGGTTCACACAGTGTCATGATGAACTTGGTGGGGTCAGTGTTAATGTCTCTGGAGAAGACTTGGTTAGCCTATCCCTTCTAGGCCTTCCCAAGATATGGCACAATTATCAAGATTTAGTGAATGGGAGGGAGAAACTACCAAATTGGGAGTGTTTATGGTATGATTTGGTGCAGGAGGGAATAAGGAGAAATATCAGAGATGGGACTTCATCCAAGGGAGAGGATGAAGAAAAATTTGCATTAGATGGAAAGATAAAGAAGGGAAAAGAGAACAAATACCACTCCAAACCAGAATCCAGTCAAGGGGCCAAGAAGAAAGATTTGTAAAAAATAAAATGCTTCCATTGTCGTGAATTTAGGAACTATGCCACGAAGTGTCTGTTATGAATATAATTTATAAAAAATATAAAAAATATAGTTATTAATATTTAAATAAGAATAATGTAATTAGTCATTAAGTTAGTGAAAGGGCATGTCTAAGAGACATGCCCAGTCATGAAAGGTCACCTGCGTAGGTATATAAGCAAGGCCTCATTGTAACATTTTATCATCTATCGCATCTTATCATTCATACATTTTATACATAATATATTATTATTACAATACCTCTTGTGTATTTTACAATTAATTCAACAAGCCTACAAATTTTGTTGAATTTGGTATCAGAGCGATCATTCTTCAGGATCTGTGTGATCACTATTGCTGCCACCTACTTTCCGGTGTCATTACCCTATCACAACCAGAACACCATTATCAACCCCCGCACACCCTCACCGTTATCAGAGCAGCGATCTTCTCGCCTAGAAGGAAGCACCTACTCCATTGTTGGCTACCTTCAGCTGTTACATGAGGTGCCTCGAAATTGCTACCACTCGATGTATTCATCAATGACGATGGACGATTTCAACAAAAAGTTGATCGAACTTGAGAGTAATATCAATAATTCCGATAAATTCACTAAACGATTAGCCAATATTGAGGATAAGGTTATAGGAAATTCTAACGACATCAAACAACTTCAATACATGACAAATCGAATAGAAAGACAAATGTTGAAAATCTGTAGCGATTCCAGAGAATCATAAAAAGGCAATGTAGAAGATGAACACCATTTTGGACAAGATAAATCTAATGCAAAAACCAATATTTCCAAATATTGAACATAGTCAACAGAACAATTCAGCTGATTCAGAAAATTCAGATGATAATCATGAAGAGTCACTACATTCTGAAGAAGATCGGGTTACGGAAATTCCAACTTATGAGAATGAAGGTGATCTAAAAAATAAAGATGAGCCTGCTAGTTAGGAAATTGTTGAAGAAACAGAAAAAGATGAAGTTGATTTTAATAAGGAAAAAGACATTGTTGATGATAAAGATAATGTGGTAGAAGAAAAGAAGAGAGAATTATCAGCAAAATTTGGAGGCCCCCAAAAGCTCCCAAGTCTCATTGGGAACAAATCCTTAAAGTCAGAAGACAACCAAGAAAAATATGCTACAATTAATATCAGTGTTGAGAAAGAAAAAAAAAAACCAGGATAGAATTATCAGCAGAATCTAACCCAAATTGTCATCCAAAGCTCCCAAAAACGGTGAAATGTAACAAAAAATTGCGTACAAATTCAGAAGAAAGGAAGACTTTTCATGTAAATCAGATTCCCAGCCTTATCGTTATAGATAAATATGGAAAAATTGTAACCCCTTATGTCGTGGAGCTTTTTGAAGAATTCGGTGTTGAGGGCTATCCACTCATCGTAGAGAAAATTGATGAAGAGGGGGATTTTATTGTTCGGGCACGTGGTGCTCACGCCCTTACCATAGCGGTTGACATTATATTGGTAATTTATAGGTCATTCTATATTATTCCATTCCGGCGGGATGAAGAATTTTCACTTCTCACAGATAAACATGGATCCATATTTGGAGTAGTTCTTGATTGGAACAACTGTGCTACAATTTGTGATTTTCTGGTAATAAAACCATTGAATGCTCCTAAGAGAATAATAGCCCTGAGAGGGACCATGCTGAGAGGTCCTACCATAAGAGTCGATGTGCAAGATAATTGGAAAATTTTTACAATGGAGAGCTCCTATAGGTTTAAGAAGACACTGGAGGTGGTGAGGAGAGTAGTAGAGAAATATGGGAGCAGTGAAGTGGGCATGGCTGGGCATTCACTCGGAACTGGTGATTTTGCAGGTTGGCAGGACCTTAGTAATGGAGGGTATATTTGTAGAAACCCATCTCTTCAATCCCCCTTATGTATCACTACCCTTGTCTCTCAGATATGTTGGGGACAAGGTTGGAATGTTGTTTAATGTGGTGAGGGGTCTGACTAGAGCTATTATTCCTTTTAAAAGGAAGAGGAATGATGACAAACAGTCAGATAATGAGAAACTGGGTCGTTTAGTAAGTAATGGTAAAAAAAATCAAGAAATGGGTTCCCCATATTTATGTAAATGGTAACGATACCATCAGTTGTTACTACTCTGATTATAGTGAAAAGCCTCAGAATTTTTACTTATCAAAACTTAATTATAAATTTATTCAGAGACTGCTAGAGGAGTCTAGTATGGAGCGTGTATTTGTCAAATTGTTTCTGATTCCCAAGGGTCACTTGAATCATTGGGATGCTCATGGGCTTGAACAATGGTGGTCTGAGGAAACAGAGCCCTAGTTTATTTTCAATGGGAGTACATTGATACAGCACCAGCTCGGTTCTCTTGTTCATATGAAGGATAATTTATCATTTCAAGACCACTGAATAAGTATGTTCAGCTTTTACTTCGGTTCGCACATTACAAATGCAGAGGATATTATGATATCTTTTTGTGATTCCCAAGAAAATATGAATGATCCCTCACAATCATAAATGTCGACGATTAATATTAGCAACATTTTTATGGGAAAATGCATTGAAAAGATTACAGTGGATGCTTCAAATTGTTCTGATATGATAAAGTCGGCACTGACATTTCTAGTACCGTGGGAAATTGCATATGGTTAAAAAACTCATTAAATATTCACAGGTATCGTATCGAGCTCTGGTCAAGAGGAAAATTCCAGAGATCCGCCTATGGTTGCTTCATTGCTATAGTAGCATCCATTGAAGATGACAGTGGAAAGACGGCCATGGAGACATCCAAAAGCCCTTGAAAGCCTTATGCCTTGCCCCGACTGGATTAAGTTCCCCTTTGTAGTAGCAATACAGAGAGGTTTGAAGAGTTATTTTACTTTTGAGTCGAATTTAATGAGCGAGGGAAGGTTTCAATCATTTTTTTCATTCTATGAAGGAAGACGTATCAAAACGTATATACTTGGTGACGTTTAGAAGTTACGACGAACAGTCTTGAATCTCCGTATAGTTAATTATAATTTTAATTAAAAATATATATATAATTTATAATTATATAAATTATTAATAATTTTTAATTATATAAATTATAAATAATTTATATAATTAATTAAAAAAAAGAAGTTCAAGACATCATTTAAAAATAAAATAAAAAAACTAGTTTCAAAGATAACATTAGATAGAATTCTACAGGATAAGGTACCAATGATGAAGGACATGCGTAGCAGATAAGCCCAAGTGAAGGAAATTGTCGAAAAAATTAAGCTTTGAGGACAAAGCTTTGAGGACAAAGCTTTTCGAGAGGAAGGCAATGTTATGAATGTAATTCATAACAAATATAATAAATATCTAGTTATTAATAGTTAAATAAGGATTATGTAAGTAGTCATTAAGTTAGTGAAAGGGCATGTCTCTAAGAGACATGCCCAGTCATGAAAGGTCACCTACGTAGGTTTATAAGCGGGGCCTGATTGTAACATTTTATCATCTATCTCATCTCATTCTTCATACCTTTTATAATATAATATTTGTATCCTTATGGATATCTTTGTATTCCAAGTGTTCTGGAGCATTTAAGCTTGAGAAGGAACTTTGTTCACTTCAGTGTCCACATAATAAGACAAGCAATAAGACCTTAGTAAGAGCAGCAAGTGAAGATTTGGATTCACAATTTGAGCTTGACTTTACCCTCATTGAATGCATGGCCATCACAGTGATGGGAAGCGTGTTGTACTTGGACCCAGGTGCCTTGTTCCACATGACAGGGAATATAGATTTTTTCAGTGACTTGGAGGAAAACTACTCAGAAATGCACATTGAGACGGGGGATGACAGAAGGTGCAACACAAATAGGGTATGTACAGTCACCTTTCAGAGGGATTCATGCTCCCCCCCAGGCTCAAGGATGTCATTTTTGTTTCGAGGCTAAAGATAATTATCGTCTCGGTTGTATTTTTGGAAGACCATGCATATGAGGTGATCTTCAAGAAAGGAAATGAATTCTTGAGACACCTAGACACATGATAGGTGAAGCAGATCGAGGTTCGGGTGAAGAACTTGTACAAGCTAGATGTGGAGGATTGTGTTACATTGAGCATCAAAGCAGAGAAGGTGCAGAGTCACGATGTCAATGAACTTTGGCATAAATGACTTTTCCACTTGCATCATGGAGATTTGAATATCATGCAACATATCACCACAAGCCTCCCCAAAGGAGCACTTAATTAGTAGGAAGTATGCAAATGATGTACTTTGGAGAAGTACACAAAATCCACTTTCCATGATCAGGACAACAGGGCACATGTAGTCCTAGAAAGGATCCACTCTGATGTCTATGGACCTTTCTCGACAACCTCCACTACCAGCACACATATTTTTTCATATTTATCGATGACTACTTATGGAAGTGAGGGATATTATTCATGCGGAAGAAGGATGAGACTTTCTCCAAGTTTTTTTAGTTCAAGTCACTGGTGGAGAAAGAAATGGGAAAGAAGGTGAAGGCTCCCAAGAGCGATAATGGAAGTGAGTATGTGTTGAATGAGTTTAAAAAAGTTTTTTCAAAGGAAATAATTCGACGAAAGTTGACAACACCCCACAACCCATAGCAGAATGGGGTGGCTGAGAGGAAGAACTACAACATTGTGGGAGCAGCAAGGGTGATGTTGCATGACCAAGGCCTACCTCTACACTTGTGGGCCAAAGCATGCAACACAATAGTATATTTGCATAACTCAAGTCCTCATCGAATTTTGGGCTTGATTACACCGAAGGAGTAGTTCTCAGGGAGGAATCAAAATGTGTCACACTTCAAGATATTTGGAGCCTCTGTCTACTACCATGTATCCAAATATGCCAAGAAGAAGCTAGATATGACCGCAGAGTTGGGGATATTTGTGGATTACAAAAAAACTCCCCACAACTACCATGTGTATCTGTCATCCCTCAAAATTATAGTGGTTTGAAGGGATGTAAATTTTGATGAAGAAAAGGCCATGCGGTGCTCTCTTGAGAGGGAGCTTCAGATCCCACATGAAGAACAGATTTTAGCTCCAAAGGAGGAACCTTAGGAAATTGTGGAGCAACCAAAAATTGAGGAGAAGAGAGTGGAGACCACCACTCAAGCATAACCATCCATATTAAAAATGGTTGTTAAAAAATGACTTTAAGCTTAGCTTTAGCTCTATATCACCTTTCAGAGGCTAGTTTTTTCGGATCCAACTAATGGGAATTATTTTTGAGGGCCAGATCCTATCAATTTGCAAGTTAGTGCATGATATTTCATATATTAATTTTTATCCCCTATTTTGTCCAAAATTATTTTAAACATATGGGTTTTTGTCGTCTGTGGAAGGCAAGATATCGATTTATTTACCTAGTTTGGAAGCTATACATTTGCTACAACTAATGTTTATCTTGCCTCACTAGGAGTATAAGAACATGACAATAAACAAGATATATTCTTGCCTAAAATTAGAATATTGGGTCTACACAAAGCTTGATTATTTGCATGTCCTGCTATGATGTTATTGAAGGAGAGGCCTTCACCTCCTCTTCATGGGGGAGCCATTTTGTGCTCATAAACCCTAAAAAAAACAGAAACCCTAATGAGAATGCTCAAAGCTTTGATACTAAAAAAAATTTACTCACAAATTCAACATAATATTAAACTATCATCACAACAATAAAATATGAAATTTATTCATAGCCTAGCCTCGAGAGTGTGTAGAGAACTGAACTCGTGACGTGTCAATAAAAAAGATGCCTTAAAGATGGGGACTCAACCAATTGAGTTAACCCTCTAGGCTAAAAGATTAGTATTGTTATAAAAATAATAGTAGTATTATAAATATTGATAATAAAATACAATAAAAGTATTAATATAAATATAGTAATAATAATATTATATCTTAATTCTATTATTAAAATAATATTACTATACTAAAATTTTAATATTAGTATAATATATTATAATAGTGTTATAAAATTATTATTATTATTATTATTATTATTATTATTATTATTATTATTATTATTATTAGCACTATTTAAATAATTGCATCAAGATACACTCTATAGTCTAGTATATGAGAGATGTGTAGGCGTTACATAAATAAGTCAGCATTTTGTAATTTTATAAGGACTTTTATTTTTATTTTTATTTTATAATCATGAAAAAGATAAATAAAAATATCATAATAATATATAAGATATAAAAGTCAAAATATGAAAGAGATATTGTAATGCAATATTTTGACTCATCCAATTACATGAAAAATAAAAATAAAAATAAAAATACACTATTTATAATAAAATTATAATATTCTTAATATAATATTGTATAATTTACAATTATCTTACCATTAATTTAATTTAACATAAATAAAATTTATTATAATATATAATAGATACCCATAATTTATTATTTTCTAATTTAATATAAATAACTTTTTTTTTTATAATATATAATTTATGCCCATAATATATTATTTTATAATTTGTAATATATATATATATATATATATATATATATATATATATATATATAACATGTTTTTTATTTGATTTATATATTTTTAATCATAAATCTTCGGGAAATCACATAAGGAATTTTTGGAACCAAAATTCCTTATATCTATTGGTTAGGGTTAAATCATCATGAATTAGATTTAAAGCACTAAACACTAGATAATACATTTTTTTAAGTATGATTTATATCTATTGGTTAGGGTTATTACCATGATTTAAATTTAAAGAACTAGACACTTGATAATTTATTTTTTAATATAATGTTTTATAGTTTACAGCTATCTTACGGTTAATCTCATTTCATATATGAAATTTTTATTATAATATATAATATATACTTATAAGTTAGGGTTAAAGCTTTATAAATTAGGTTTAAATCATTTAGGGGAAGAAGAAATACGAGCAATCAAGCTTGAAAACATACACAAAATACATAGAGTTTGCACGGGAGGGAATAGATTGCACACACAAAAGTTCAGTAGCAATCAACTATTTTTTTATTCACCATGTTTTTACTCTCCTTTTAAACATATTCTCACATATCTTTGGGCATATTTGGAATATGATTTAGGGTTTATTTTGGGCATGTTCAAGGAATGGTTTTTTATTGTTTCACTTTACTCAAAAATAAAATTGATTGACTTCAACAAATCATCATAAGTAATGGCTATTTAATTTTTTTTGGACCTCTCATCTAGGTTCATAATTAAGTTTTGAATAAATTTTTACTATGTTTGCATTCAAAGTGATAACAATTAATTCTGTAGTATTACAAATATATGAACAATATTACTAATACATGAAGAAAATTTAAGATAGAACATTTTTAAATTTTTATATGTTTTTATAATTGACTCAGTTTTATTGACTACATGTAACATAAAAAAATATCTTTATAGTGATATTGAAATCTCATTTTCTTATATATTAAAATAATTATGAAATAAAATTTAAAATCCTAATCCTATTCAAGCATTGACACATTTATATGATTCAAAGCCATGGTGTAATTAATCAAATTCTATCCTTGATTTCTAGTGATTATTTTGATTAAAAAAATTATTATACACTTGAATATATATATATCACTTTTGCCACATTATTTTACTTTTACTACATTGCTTTACCATATTAAGTTTACAAATTTTGATATATTAATATATAAGAAATAAATATTATGTATATTTATAATATATTTCATTACAATAAAATATATGAATAAAATATTCATATATCTAATGATTGTATATTAAAAAATAAAATAAATGATAAATTGAAAAGAAATATCAAAAGGATATAATATTAGAGGTTTTTTTTTTCCCTAAGATATGTTCTAGTAGGTGTTAGATGTTAGACTTAATGTAAACATATCATCGTATTATAAGGATATATATACATTTTTTATGATGATTAACGTCCACTAAGACCAATGTGGTCTATTGGACCTCAAGAAAAGAAGATTCTAATTGTCATTCTTCAAGATCTTGTTTTCGTGACCAAGGAGAAGGGAAATAAGCATTCCAAGATAGCTATAGTTGGGCTAGCTTAATAAGTCAAGAAGATTGGAGGCGTGGATTATGATAGGGATTGAAAGCAGATGTGGGAAAGAGCCGGGTAGTCTAAAAGGAAGTGCTTTTCATCTTCCACCTTCTTATTATCACAAATCTAACAGATTCTTTCATCCCAGGGAGCATTGGGAGTATACCACCACTCGGTCTCACTCTGAATCTTATGAGAATTAGTTCTTATCCTAGCTATGTTCATTTTCTTTTTAGTGTTGGCCAGCATAGAGATATAATTTTGTTTATCAAGGGTGGGTTGATCACCTCCTTATAGTATCTTAGTTTCCTTTTACCCTCCAAATCCTTATCATCCCACATATTGTCCTTAAAATTGGAGGTAATAGTATCTTTGGTACTATTCTTGCTTCCCATGATGATATCCTCCTTAATCCCCCAAAGGTTGAGCGAAGACTGGGCATATTATGCCACCTGCGCTTGAGGCAGAGGTGGGGGTTTTGACTAAAGTCAGAAGCAATTTTTGGAAGCCTCTTGGATTCCATGTTGTAAAGCTTATTCTTATACATCAAATACCTAAACATAGTCGTAATTTCAATGGGGGACATGCCAACTTCGATCAAGAAGATAGGATAGGGAGTATTTCCCTTAATCTTGAGGTTATAGGTTATAAATTGCTTTTGGATACTCTCAATATTTCTCCGCAACTCCCTAGATATACTGCAACCCCAAAATTTACATTTGTATAAGACAATAGGGGTGACGGAAGTCTCAAAGATGAACCTTTTTTTAATCCAAATATAAATATCAACCGACTTACAATTGTTTTCAAACTCATAATAGGCTTTCCAACCTCCAATAATTATTTTCTCTAGTTGAGTTGATGAGGAAAGTCAATACCCAAATATTTATAAGAATAAATCTGCCCTAGACAATGGTTATCATAGATGAAACTACCATGGGTGATGTTTTTGGATTTAATGATCATGACTTTAGTCTTGTCGGTATTAACCATCATACCCATCTTGGAGCAATAGACATGAAGAGTCTTAAGCTCCTTGTCTAGATCATTATGGAATAATTTTTTAATTTCCTCCCCTATAAACATATTGACTAATCAAATTACA
The DNA here is from genome assembly GCA_034641835.2 of Pinus albicaulis. NCBI lineage: Eukaryota > Viridiplantae > Streptophyta > Pinopsida > Pinales > Pinaceae > Pinus > Pinus albicaulis. Next base: position 948,944,849 of record CM076572.1, on the reverse strand, counting down.
TAAAAATCAAAATAAATAAATTTTTTAAAATAACATTTTAATATTCTTAATATAATATTTTATAATTTACAACTATCTTATGGTTAATTTAACATACATAACTTTAATTATAATATATAATTTATACATATAGTTAATATAATTTAATATACATAACATTTTTTAAATATGATTTACATCTATTCGTTAGGGTTAAATTACATTAATTAGATTTATAGCGCCACATGCTATTATTAGATAATATATTTCTTAATATAATATTTTATAATGCACAACTATCTTATGCTAATCTCATTTATTATGTAAAATGTTTATTATAATATATAATTTATATCTATAAGTTAGGGTTAAAGCACTATAAAATAGGTTTAAAGTATCCATTCAAGCAAGAGGAAAATATGCCCACTCAAATAGAGAATGGAAAGAGTTTGCAGATTGTCGAGAGGGAAAGAATTGCAGACAATCAACCATATTTTTATTCACCATATTTTACTCTCTTTTTAAACTTCTTCTTTCATATTTTTGGGCATATTAGTGGAATGGTTTTTTGGGTTTAGTTTGTGTGTATTGTTTCACTTTACCTAAAAATAAAATAGTTTGACTTCAACAATACATCATAATTAATGATTATTTAATTTTTTTGACCTCTCATCTAGGCTCATAATCAGGTTTTGAATGAATGATTACTATATTTACATTCAAAGTGATAACAATTAATTCTATAGTATTACATATATATGAAGAATGTCACCGGCATGTAAAGAAAATTTAAGGTAAAACATTTTTACATTTTATATGCTTTTATAATTGAATTAGTTCTATTGGTGCATGTAACCTACAAAATTCAAATCCAAGGTGTAATTAGGAAGTATCATAATTAGTAGAAGAAACAAGACATGAATTTCAAAACCAAACTAACCATCATCGTTCATAACTTGGGTCAAACTCCATCCCTGATTTCCAGTGACCATTTTGGTTGACTTATAGTTTGAGTTTTAAATTTTCACTTAAAAAAAATTTATTAATTTTTTTTTTAAATTTATTATATATATATATATATATATATATATATATATATATATATATATATATATATATATATATATATATATAGTTTGTTAGGCAATGTGTGTCCTGAAATGAATGGCATTCCTAACCTATGGCTTGAGTAACTAAGACTTAGGGGCATCTAACCCATAAGATCACTTAGGGATCACACCCGACCTAAGCCACACTAGCCCTTAGCATGACTAGATTAATGAGTTACCTTTTCACCACAGAGTATCCTAACAGAGCACCTTGTCATCCTCATTTCTATGTCTAGTGGGAGCATATATATATTATTTATATTTTTTTTATGTGGTTAACCATCCTCAAATATCAACGACCTCTACTTCCGTAGAATAATGTACCACGCAAATCACCCCGAAGGGTCCGCAGAATATTTGTACCAGGAAAACCACCCCTCAACCATAGAACCTAACCTCAAAAGTGTGAGAAAATTGAACATGTGACCTCTCAATAGGAGAGTTGCTTTAACAATAGGGACTCAACCAACTGAGCTAACCCTTGGGGCTAAATTTATAATATATTTTATTAAAATACAATATATGAATAAGAATAAAATATTCACATATGTAGTGATTATATTTATTTAAAAAAAAAAAAAAAAACTAAATTGAAAAATGATAAATTGAAAAGAAAGATCAAAGAAATTAGTATTAGAAAAATTATATATATATATATATATTCTAGATCCCTCTTAACCTCAGATCTATCAAGCACTAAGAGGGATCAAATATCTCTAGGCACAAATCTTTCCTCAATTTTTGCACTCAAAAAAGATATTCACACCTATATTTGATCTATCTCGGATAGTAATATTGTAATTAAAATAATAATGAGATTAATATATGATATATTATTATATAATAATAATAATATATAGTATAGAAATAGCACCACATATATTTATTTTTAACTTAACTAATATTAGGAATTTGGCTTCTGTGATCCATAAAATTGTGTATAAAATCTTTCGGTGAAAATCACATTCAAACAGAGTTTGTCGACGTGTTTCGAACCAGCTATTTTGGTTCATCATCAAGACAAGATGATGATTAACTAATATTTTTATATATAATTATATAAAAAATAATTATATATTTAAAAATAAATATATAATTATTTTTAAATATATAAAAATATTTTTATATATTTTTATATATATTTTTAACATAATATATAACTCTCTTGTGTAAAAGTTTATATTACTTTTAAATATTATTATAATATATAATATAATAGATATATTATATAATATAATATATATGATATCTACATATTAGATATGATATCTACATATTTTAATTATAATATTACTATCCATCTCAGATAATAATATTATAATTAAAATAACAATGAGATTAATATATGATATATTATATAATAATAATAATAATATATAATATAAGAAATAGCACCACATAATATTATATTATTATATTTATTATTTATAATATTATATTATACTTATAAATAATATAATATATATAAGTATAATATATTATACTTATATATATATATAATATATATATAGTATATTATATTATATACTATATATATAATATTATATATATAATATATATAATATAGTATAAGATATTATAGTATAAATATATAGTATAATAATAATTATATTATTATAATTATATTAATTATAAATATATAATTAATATATATTTATATTATATACATATAGATATAATATAATATAAATATATTATATTATATTATAATTATATAATATTAAATAAATATAATATATAATTATTTAATATATTATTATATATTATACATAATATATATATATATTATATTATATATTATATAATATATTATCATATATATATATATATATATATATATATATATATATATATATATTATTATTATTATTATTATTATTATATATATATATATAATGTATATTATATACTATATATATATATTATATTATATTATAGATATAATATATATAATATAGTATCATATATTATAGTATAAATATATAGTATAATAATAATTATATTAATTATAAATATATAATTAATATATATTTATATTATATACATATAAATATAATATATTATTATATATTATATATATAATATATTATATATATAATATATATATATATTATATTATATATATAATATATATATATTATATTATATATAAAAATATATATATTAATAAAAGGATATCATATAAAATATTATAATTAAAATATTATTATATAATATAATATATAATAATATATACTTATAAAATATGTAGATATCATATATAATATTATAATTAAAATATTATTATATAATATTTAAAATATGTAGAAATAGCACCACATATATAATATAAGAAATAGTACCACATATATTTATTTTTAACTTAACTAATATTTTTATATATAATTATATAAAAAATAATTATATATTTAAGAATAAATATATAATTATTTTTAAATATATAAAAATATTTTTATATATTTTTATAAAAATATATGTTTTTATATATATTTTTAACATAATATATAATTCTCTTGTGTAAAAGTTTATATTACTTTTAAATATTATTATAATATATAATATAATTACGTCGGAGGCGTTTTCTTTGCGGGCTTGAGGTGAGCAAACACTGTTCACCCCAGCCAATGAAAAGCTCTTTTCCTATCGTGCATGGAACCAATTAAAATTTTACATTTGGTCGTTCAATTGAGCTGCCAGCTGCACCCGTTCCTCCTAAAACTTGGTTAAATTCACCTCCTCGTTCGCTCCGCTCTGCCTTATCTTTGGAGCGTCCGTCGGTGTCTCTGCAACGGACTCCATCCGACAGCGGTATACCAGCTCTTCATAGAAACTTTATTGCTTTGAAAGCCCTGTAATGTGCAATGATCAGTTACATAGTAAAGAGATTCTTCATAACAAACCAAGACACAAAAAAATCAACAGAGGTGAAAGATGGACATCCATACAAAACTAATAAGTGTGTTTGAAAACCTTCAGCAATCCAGAGAAAAGTGGAAAGATAATGATACAGGGGACTTGGCGAACAGATTAGAAAGAAATACCCAGCAATCAAGTCTGTCCAGAGGCTAAGAAACATAGAGCTTCGTCCACGAAAAGTAGACATCTTAAATCTGAATCCGACCTTCCTCCTATGGGATGTCGTTGTCAAAAATTGGAAGGAATTCCTCCACGCTTCTATATAAACATAACGTCAAAGGGCTGCATCAGCTGCTATAGGTCGTTTGGATTAACTGACATAAGATCCTCTACATGCAAGATGCATTTCAATGGACAGGACCAGCCATCAGAGAGAGCATTTGTAGCCACATTTGACCGATTCTTCTTCAGCGGACCACTTGATTTTACTCAGGCCCTGTCACCTTGGCTTCCATTCGTTTGCCCCACCAGGGCAGTCCATGCCTTCATAAGCACCACTACCACCAAATAGATCAAGAGAACCCATATGTCTTAAGGCTTTGCACAGCAGAACAACACCACATACATGAATCTCCAACTTACAATAATTTCTTTAAACGCGCCATGCTAAATATCATCCACGCTTGTAACTACCAAAATCTGAGCTACAGTACTGATAATGGCAAGATCACAGTGGTCTGGGAAGTTTAGTGACTCTGTGAGTCTGTTCATAGAAATCAAACTGCCACTAGCCCTCTGATGCGATCAGGTAGCTACAGTAGTCGCAGTTCCACAATGAATACAGGATGCCAGATCCTCTCCATCATCTTCTGCATCCCATAGGAAATGAGCATAGGATCAAGAACATTGCTGTAGAATAGAGCCAACAGTGAGATAACATCAGTTCAATGGTTGCATATATTAAAATCCCGGAATCTATCCACTTTTAGAGCCATCATAATGACAAACGAGACCAGATCCTATCTGGCCATCATTCCTAGAATTGCACTAGAACTAACATCAATGTCTAAATAGGATCAAATGTAAAGAAAGTACTGGAGATAACAAGCGAAAGAGAGAGAATAAAACCTTACACATAAATGTATAAATAATTGGATAAAACCACTGAAGAGATAGGGAAGATACTAACCAGTCAACCGGAGTAGCCTCTACAGCTTGCTCATAGTAAGATTCTGCATGAGGTGCATATTTATGAATGTCCTATATCAGATTGGCATAACTAGAGAGGGCATTCCCATCACCTGGACTGGCTAGTATGGCCCTCCCATAATATTCCTCAGCTTTTTCCACATCATGCTGGACCTAAATACACACAAAGCCAACAGATTAAAAATTGTGATGTAGGAATATACATTTTATAAATTGAGTGTCTTTAATATATAAGAGATTGATGATATGCAATTAACAACACTAAGATGATTAGTTATATAACAGTATAAACGCAGTTCAGATTCTTCCATTACTCCTGCAGGAACCTAGCATAATTGGTTAACAAAAGTGGGTTGCAAGGATCTTCCCGTAGCATTTTCTTATAGTAAACATCTCTGCTATTGGAATTTGATCCAGACCCGTCTCCTCTGCCTCCGTACCCACCTCCACCTCCACCCCCATCTTCACCTCCAAATCCTCCATTACTGGATTCCGTCGCAGTTTTCTATCCAACAAAAACTTTGTCATACACCGACGCTACTCCACTGCCTTCAAATATCATACAACTCATCAAACCATCATTCCTCCTTCCGGAGACAAAAGACCCTTCACCTGCATGGACTCCAATTGCTGCTATGTTTTCCCCCGCTCAACATTTCTCCTGTGGGTCTTTAGTGCTTTGAAACCCAATTGATGTTTGAGTATGAGAATACCTAAGTTCCTCTTTGAGAGCCTCATCCAATAGAACATTGCTCACAAAATTTTCTCTATAGAGCTTTCTACAGAGTTCCCAAGTTCCAGACCCCGACCTTAACCCCAGCCTCCTTAGACTGCCATTCAATAAGTGGTTATGTAAATGAGCTTCAGACAGTGTCCCTTCCCATTTGGGTTGTACATTGCCAGCAACATGCAACTAGGTCAGCTGAACATATCTGTGCAAATCCAATTTTGATTGTAGCTGAAGTCCAAAGAGGGAATTCGGCCCAGAAGTAGAATTGCAGAGTAACATCATGGCATTAACGCCTAAGAGAGCTACCAGCACCAAATTTTCATAAATTTAGAGGCGCAGGAGGAGTAGATCTATAGGGCTCACACTACGAGTCCAGCATATGAAGCCGCGTTGAAAGTATGTAAGCCGCGGTTAAAGCATTTGCTGTCACGTAGTGGATAAAGGTGTCCATTAATTTCCACCTGTCGGACAATGAGGCATGAACTAGATCGACGATGGAGATTGTTTACCAGGGCCTAGTGGAGTTTGTTGGTTTTCATATATATAAATATATATTAAAGTGGTAAAATATATTTTAAAGTGGTAATATTTACTACAATTTTGTGAGGTTAATGAGTATTTCCTCTTAGATCAAAATTATCCAAAGAAAACAATATCATTTACCTGATCTAATAATAGTTTTGAAAAAATAGATTTTCATTTGAGTTTTAAAGGGTTGGTAATTGAAAGTATTTATAATTATTATTATAAAATTAAATAAAAAAATTAACTTTATAAGTTAATATTCTTTATAATTATTGATTACTTTAAGTAGAATAATGTATTTTTTAATAACATTTAATTATATTTTTTCTATGAAAAATATTTTTATATTTTATACTGCAACAAAATTCATCATATTATTTGTGCAACAAAATTCATCATATCACTTGTAAAATTAAATAGGGAAGATAACCATCAATGAATGAATTTGAAGGGAGAATTAAGAAGGCTCCCTTAGTGAATGAATAGATAGAACCAGAGTGCTGAGTGCCCAAGTGGTGGATTTGGTTGAGAACTGAGCTGTGAATACATTTTATACACAGCAAAGAAGAGTTGAAATAATTAGAAACTGGAAATGTGGATGTAAGACCGCCATCAATTTCCCTTTTTCCCAACCCACTTCGCCAAATTAAAGCTCGAAACTAACATATTCCTAACCTGATTTAAACTCCACAGCATTAAAACAGTTTATATTGTTTTCCTAATCTGAAAACTATTATAGTACACACCTCCACACTTATAAACAACAATTTACTAGAAATAGAAAATAAATAAATTAAATAATTAAACAAAATATGAATAAATAAATAGAAATAAAATATCAAGGTCATTTTTATCTTATTGATAGCACAACATAATTTTTCCTCCTTATATGATATCTACATATTTTAATTATAATATTACTGTCCATCTCAAATAGTAATATTATAATTAAAATAATAATGAGAGTAATATATGATATATTATTATTATATAATATAAGAAATAGCACCACATATATTTATTATTATATTATATTATTATATTTATTATTTATAATATTATATTATACTTATAGATAATATAATATATATATAAGTATAATATATTATACTTTTATTTATATATATATAGTATAATAATAATTATATTTTTATAATTATATTAATTATAAATATATAATTAATATATATTTATATTATATACATATAAATATAATATAATATAAATATATTATATTATATTATAATTATATAATATTAAATAAATATAATATATATATATTATATTATATATTATAAAAATATATATTAATAAAAAGATATCATATAAAATATTATTATATAATAATATATACAGATATCATATATAATATTATAATTAAAATATTTTTATATAATATTTAAAATATGTAGAAATAGCACCACATATATTTATTTTTAACTTAACTAATATTTTTATATATAATTATATAAAAATTAATTATATATTTAAAAATAAATATATAATTATTTTTAAAAATATAAAAATATTATTATTATTATATAATATAATAATAATAATATACATTATTATTATTATTATAATATATATTATTATAAGAACAACAATAATATAATAATAATAATAATATATTATATATAATATATACATATATATTTTTAATAATATATGTATATATATTATATAATAATAATAATATATTGTGTTAATATTATCACAATAATAATAATAATAACAACAACAATAACAATAACAATAATATACAACTTGAATAGGTCTACTGGTTAAGAGCAAGTGTTTCGTTCAAAAAAGTTGCATATTTAAAATAAGAGGGAACTAAAAAATGTATCATGTCTCCTTCTAAAAAGTCACATGTTTAAAATAAGAGGGAACTAATGGATGATGCCTTCATAGATTGAGAAGGTGCCTCATACACCACTTGGATATTTAGCTTGACAATGACCTTAAAATTGGATTATTAGTATTAACACAATTAAATTTCATATTTTTCCCCTCTCTTAAAAATTGAATGGTTAGCATAATGAGATGTTATCCCCTCCATTAAACTTCAAATCTCATGAATGGACATCTTTGTTCTATTGTGACAAGGCTCTAGGAGTAGGCTCCCACACTCTCAGCTAATCTCGACTTTGGCTAAGTCATAAATTCCTGGTATATCTAACTTACGGGTTGTTGAATATACTCTTGGCATTATAATGGCAGCAGCTAGATTTGATCTTGAGCATCACTAAAATTAATCCAAAAAATTACCAATTAATAATAATAATAATAATAATTCATATTTAAATTTAATTAATAAACATATAAAAATTTTATATTTATTACAAATATTTTTTTTCCATTCATATATATATATATATATATATATATATATATATATATATATATATATTCAACATTATGTATATCACTTTAAAATATAAATTAAAAATATTATAGAAAAATGTAAAAAAAAAATACTAAGCACATATCTATGTAATTATATTCAAAGTTTTAATAAAATTAAAATTATTATATATAGATATTTGAAATTTATATATAATACAAACAATATTATTAAGTTTTTTTTTTCAAATTTTACATTTAAAAAAAAACTTATATCATAAGAGATTTGATCATTCTAAATGTTAAAATAAATTTGAATTCTAATTATATATTTATTAATTAAATTTAAAATATCATAATTACAAATATAAATCATTATTATTTTAATTTATTTTAATATAATAAATATATTATAATTTTTATTTTAAAAAAATATTATATTATTTTTTAATTCAGTTAACCTTAACACTTCATTACAACCTCTCTTCTAATATTACTACAACATCTTATCTAACATATTGCTACATCATTTCTTCTATTTTACGCTATGAAACATTTTTCAACCCAATTAAAATTATATAAATAAATACTATCAAAATAATATATGGTTATCATAAAGTACGTGATATTTACTTTTTTAACTTAACAAGTATTTATAGGAATATTATTTCAGTCACTTTTATGACATATTTCGTAAGCATAAATATTATACTTACTACTGTAATAAGGGGTTTTAACATCATGCGAGGTTAAGGTTATTTGAAACCTGCAAATATGGTTATAGGTTTCAAAGTATGTTCCTTACATCGTTTTGTGTCATTCTGTGATTAAAAGTTATATTATTATATTTGATATTATATTGATGTTTATATCATTTTGTACCATATTATATTATAATATAATTGTATTAAGTGGGTTATAAGAAGCTATTTTAGGTTATATTGTGTATATATGTTTTGATATATTTTGTAAGGTTGAATTTTTGTTTTATGTATTGTTTAAAGTTTGGGATTAGTGTAGAGCTACATGATGGGGGTTTAGATTTAATGTTTGGTTTTGTTTAGATTTAATGTTTGGGTTTGTTTGCTCTTTAAATTTAAATTTGATGGGTTATTATGATTATTTTATATAATTATATAATTGAAATTGTGAAAGTTATTAACAAATTATCAAGAGATAAAATAATGTATATTATATATTATTAAAAAGTTTAAAAAAAATATTAAATAATAAAATATATATTATATAAAATAGAAATGTTTTATAAAAATCATTGATAAGAATATATATATATAAATAGTTTGAGTGGGCTTAATGGGTAAGAGCACGGTTTTTTCTTAAGAGGTTATAAGTTTAAAACTAGAGGTAGAGTATGTATGCCTTCGTAGATTTAGTAGGTAGAGTATGTACGTCTTCATAGACTTAGTAGTCAAATCGCTATAAGGAGGTGAGTCCCTTGTCTCACAAAGAAAAGGGTCTCATACACCAATTTTGTCTATGGCTTGGCCCATTGAATTATATATATATATATATATATATATATATATATATATATATATATATATATATATAGTTTTTGAAGAAATTGAATGATGGAAGTAATGGTTAGGTGAAGTAGAGATATCTAATGACATGTTCTAATTCCTAAAAATAATTTAACATATGATCATTCCAAATAACTATGCTTACAAACTCAAAATTGAGTAAACTATCAACAATTCATTGAAAGGAAAATATATATGTTTCATATACAAGTGAAAAGATTTTAGAGAGTGAAATATTTTAGAGGGTGTTAAATGCTGGAAGAATATACTATGTAGAATAGAAGTGTTCAGCCACAAAAACAAATTATTAATAACAAACTATTTCATGATCACCTTAGATTACTCAATATTGTATAAATTATTAACAAATCATTGGAATGTAAAACCATGCATATTATATATTATTAGAAATCTTTCAAAAAGTATTAAATGATTGAAACAAAAATGATATATGATAAAGATATTTAATGGTAAATTTCAATATTTAAAAACACATCTACCTCATGATCATCCCAAATAACTATGTTTGTATACTCATAACACATTTCTAAAATATATTTACATAAAAATATTAAAACGCACCTTATTAATTTTTTATATCAAGAATAATTAAAAATAAAAATAAAAACTTTTACTATGATTTATTTTATTATACTAATAATTTAATTTAAACTTACTTTCTTTTATTTATTTAATTAATTTTTTCATACTTATTATGGAAACCATATAATCCCACAAATTACATAGCAACCATGTTGATCTAAATCTACTTTAAATATAGGATCTAAATATAATCTAGAGATTATACGATGCCTATTAAACCACATTATTGACTAGTTAAAGAAATAACGAGCCATACAGAAGTGCAATGTTCTAATAAATATACAAGTTTAGGAAAACCAACCCGAACCATTAAAATAGATGCCGATGATGTCAACCCAACAGATTTAAAGGTATTGCCAAACACATGTTTGAAGGCATCAACTAGAATACCCATGAAGCAAGCTGTGTTGCAAAAGGAAAAGGAAAAGGAAACCAACTTTTAAAACACAACTAAGCATTAATTATATAACTAAGCCCTATATATATATATATTTTGAAAGGTATCATTAATGTGAATATTAAGTTAAGTACGTGCGAAAACTCAAAGGTACCGTTTATATAAAATATGTGAAGATTAAGTCAAAGTCAATGGTATTATTATAATTAAAAATTAATTGTTTAATATGGTTATAGTTTAAGTGGTTGTGTAGTTGAGTATTATTTTTTTCATCTATGTTTTATTTTTATAAATAATATTTTTAGTTTATAATGAGTATTATATTGATGGTTTTGAGTTTTTGTTTTTGTTTTGTTTTTTGTTTTTTTTTTTAAATTTGGTAGATCCTTACTATTTTCTATTTATCATAAAAGAGAAGGTTGCATTATATACAAAGTTAGTGGCCTCAATCTGCCTGTAGGAAATTAGGTCTGTTGGCCACCGTAACGCATTAGAAGTCATCTAAAATTGATATTGTTTCCTTCTTCTACTCGCCGCAATGGCCATTTTACAATTTAAAACATTAACCATTTTACTGTTTAAAACATTAGTTAAGTAACAACTGAAAACAAAAACACTATCCACAAAATTCATTAAAAGTTAATCTAGGTTGCTACCCATCAGAAGAGTCTATCGGTGCTAGATCCTTTGCAGTGGAACCAAGCATGTCTGCTTGCTGCATCTATGGAATCTGACTTTCAATTCGGCCAATTCGAGTTGTTGCTTCATACTGTGACACCTTGATGTCTTGGAGCTGAATGTTGATATCCTAAATTAATTCTAGTATTGTTGGTGTTGGACTCCCTTGACCTAGATGAAGACTTTTCATTGCTTTGGCCATGGCACATTTCATTATCCAGTATCTATGAACAGTTTGGTTAAATAGCGAGAGGCGACCTCTAGTATTTCCTGGATCATTAACAAAATCCATAATTTCCTCCTTTGCCTCAATATCTTCCTCATTACTGTGACTTTATTTTTCCCATCCCTGAATGACAATTTTGATTTGTGAAGGATTACCTATAGAGTAAGCTTGCGAGATATTCTCTAATATCGCTTTTTTGTTTTCCTACCTCGCTTGCTAATCTTGGCTGTATTTTTTAGAATCTTCTTCTTTCCTTTATCTTGTGATTTGGCCATACGATTCGCCGATTACCTCTTAACCATAGTTTTGTTATGAAGGTTACACTGGGTTAAACCTGTATATATTATCTGTGAGCCTGTATAATTGGAGGAAAAAGGTATAAAGGTTAATATTTTCATTTTGAGGAATAATTCCGCCTCTGGCACATGATTTGCAGAGTGAGAAATACAAATCCCTTGACTGAGATAGTTTTCAAAGTTATATATACAATTCCTTTGACTGAGATAGAGACAAACGCATGTGAACAGACTCTGTATCTTTCCAACTAAAGACCATACTGAACAGGCAGAAATCCAAGTATGACAAAGATGATTTTAAAAACTAGAACAGAGGCCTCCAAGAGTGCCTTCACTATGACTACAGAGGTTTTGTAAGATTTTCCCTTTCCAAGACCAAACGAGGACGACATAACAGCAACAGAAGCTACCCCAATTATCCCCTAAACCTTTAGAGAAAACCAAACAAAGGTTTTGTAAGATTTTCCCCTGCTGAGACCAAACAAGGCAGACATAATAACAATAGAAGCTACCCCAATTATCCCCTAAACCTTTAGAGAAGACCAAAGAAAGGTCATAATGCTTGCAACAATTTTCTAACAATTTCAATTGCCCAGCAGAAGTAAACTTGAAACCATGCATGAAAGACGTGGAAATTATAAAAGATAAATTGACATTCCTACAGGGATTATAAAAGCAAGGTTGAATAGCCTCCTTTGGGATAAACAAATTACAATTTTTGACCATACTACAGATAGTGCAAAAAACCATTCCAAAAACCTCAATACCACCTCTATCCTGACCTCTACAGATATTTATGGTTAAAAGCATAAGGTTGGAATGAAGAATGACATACCCCTGGACCCAAGCTTGAAACCTCCCTACACTGTCTGCAATGATTCCAATCAGGGCGTATTCTTCAGCCGCTCGCTCGAAGTCGCTGCTCCTGCCAGAATGAATTGGTTTCTTCTATTTCTGAATTTGCCTCTTTAGGCTTTCCCTCTTCTACACTTTCCAATGCCCTCCTGACAATGCTAGTTGTCTTACTATATCCATCATCATAAGCGTGAATGCCGCGTACATCCTCATATTGTCTAATAAATGCCAGCCAGGGTTCGCATGCCTAAACCTCCTACCCATTCATAACCGCCGCCCTCCACCTGCCCTGTGGCACCTGACACTAGGCACCCCGATCGGGGGTCTTCAATTCCAGCTATATCTCGATCTCTAACGATCTGGAGAGGGTGTAATTCAATATCCCGAATTATGTCGCTTGGATTCACTTCCAACTGTCTTCCCACATTACGACATCCCCAATTTGCTAAATAATATGCTGCCTCATTACCTATTATACAAACATGTGAAGGTATAAGATACTGAATTTCCTGAATAAGAGATCATATATCGTGAATAAGACTAGCTATCCTCCAGCTTTTACTTATCTTCACCCATGGCGTCCCTTGCTGCAATTTACTTAACACCCCTGTGACCATTGTCGAATCTCCTTCTACAATGATTCGATGGTAATTTTCTCGTTTTGTTATTATTAGCCCTTGTTTTACTGCTATTAGTTCTGCTTAATTATTCGTTGCATAACTAGTGTCCATGGCATAAACCCTACATGCTCTACCATGAGAATTTCTAAAAATCCCTCCTGCACCTGCCTGACCTAGATTTCCTTTTGATGCCCCATCATAATTAAGTTTGATGAATCCATTCTGAGGTTTCTTCCATTTATCTTCTATATTTTGCCAATAAGTTTATATTTCTAGAGAGTTTTTGCCAGAATTTGAGGTTTTAAGTTTAATCTGGCAAGGATATTAGTTTCAATACCTTCAGTCTTCCACTCTTCATCTGTCCATTTCTCAACCAAAATGGTTTCTCGGATATTCTCAATAATCTTCTGCCATATTTGATTATTATCATAGGATTCTCCTCTGAAGATACGATGATTTATTTCTTTCCAAATACCCCATAATATAAATCCTAGGGACAATCACCATGATATATTCAAGACTTCACATTTAAAACCTCCTTTTCTTCATTTAATGATTTTTTCATTTATATTTGTATTATCTCTATCCATTTGCATAAAGAGCCTTGCATTACTATACCACACAATCTTCGTCGTTTCACAAGTGTTTAGAAGATGTTCTATTGATTCAGAATTTTTCCTACACATATGACAAATTGAAGGGCCGTACATTCCTCGCCTTTGCAACTGATCCCAGGTTAGAATTTTTCTATGACTTAGGAGCCAAAGGAAATATTCCACTTTTGGCCAATGATTGATTGTCCAGATTTTTCTCCATATCGGCATTGCAATGTTAGCTATATTATGAGCTTTAACATTATATCCCTCCTATATAGTAAACATGCCTTTACTTTGATAGCCCCATCTAAGACTATCACTTCCAGTTGCTGTAACTACTTTCCTTGTTTTCAATTCTTTTTCAAGATTGTTCCATTATAGCGTTTTTGGGGCTCCTGGCCAATGTATTTTTTCCTTTGATTTTCTCCATTGACTAATCTGTTGTTGACACCAATAATTATTTATTGTTCTCCTATTAGGTATGTTTGTGAACAGGAAGAGTTCCCCTAGGTCTAGCCCACTGAATATTTTTTTCTCTTTGTTGCCACAAATCCTCCCAAAATAGAGTTGTCATGCCTTCCCGAACTTCCTAGAAACTATGTTGACATATTAAATATCTATTAACAGCATCTAGATTCTAGATATTAGACCCTTTGGGAACAATATTAAATTTTAGTTTTCCTATTACTGTTCTTGGCATATCATATTTCCTCTCCCAAATTAGTTTCCAGAGATCTTGTCCTCCTTGAAGCCAGCGCCACCATAATTTTTCTCCCATAACTTGATTTGAAACATAAGGATCATGAAGGCCCAAACCTCCTACTGATTTTAACTTTGTAAGCTTGTCCCATGATAGAAGTGCCCATTTCCGAGAAACTTGTGCTCCTTGCCAAAGAAATTTCTAGAAAATATTCACCATTTGATTGCAGATATTTTTTGGAGCTGCCCTCCCTAATAATTGATAAACAGGTAGTGATTGAAGAGCTGATTTGAGAAAAATTAATCTTCCTGGAGCATTCAAAGCTTTGAATTCCCAGTTTTGTAATATTTTTTGCAAACGAGTAATAAGGTATTTCCAATATGCAATTCTTAAAGAGGATGTATTTAAAGGAACACCCAAGTATTTCATAGGGAATGTACCAATATTAAAACCCAGCGTCCTGGCTAGAAATATCTGAGTAGCATCATTAATATTAAAGAAATAAACATTTTATTTATCTGTGTTGACCAGAGTACCTGAAGCTTCCATGAAAATTTTCAGGACATTTAAAATTTCTTTTACCTCCCTCACGGAAGCCTGACAAAATAGAAGGATATCATCAAAAAACTGTTGATGCGTGAGAGGGAGAGCAGGTCCCCATAGGTTCAAACCTTGTAAATGTCCACCAGCTAACTGAGATTTAATTAATCTTCCCAATCCTTCAGCAGCTAAAATAAACAAGAATGGCGATAGGGGATCCCCTTGTCAGAGTCCTCTAGAAATATTAAAAGGTTGAGATGGAATTCCATTCAGCAAAATCGAGATGGAATTTTGAGTCTTGTTGTTGACATAGCTTTATGCCCTAAAAAAATCTAAGGTTTATCTAAAGGATTATTCTTGAATTATTCAAGTCTAAAAATATTTATTATATATGTGCATGTACATGTGCGCATGTATATGAGCATGTGACATTACTAGCAAGTAAGATGACTTTTCTCTTATCCATTTGGGTTCAAATGTCACTGAGATTTTTTCTAACAAGAAAGCAAGTTGGGCTCTTTAAGCCCATCTAAGTTTGCATGCAAGGTGTGCTTAAGGGGTATAATCCCATAATTTATACCTATGGGACATAATTAGCTTAACTTGGATGAGGTCCCAATATGGTTGAGCAATAATATGGTTAACCGAAGATGATTCCTTTCAAAACTTTTCTTCAAAGTAGTGGTTTGATCAATTGGTAAAAGTGACATAATAATGTAACCTCCATATTTCAAATCTCGCCAATAATATGATGTGAAAAATTTGAGTGGACCTTGAGTCTCGTGCTAGATCATGTAGCTTTCCAACTAAAATAATTGATACACACACACACACAACCCGTGGGATATCCATCTAATCTTTCCACTAGCAGTTATCACCATCCTCCATCTAGAAAACCGAGGAAGTGGGGAAAATCCATAAAAAAAACTAGCAATGTACTAGCCTCCTCACTTGCAACAACTAATATGCAAGAGAGTGGGGAAATATATTTATTCAAGGAAAAAAAAAAAAAAAATGGTATATATATACATGTATGCTTATATGTATGTACATGTGAACCTTATTTTTTACAGACAATACAAACTTGAAAAGAATATCAACCCATCGTAACACACTTAAACAAATAATAATGGTGTTGGTACATTTACAATGGCATACAATAATATACCCAAATGCTACATCAACCATATTAAATATAATTAATAGCCACATCCAAGAAACCCCAAGAAGACGAAGCGAATTCACATGGGATGTAAACATGTGTGTGTGTGTGTGTGTGTGTGTGTGTGTGTGTGTGTGTGTGTGTGTGTGTGTTTACATCCCATGGGAATTCTCTTCCTCTTCATGGGTTTTCTTGGATGTGGTGGTTAATTATATTTAAAATATTTGATATATATATATATATATATATATATTGGTGGGCTAGCTTAATTAGTTGAATGCTTTAAGCTTTATGAAGGAATATCAAGGTTGATTCCTTGACTAGCTATCGACCTCACTCATTGTCCTTGTTGATTCAAGTGAGATAATTAGTGTTAATGGGTTTGCATTGGATACCATTTGCAAATGAAGGGAAGTCCTCATGATTTATTCCTTTGAAATTGTGTGTGTCTGTGTGGGAACGTGCGCACATGTGTACACACACATATGGAGTGATGGAGAATGGAGAGAAGAAGGTGATTTAGGGTTTCAATGTTTTCATTCCAAATGTAGGAAACATTGTCTTTCATTGATTAGTTCTTGTTAGGTGCCCATATTACTAGTGTATTCCCTTATTGTTATTAGTGTAGCCCCCTTATTTTTATTGTTGTACCCCTGTAACCCCCATATTGTTATTATTGTACCCTTACATTATTATTGTTAGGTCGGCTAGGATTATATTATGACCCCATGGACTCATATATATAGAAGGAGGTTATGTCATTTGTGTCATTCAAGAAATGTTCATTTATGTAATGTATTGGAGGTTGCCCCCTTGAAGTGGCTGATTTCTAAGGCGTTGATCTACCTTTTCTTCTATCTTTGGAGTTGGTTTCATAACAGTTTTGCTAAACACTATTTCCTAGAAGAGTGGATAGTGGAAAGAGCTATGGACCTAACACAACAAGCTTTGACAAAGTATTTTTTGGGAAAAAAACCTTAAATTTTAAATTTGGTTGCATCGATTGGAGCATAGTGGGTTACTATAACAAAAGGGAAGGTGTGCATTTCTTCATTATAGAGAGGATTTTATAGTTTCATTTTTTAAAATGGGGGTAATAAGGCTACTATATTGAGTGAAAATTGGCATTTATTCAATAAATATAGACTCATTCTTAAGGAGTGGACAAACTCTTCTCACTCAAGATATTCCCTATTGGATGATATTCTCATCTAGATGTGTCTCCCAAGGTTTCCAATCCAATATTGCAATAATAGGGTTCTACATGCTATAGTAAAAAATGGGTTCATTATTTTGTTGGTATGTCTCTTAATAGTGGACAGTGAAGAGGTAATTTTTCTTACAACTAGGGTAGATAAGGCTCATATTTTGGACTGTGAAGGTCTGCCATTTTGATTATAACACTAGAAAAACACGGTCATCTCCGAAATGACTACCTGTTCAAAGTGGAAACGGATAGTAAATAGAAGTGATCCAATGCCTCTTTTCAAAAGGTTGGAATGGAAATTGTATTGAAGGAATTATAGAGGCTAGAATTATTGGAGTTCTAAGAGGAAAGTGGAAAGGGAATTTTAGTTGAGTTTAGTGCTTTAGAATTAGCGATTTTAGAGTGTGTAGGACATGTAGGTATGATAAGGTACTGTATGAGACAAGGATGCATGCAATTCTTGAGTAAGAGTGTGATTGTGGAAGAGTGTCATATACATAGTGCTCAAAGTGATGGGAACAATGGACCATAGCGAAAAAAGTGATGGAGCATGGGTTGATGGAATGGATTTACAATAGTGACATTAAGGGGACTAAGAATTTACTTATTATTCAAATATTCAATGGGAGTTATGGGGTAGTGAAAAATTTATCCCAGGCTCAAAACCACATGAGAAGCAGCTGTCTTCTCATGTTGAGTTAAATACTGTCTTCTGGAATATTGGTACACTTCTGCTCTTGAAATATCCATTGAAATACTATAAAACCACCTAATATCAGTTTGACCTATGGCACATGCATTGCTGAGACTTCAAGGCTTGTTAGTGGCACGACTTAAGGGTGTAACCAAACTTTATTTGCAGAATAGGAAGGTCTGTTAGGAATGGTTGATAGTAGATAGAGGTTATTTGGCTTTAGGATAGTTTGCCAAGGGAGAAATGCCTAGAGTGCCACTACCTAACTTAAGGGGAGACTTCTTGGACACATTTGGATTGTTTTCTTTGGAGCTGATGGAAAATATAGTATGGCTGAGGCTAGATAGGGCTTGACAATGAGGTTTTATCTCGTCATGGGCTGATTGAAAAGGTAGGAGGGAAAAAATGTTTATGGGTGTTTTCCAGCTGGAAAATTTGACAAATTTGAGATCGACTGCTAGAAAAATCAGCTAGGAATCTAGTCATCAACAATAGGTGAAAAATACTGATGACTAACAGTGGCTCCATTTGGGGAGGGCAGCTCCTTTTCAGGAGGTGTCCAGAATTGCAAATCTTGGTTCTTTGAAGACCAATACCTTTATCCATTGGCGCAAATATCTTTCTTCCTTGATGCTATTTCTGAAAATTGACAGCAAGATTAGCATCAATGATATTTCTACCTACCCCACTATATTTCCTAACATTTTTTCTTCCTTTGGGTGCACTTGGACTAGCAACCCTTTGACAATATATTTTTGAAAAATGAACCTATCTAGTTCTACACTTATATCTACCGGGAGTTCAGATTAAGCTGATGAACTCCTTCATTTCTCTACCTATGCTAGATCAACTGTTAAGGTTAAGCTGTTTGACAGGATTTTATTCTCTAATCTAGAACATGAAATTGAAAAATGACTAAATCAGGATTAGACAATCTGATTTGTCATGTACTGTGGCGCGAAAGACAAGCTGCACACAAATATTATTTTGCATAAAATGAAATCTAGAAAAGCGGGGCTAGGATACACAATTTTTTTTTCATCCCCGCTTCCCTCTTTGGTTATGTTTTGAGGATGTGGAACCAATATATTTTCCTAATCTATTCTCTTTGATAAGTCAAGCTTACACAATGTTGACCATCTTTTCCACTCATTAACTTATCAGCAAATAAATTTAAAACATGTTCAGCTATGATTAGGCTAGATAACTGAACAAGACATTTGAGCACTAGTAGCGGCATTTAGACTTGCGCGCTTTCTGAATGACTATTTTTTGAACATGAGGCCTTCTTTCTATTTTTCAAACCGCCCTCTTTTTCTATTTTTCTATTTTTTTTGAATTTTTTGTTTTTTATCTATTTTTCAAACAATGGTATATACAATGATTGAAAATGTTTTAAACTCAGAAATCTTGGAAATGACGAAACTTAAGCATCTTATCCTCATAAGGATCTCCTACCACTCTTGGTCCACTCAGCTCTTGAAAAGAAAAATTTGGAAAATTTTCTCTTTCAAGCATGACAAAAGGATTCATGCATGAATCTCTGAACAGCCCCGTGTCTTCCCATTGTACCTCTGTATACCTCTGATTTCCACTCCTTCCTTTGTTGTACATATTTTTCAAATAATGCAGATATTCTTTGTCATTTTTGAATTATATTATGACATCATCAAGGTACATCAAAGTATAGAAATTCAGAACTAGAAACATGGATTTTAGGAGCATATTTTTGATATCCGGTGGTTTTGCAATTCTAGGTTTGAAACTGGAACTTCTTCCAGCATACTGGAAAAATTCTTTGAGCTATCTACTTTGCAAAGGAATCATTTGGCTATAACCTGAAACATCATCTTGCAAACACATATGATTAAAAGCACTTATCATCGGTATATCATGGTCTTGGGCAGGAAGGATAAAATTTATGTCACAAGGATGTGTATTAGTGTTTCTAAAATCAAAACAGATCCTATGACCAACTATTTTCTCTTTGATTATTATTGTTTGGTTCAGATTTTTGTATTTTATTTTTTCAAAGTTGTTTCTTGGAGTGATGGCAGTGGCATAGTGTTTCTCACTGTTTTCTTGGTATGAAGTAGTATTTTGAATAAGATTGCCAATTCTAGCAGTTCTAAGTCTTTGGTGGAGTGACAGAATGTTAGCCAGTTCAGGTAACTCAGGTATATTTGGGTTGCAGTCATCATATCCCCTCATAAGAAGTTTATCAGGCATTTTTTCTGGATTTTGAGCTGTTATGGCTACAGTCAAGGTTTCATTTGCAATGGTAGAGTTATGTGATGGTAAATCCTTGAGGTATGGTAAGAACATTAAGCTTCCTTGCTCCTGAGTTCCAAAGCGGTTTTTGATATGTAAGTCTTCTAATTCCTCTGTTCTGAAAAAGTTTCTTGATGTTACTGCTGATGTTTGCCTAAGGTTTGAGCAATTTGCTTGATAGTACACAATGGTTTGTGCTTCTTGCTCTATCCCTGTTTCAAAAGGAACACACTCACTTTCCTCAAGACATAGCTATTTATGATCATGATAGTTTTGAGTGTCCAGTTCATCATAGAGAACTTGGGGCAGCTGATGTGGTGGGTCTAAGTTTGTTTCAAATACTTCTGATTGTTCTTCAATGTCCTCATCAGTGTGTAAAATGAAAGAGTTTAGATCGGAATGCAAGGAATAAATCGGAATGTTATTTGGCCTCTCTTGGCTGTTGACCATGTATTTCATGTGTGATTCTCGATAAAGTATTCTAGTTTGGTCAAACACAGGAATAGTGGCGTAGGACATATCAAGTTGAATATTTCCTTGAAGCTTGGCTCCCCAAGATCTGGATAAAAGCATTCCATACTTGGGAGGGATGTCTTCTACCACTATGTCCATGATCAGATGTTTTGCAGGTACTTGGGCCAAACTGAAACAAAGATCTTTGATCAAGCCTAGACATTTGACTCTACTCGAATCAAATGAATATAAGTCTTTGTATGGTCTTGTGATTTCTAGGCCTAATCTTTCCATTACAACCTTCGGCATGAGATTATGCGAGGCTCTGGAGTCTAGCATGACATTTTGAAGGATTTGGTCATGGATATTCAGACTAATGTAAAAGGGAAGAGTGGTTCTTTCTTGGAATTTCCCTTCTATTTTTGGACCAAACAACACTTCGGGAGTGTCATCAGCTAGATTAAGGGTGTTCACATCATTTCCTATATTCAGGACCTTTAACACTTGGGATTTATAAGAGCCTTGGGCGATAAGTTCAGTGAGAGGCATGGTAATCTTTATTTTGGTGATTTCTCCCTCAAAACTTAAAGGTGCTTGTAGTTTAGACAGGTTTGCTTTAGATTTTTTAACCATGACTTTCTCTATGTTCTGAGTTTGTTGACTTTGTTTTGGGATTTTGTTTGACACAGCCATCTCGGGAATCTTTGTGGAAGTACTAGGAGCATCTGAGTGAAGACTTGTTTGAATAGCTTTATCTTTGTTTTGGTCAGTTTTCTTGACCATGATTTTTTTGCTGTCCACTGCTTTTTTAAGGATGGTATCAGGGGTTCTAGCAGTGTCTGAGCTACCTTTCTCTGAGTTGTCTTGGTTTTTTTTGCTTCTAAGGTCATACTTCCTGTGAGCTTCTACTATGGCATTCTGAAAATATATGGCAGGGTCCTCGGGATCTTCATAGTTGGTTTCATCCTGATTCAGAGAGAAGAATGCTTGTTCTTCTTCTATGAGGTAAACCTCACTCTTGTTGTCAGACCCTATGAGGTTCAAATGATTTTCATCAATGGGTTATGTATCCCTATCATCTTCTTCCACATAATTTTCATTAAAGGGTGGCATAATTTGTTGGTCATTTTCCCTTGGTTTGTTTTGAGGCTATTCCCTCCTAAAATTTTGGTTCTGGTTTCTGTTTGGAGGGTTTGGCTGGTTGTCCCTAAGAGGGGTATTTTCACTTATCTTTTCCCACATTTTGGCCATGGACCTAACTAAGTCATCTATTTTGGGATCTAAGGAAGGGGTTGAAGTGGAGACCTCATCCCGGTATGTGACTTTCCTTTCTGATCTAGTCCTCTCTCTTTTTTCTACTAAGTTGGCTTCTGCACTTATGGCCACTTTTTGCATTTCCTCTAAGGTAGGGGGGTGCTTGTATCTTAGTTGATAAGTCATGTTTGGTTCAAATCCTTCGGGGAACTTCGCCAAGACTGAGCCAAGTGGAGGTTTGAAGTGAGATGGGAGGGCGTTATACACACTGTTGAACCTAGTGCAGTATCCCTGGACACTTTCCCCATTTTCTCGTTTTAGATTGTTATACTCTGACAGAATTTGAATGGGGTTCTTTCGGATTTCCCACTTGTTTATGAAGGTTTGGTAGAGTTCTGGGAGATTGTGGATGCTATTTGGAGTTAAGCTCTTAAACCATTTTTTGGGTTCTCCGCCCAAGCTTTGGGCAAACATCCTCATTCTGATGGTCTCATCTTCTATTTCCATGTATTCAAAGGCATCGCTAATCCTATCTACATGTTGTTGAGTTGTGGTAGTCTCGACTCCGGTAAAGTGCAGGATTTTGGATTGATAGTCATTTTGTAAGAGAGCCAAAGGCTGTGGCAACACCAAAGGTGCGTACCAGGCTACCATGACGGGAGCTAATGGATGATGTACAAAATGAGGCTTGTAGGATGAGCTGAGGTGGTTTGAATAGTAGTGGTTTGGATGGGTGTGGCAAATGTACATGGACTAGTGATCTGATTTTGAGCAGATCTGGGATGGTAGGAGCCAAAGTGATGGAGAAGTTGAAAGTCGGGAGGTGTAGTAGGCGAGGCTTCTCTACTAAGACTTTGTGGCAGATCTAGGGCCTCAATATCGTCAAATTCTATCTTACTTTGTGACTTGCTTCTAAAAATGGTTTTTGTTGATTTTAAGTCAAAAGGGGAATCCTACAAGGCTATGAGATGTTCAGGTACTGATCTTGCTTTACGGATGGACCTATCGGTAGCTAAATTTCCAGTTTCGGAAGCTTGCCACAGAATATTCTCTGGGTCATCTACTATGATAGGGGGATTTGGGTCTAGATGAGATTTGGTGTTGATTCTTCGTGAAGCCAGATTTCGAGTCTAGAGTTTAGAGAGAATGGTATTTGTGATTGTTTCGGATGGATGGCCTCTCTAGGGTTTTACTAATGTGAAGGATGGTCAAAAAAAAAATATGGACTAGTGGAGTCGCCGGGTGGATTTCTATGAGAACTATGGTCCACCACCAACACTATCAAAGATGCTTTCAGGAAAAAGTTTTATAGCAAACTTTGAGATGGAAACTTGCAATGAAGAGTGATTCACTTGGTTTCAACAGTTTGCTAGGTTGTATGGACAAGCTAATGGTTCCTTTTGGTAAGAATATTTCTGCTTATCTCCTATGTTTAGGTGAGGTCTTCTGAATCGCTAAGTTATACTTAGTTTTTCACTGATTACAGAGTTTCCACCCTAAGTTTTAAGCTTTTGTAAGGATGAGTTAATAGAAAGGTATGGTTTATGAATTTTTGGCTTTTTATGGAGTTTTAGGCCTACTGGAGGCTAGTGGAGTCGCCAGGTGGAACTTGGTTGTTCTTGTAAGGATGTAGCTATGGTCCACCACCAGTAACTAGGGAAAATCCAATTTGGGAATGTTTTTTGGGGTTTTTTGAGTTTTATGTGCAGCCTATGATTTATTAAAGTATTCTAAACTTGCTTCATCACTTTGCTAGGGTGGTAAGAACAAAGAGAGTTTACTCTAAATGATTATATGAACTGCTTGCCTGTTTAACTGTTTAAAGACTAATGAATCAACAAGACTTTGCTAGACTATTATGTACTCAGTTAGTCCCACCGTGATCGCCATTATGTTAGTGAGCAGTGGGATAAGTCAATCAGATAGTATTCTTAAGGCTGCTAGAATTTTTAGGGAATCTAATTTTGTTTATCACTCAGGGTCCCACCGTGATCGCCATTATGTTAGTGAGCAGTGGGATAAGTCAATTAGATAGTATTCTTAAGGCTGCTGGAATGTTTAGGGAATCTAAGTTTGTTTATCACTCAGATTCCCACCTTGATCGCCATTATGTTAGTGTGGCGATGAGGTGGTTCAATAGTATAGTGCGTTTTAGTTCAAAAAGGGGCTTTTCATGAGTCTTGAAAGGTATTCAGATTAAAATGAACTCAGAAAATTCCCACCGTGGTCGCCATTATGTTAGTGTCTCGTGATTTGGCTGATTGGCAAGCCAAATGATAGTGTAACATCAAACCAATATTTGGAGCCCAAGGACCTAGCCTTCTTGGACTCAGAGAGGGCTCTCTCTATCTGTGTAAGGGATATCTGTGTGTTTTCTTATTGTGTTCTGATTTTAGGCTAGTTATAAAGTGGGTTTTTGGTTTTGGTTTTTAAGTTGTGAGGGATGAACTGATCAAAGACATAAGATCGGTAAAAATATGTTAGATCAACTGGGCTATGGGGTCAAAAAGGTCAAGAAAGCTTTCAGATGGTGATACAAGGTTGTTGAAGGGTCTATTTGATTCGAGGTAAAATGGATATTTGGGAAAAATGGAGTGAGATGGACATTAAATTTGTGAATAACAAAGGATTTCAAGCATAAATAGTTTAATAGTTGACATAAACATGGTAGAGAAAAATCATTAATCATGAGAAATGTAACTATAAGCTGATCAATGCATAGAAATAAACATTCAAGCCATGCATAGATATATATGACTCTCTAACTTTAGGAAATGGCTATCAGACTTTGGGAAAATACATTTAAGAGAGACAAACAACTCGAATCACTATGTAGGAATGCCTAAACATAGTACTTCAAGCTATTGGGCACTTTGAAAACAAGATTGCATAGTTTTAGGCAAAGGGCAAGATCAGTACAAAACCTTCTTGGTTCAACAAATGACAATCTAATCAATCAAAGAGAGGTTTCATAGGTGGAGCTATGGCTAGCCATGAGTAAGCAGGGCATACCGTAAATCATACTTAGCATGCATAAAACCACAATAAGCAGGGCATACCGTAAATCATACTTAGCATGCATAAAACCACAAATAAAACAAGAAAACAATATTCTTTAGTTATTAAAGAGCAATCAAGGATTTTTTAATATGACTAAGAATGAAGAAAACATGGAAGCTATAAAGAAATGGGAAATTTGAGGTGCCTCCAAGGGCAAGTCTCAAATTTGTTCTCTACTGTCCTATAGCAAGCAATAACATGGATTTATGAATGAAAACTAAGAAACAAAACAGAGAGAGAGACACTATACCATTCTACCAAGTCATGGAATCCAACAACAATCCTCTTTCATCATCCAAGAACATCCAAGAAACTATCCAAAAACATGAGACAAGTATTTCTTCCAAAGCTTATATGACCATATATTTTTTCTATTCATCAATTTCAGCCTTGTTTACAATGAAATCCTTTGGAATATATAGGCCAAAGTGAGGAAAACCTCTTAGTTCAACTTGCAATCCCATTGGCCTATCCAAAATATATGATTTTGTCCTTAAGGCTTTGCAAAGCCCAAGGAACAAAATATCTAATAAAATATCTCAAAAATTCTAAAAAAAGGAAATATATTGACTTTTTATAGCTTATCATGTACAAAAATAGCTAAACGCACATGAAGAAAAATCACTTTTGAAAGGTTCAATTTTTACAAAAATACTCAAAAAATACATCAGCAAAAGGTCCCCTGACTTTCCGGCAACTTTTAGAGGCCTTCCCGATGTCAAAAAGAGGTTCATGATGGCTCGTTGGAAAGCTCTGAGTGTCTACTTTCTGAAAATGTTTGTTTTTCTCCCAATGGACCACTGGAAGTCCTCCAAAAACAGACTTGTGTGTAAAAAACCAGAAAATAGGCCTTGCTGATAAACGGGGAAGAGTGTAGAAAAAGTGAGTGTTTTTCGCCATTTTGGGGGAGAAAATGATCTTAAATTGTTCTGAAAATCGCTGACTATGTGCCCCTAAAATTATGGCATCCAATGATACCATTTTCATCATTTTATGATGCCCCAAACTGAAATGGCGATGGCCATGAGTTTTGGCGAAAAACCCAAAAATAACAAAAAACCAAAACATGTTGAATTTCGCCCAAACTTGGTGAGCATGACCCTCAAGGGTTTTCAAAAACATGTTGTGAAGCAGAGGCCAAAATGTGGAGCCTTGAGGTGTCTTTCCTCAATTTTGGTGTCGGGCGCTTCCTTTTAGCCTCCTTGAGTTTTTCCTGAGCAGCCTTCAATTTCCGCCAGGCAAACTGATTGAGCTTTTTATAATGCCCGGTCATCCTCCGTTGAAGGTCCAAGTCTCTATTTTCCTTCTCCAATTTTTTCTCCAAGTGATCATTAACTCTCTCAAGCCATGCTTCCTGATTTTTCTCTATCTCTTGTTCGAACAATGCAGTGAGAGGAGTAGATTGGAGAAGGGCATCTTCTTCTTCTTTTTGTTTCTCAACAGCCTTTTTGAGCCCCATGGTTCTTGGCCTCTTTCGTCTAGGCTGATCTTCGCCTTCACTTTCATCAAACTCACCCATGAGTTATTCCAATATTACTTGTGATTTGGAGGCCTCCTTTTTGTATTTGATGGCCCGTGTTTCATATACAGCGATATCGACACTCATCTGCTTGTTTTGAACTTGCAAAAAGTGATTGAAGTTCCTAGCCCTATCAAGATCAGTCCTCAAAGCATCAATTTGGTTTTCTCTATGGATCAAGAGATTTTCTAGGATTCGGGCTTCATTATCACTATCATCACTTTGGATTTGGATGATGTTGAATTCCCTTTCCTGTTCATGACTGCTTTCTTCCTTGTCCTTCCCTTTGCTTTGGGTGGCTCTTTTAGTCTTCTTCCTCTTGGGCAATTCGACCATGGGCTTCTTGGGCAATTTTCCCTTGCTTCGGAGGGCCCTAGTCACATTTGGAGTTACAACTGTAGGCATCCTTTTCCTTGATCTCTGGGGCTTGGCCACTTTCGGAGAAGAGCGCATGGCCCCTTGCCTAGGAGAGGCAGCTAGCACATGCTCCATGGGATTTTTACCCTTGTCACTTTGCTCCTCATTTTTGCCATTGTCTTGGATTTCTTCATGGATGCCTTGGCTGTCCTTTTGCATTTCCTTTTTAGGGTTGTCCTCCTCACTGTGTTGCACCTGTTTATCATGCTTCCCCTCTTCTTCATGAGGCTATTGTTCCTTTTTAAGAGGCTACTGGTTATCATCATGAGGTTTTTGTTCATCATGTTGTGGTTGCCCCTGTTTATCATGCTGTGACTGCCTATGTTCATCATGGGACCACTCACCCTCACTGTGTTGCACATCTTCATGTTGTTTCCCTTCATCATCTTCAGGAGTCTGATGTTCTGCCTCACTGTGATGCTGCTCATCATCATTCCCTTCTTCCACTTGCTATTCTGCCTCACTGTGTTCTTCTCCCCCTTACTGTCCTGTTTCACTATGATGCTGCTCATCATCACTTTCCTCTTCATCCTCTAGCTGCCTTGTTTCATCATGTTGCTGCTCATCATCACTTTCCTCTTCTTTCTCATGCTCTTTTGTTTGTTCTATGGTAAACTTGAGCTTTTTGGGAATAGGTTTGCTAGAAGAAGGCGAAGGATGGTGAGTAGGAGGTGTAGGAGATGTATGAACTGGAGGGACAGTGGAGAAATTCGGATGGGTGATGAAAGTATCCCAAGAGACCTCCCTCTTCTCAAGCTGATGAAGAATGATGACTTTGATGAGGGAGTGATGGAAGAGACAGGTTGTCTGCTGTGAAGGAGGCTTTTTCTGAATAGTGGAGGCCATTTTCTCAATGCTTCTATGTAGGAAGAAAGGGATATTTAGCAATTTGGCCCTCGCTAAATGCATGAGCAATCGAATGTGACAAGCATAGACTCGAGAGAATCGTCCCTCACAAGTGAAGTATTTCATGATGATCTTCATGAGGGGGGCGTAGCTAGTCAAAAGATATGAGAAGGGGAAAATGGATGGACATGAATCTCTGTGCTCAGGCTTCAGAAAGGGCTTGTATTCTTCTGAGTCCAGGTGGCTTTGTTTAAACCACTTTTCCCCAACATAAGGGATTTTAGTGGCCTTGGAGATGGACCTTGGAGAGAATTTGAAATCTAGGCATGCTAGCTAAAAATGCTTCTCTCGAAACCTCAAAGCACAAAGGTGTGTTAAAGGGGAATAAATCTTCACCTCTTGCACTCCTTGGAAAAACTATAGACACCCAACCTCATGGAAATTGAACAAGACTGATGGGTGGGCATTCACTTCTTCAACGGAAACAAGCTCAAATCTCTTGTGCAGGCCACTCCTACTATCTTGCCTGGGAGGCATCTTGTTTTGAATGCTCTCTGCAACACCAAGCTGTCTCAAATGGCCTTTGGAAAGTTTTTCTCAAGCACACACCTTTGTCCTGCCTATCAGTCACTGTTTGACCAAGACAACTGCTTCAAATGCTTTGTGAAATATTCTCCCAACACCAACCTTATGCTCCTTACAAATCGTTGTTTTGTCTCTTTTGTGCCAAACAACAAATAGTTATCAAAATAACAAGCACATATTCAAATCGTTACTATGTTTGGGTAAGGTTACAAGGATCCTTTGTGTTTTGGTATAACAAGACAGCCTTGTAAAAAACAAAACACCCCTCCCAATCAAAAATACTCCTCTTGTATTTCACTGTTTCACATGCACAGGTAGACAAGAACACTTTCAAATTGATTTAAAAGCTTTTCATAACACACTCTGTTTCATGGAACAAAGGAGGGAGCACTAGTTTCACTGTTTCACTCATTCAAAGGAGATATTTTTGAAGTGACAAGGCATTCGGACTAAGACCACTGTTTTCAAAATAGGCTCACTGATGTCACCTTTCAAACATTATGTTTTCCTTTCAAACACTGCCTCCACCTTATAACACTGTTTTCACCTTATGCTTTGCTGACAGAGGTTATTTTTGTCCTATCACAGTTAGGACACCTTCAACAATTTAAAAAAAAACCTCTAACACTGTGATTTCTTTGACTTGCACGTAGTGTTATGGTTTATCACTGTTTTGAGGGTAGCTTTAGGCCTTTTGAAACTAATATGAACACACCACTTTCACTAGATTAACCTTGGGAAATCATAGCAACAACAATCTTGGATTTTTATCAAATACCCAACCCTCCTTATCACTGTTTCTCCCTTGGAGAAAATCACTCTGTCACCCCCTTCATATTTTCAAAAAAAAACTAGCAAGGAGCGAATGAAAAATACCTTGCAAACTTTCACGGGCTTTCGTTGATCATTTGGCAGCTTGAGAGATGCTTTTGAAGGCATTTTGATCACTCAATAGGCGTGGCACATTCAAAAGGAAAAGTGTCACGCAGAAACAGGGGTGTCGGGTCGGCCTTCGGGCAGTTGTGACCGATGCCTATAGGAGCACCGCGCAGTAGTGTAATTCCTTTGTTAATTTTTGCCTGAATGCACCACGTGCTCTTCCAAGTGCGCCGCGTAGTCTTAAAACTTCAAACTCTGCAATTTTTCACTTTAATTTCTCATTTCAGTTAGAGAGCAGCTAGGGGGATGTGTTGCTCGTGTTTTTGAATTTCCAATAGGCCCTGCAACGGTCTCTAACTCCCTTTTGAAGGCGAAAAATTCAATGTCCCTTTGATATTTTCTTGGTGAGGGTTTTGAAAACCTTTGAAAATGCATTGGTTGCAAAACAACAAATGAAACCCGACTTTATCATTTATGATCTTCAAAATAAAACAAACCCAATATTTCGACCAGGCCTCTTTAAAGTGTTGTGGATGACTGTTTTTGGAGATCTTTATACATGTGACCCCTTTTCACAGTGAGAAAGCCATTTTGAAGGCCAACATCTCTCAGTGTTTTTCTCATTAAGGCAATACTCTTCTACTGCCTCTTCACTATTTTCTCATTGAAAAAGAAACCCTATTGAAAGACAAATTAATGATATGTGAGGCTTTCTTTGACATTCTTGAAAGGAGGTAAATCACCACCTTGAAACTTATTTTGACAGTCTCTGCTCCTGATGTTTTGAAAATGATCATGCCCACTGTGAAGATGATTGAACTGTTAGGTGCTATTTGAGCCTCTCTTTGGACTGTGGGTGAAAAAACTCATTTGAAACTGTAAGTGAAAAATTATGTTACAAAAGGTCTCCATCATCAAGGCAACTAACTAACCTTAGATTGACAAGGTAATCCAGTCTTCAACTTTATGGAGATATAGCAGGGGATGGTGAGCTGAAGTTTAAGATGTAAAATTAGAAAACCATCCCTTTGTTCCTTTGTGAAGGAAGTCTGCAAGGATAATGAATTTCTCATTCATTTTACCATTTTGACATTAGTCCCTTTGAAATCTAAGCCATACTAAAAATGAATGCTCTTCATCTTTACATGATGGTGAGCCTTCTACCTGTAATGAAGGGGGCCTATTTTTGACAAATGCCTGGGTTATTTTCAACTCCTGTTTTAACCAAGTGAAAAAGGTTTATGAATACACTGTTAGTGGTTTTCTTTGTACTTGATGGCAGAAGTCAGTTTGAGACCAAGACTGTTTGACTTCTTTGGCCATTTGCTTAACAATATTTCTTCATTGATAATCACCCCATTAGATTCATATTGTATTTCAATAACAGTGAAACTTATGTAAACATCTTTTAAAAGCACCACTACTTTGCCTCTGCTTTTAACACCATTTTCTATTTGGAAACCTTCAATTGTCTCCCACTGCTCTTAAAATTTGCCTTTTAGTTAGTGAAAACCCTGAAATCAAACTCTGTCCCTGGCCCTCTGCTTATAGATGAAGGAGGCCTTTATCACAGTGCCAAACCCTCTTCTTGTAAAATGAAGCAGGTTTTCTCAGTCTTCAACCCTCTGCTCATGTATGGAGGAGGTTTTCTCAGTGATGCCATTTCATCATCTTTTAAACAGTGTTATCTTTCCTTTCACTGCCTATTCATGCTTAAAGTAAATGAAGATGGAAAATTGATAATAATTCATGATGGGAATTTCTCTGAGAGATGTAATTCTGCTTTCCAAATACCTTTGCGCTTCTTTAGATATCACAAGAAATTTTGCTAGTATCTGCAAAGCATTTCTTGTCATTTATAATTTACTAACCTTTGACTGTGATTACAGGAGCTTAATGAAACAACTTTCTACCATGTAGTTGCATCCCATGCTCAAAACCACATGAGAAGCATTTGTATTCTCATGTTGAGTTAAATATTGTCTTCTGGAATATTGGTACACTTCTGCTCTTGAAAGATCCATTGAAATACTATAAAACCACCTAATATCAGTTTGACCTATGGCACATGCATTGCTGAGACTTCAAGGCTTGTTAGTGGAGCGACTTAAGGGTGTAACCAAACTTTATTTGCAGAATAGGAAGGTCTGTTAGGACTGGTTGATAGTAGATAGAGGTTATTTGGCTTTAGGATAGTTTTCCAAGGGATAAATGCATAGAGCGCCACTACCTAACTTAAGGGGAGACTTCTTGGACAGATTTGGATTGTTTTCTTTGGAGCTGATAGACAAGCTAGTATGGCTGAGGCTAGATAGGGCTTGACAATGAGGTTTTATCTCGTCATGGGTTGATTGAAAAGTTAGGAGGGCAAAAATGTTTATGGGTGTTTTCCAGTTGGAAAATTTGACAAATTTGAGATCGGCTGCTAGAAAACTCAGCTAGGAATCTAGTCATCAACAATAGGTGAAAAATACTGATGACTAACACAAATAACACTCGAGACCATTGGGCAATGGATTCAGGAAAGGGTTTACTTGCTATTCAATATTCAAGGCTTTCATTTGGGCTAGTCATTTAAAGCATTGGATCTTAAAAATGATAGTGTGGTATGAAATGATTAAAGAAGGAAAGTGAATGACAAGGAAACCTCCGAGGTGACCTTTCAAGAATCAGATCCAGGGACAGGACATGCCATTAGACACCTATGATCCAAATCCTAAAGGGTTAACTCTTCAGACAAGGAGAAACATCAAAGGTTTAAACACAAAGGTGAAGGCCTGAGATCAAAGAGAGGCTTTGAACTCTCAATGCTTCGGCATCCAATATTAAGGGAACTTAGAAAGGTTCAACCGATTAAAAAGGACCCTAGTGAGACAGAATCAACATTCTAAACTCCCAGTATCCCAATTATTTCAATTAAAACCCAACAAGAACATCTAAGATTGGATTCATTAATTCATACATCAACTAGCAGTAAATTATAGCTACTACACTGGTTAAATTATCTTGAATCAGTGCTCAGATAACACATATAGCAAAAAAAATCAAAGGTAGGGAGAGAAAAAACATAGGGTACCATGCAAGGGTATATCATATGCCATATTTCTCATGCGTACCAGAGGAACAAAATGTGATGAATTAAAAAGGAAAACAAAGACAAAGTAAGAAAAACATCATCGCTGCTTTAAATCAGGATCCAAAGAAATGTGCTTGTCATATTAAAGAGCAACACCAATCATGTGAAACATTGCCAACAGCTTGATATTCAGTCTGAAAGCATCTTCATCAGCCTATCTTACAACTTTACATAGAGAACTATATCTCAAGAGAAACAACTTACAATTCACAGATATCCAATTAACAACCTTTACAATGAGTTTCTTCATGATTTTTATAGATGAAAGAGAGGCAGAGGAGGTAAATGAAACACTAAATGAAACATTAAAACAGAGTAGGAGAAGAGGGTCGAGTCCCATTCTGTCTTAATATCTATGCATTGATTTTTGGTACTCTTTGGATGAAAGAGTGGTCTTCGAAAGGCTGAAATTTACTCCAGGTATGTTCTTGATGTACTTTGGCCATAGTATCTTGTAGTACTCTAGTGAATAAATAAAAAGGCAGATAAATTACTTCGAGGCCTTCCACACTGCATAAAAAATGCTCTGGTAGCATTAAGACTGCTGTCAGGGAGGGAATATTCTCAGGAACACACTTTAGAATAAAAACAGTATGGGTACTGTGTCCTTTCTTGGGAGGAAACTTCTGTTGATGTGAAACACTATCAATTGTTTTCTGTGCATTATGCCTCATTAGGCCTTCTGTATTGGTCATGAGGTCTTCAATCTGGTACATTTTCCTTTGATCATTGAATCAGAGCTTAAAATCTTCAATTACAGGCACTAAACTCTCTGATTATCCACTGATACACTTTGCCGCTTCATGACTGTCTCTATCTGTGAAATTTGAGATTTAATTGTGCTGGAGAGATTTTACAGAGTTAAACTCTGTACTTTGATGAAAAATTACATTCTAACACCTTCCCAGCGTTTCTCTGTAATATCAGGCTCTGATATTAGCCTTCTATGTGCCCTGTGCCACTATAATAGTGACTGTGAGCAATGGCGGTGTTCACCGCCTGTACCCTGCAAAAGCACACAAGTTTGTTAAGAAATCCATGCAGTGGGAGGAGGGATGCAATGGAAGGTTGTGCGAATGGCAGCACAACATGGTGGAAAAATGCAAAATAATGGTGAAAAATGCAGTTGATGAAGGTTTTGATGAGGGATGCATGTGGATCGTCCGATCATATATGGAGGTGATGTTCGACGGTGGAGATTGACTAATGAAATGACTTTGGAAGGTCGGGCAGAATAACATAACTTTAATGTAAAACATTAAAATTTCAATGTTAGGCGGAATGATATAGTGTTTAATGCAAAACATAAAAAACTGGCCTTTGAATGAAATACACGGGAAATGTATGAGAATGAAACGAGATGGTATTAAATGGTGGGACCCGGTCATGGACGGAGGGAAATTTGATATGGACTGCCAGATCTCAGGAGGAGATCGACGACTGCGATGATCCGATGCAATGCTGGGGTCGCGCGATGAGAAATTGTGAAGGGGATGTGAGATGAACTGAGAACGTTGATCAAAGTAGATCAACGGCCAGGGTCGGTTAATGAAATTTAGGCTTAAAAGTGGGGGAGTGGTTTTGGGATACAAAACTGCAATTTTCACGTGGCCAGAACGCTGGAAGGCGGTTTTCACTTTTTCAACACGATATGGGTCTTTAGCTAACACGTGGCTATGGAAAACTGCCCATATCACGTAAATCTTAGACATTAAACACCGGACGCAAAAACTGCTTGATATTGCTGTGAACCGTTGGATCTGGGCCCGCAAGATCCGACGGAGGTGGATGAGCACGATACGAGGAACGTGCAGGGTCAGTAAAGTGGGGTCAGGAGGAAGGTGGTTTAGCTGTGGACCGTCCAATCTATGCGATGGACGGTCGAGATTTGGAGAGAGAAACACAGGCAAAGGATTTTGGTTAGTGGGCAGGAGAAATCTGAGCCGTTAGATCATAAGAGATGGACGGATGCGATCTAATCAGAGGGGAGCAATGGAAGGGCCAAAACTCCGATGGGTGATAATGTGATTGGCTTCGGACCGTCAGATATACGGGAGATCGATGGCTGTGATTGGGTCAGAGGGTGACCAATCAAGAAGCGGGGTGAGGTAATAAGACATCTGAACCGTAGGATCAGAAAGGGCGAATGATTGAGATTAAATCTGGATCAGCCAATTGGGGCATCGGGAGGGTATCATATTTAAAATCTCTGATTGGTGATGGAGGCGGTGCAGCGATGGCCGTCAGATCTAAATATGAATCGACGGTGGAGAATATTATCGGAGGTTTTCCAAAGAAATGTGATTGGGGCGCGATAAGACCTACGTGGGCCATCGGATCTTTAAGATTGACGGTCATGATTGCTTCCGAGACCAGCAGCATATTTCTTCCTCGCATCGGAAGATTTCTCCTTATCAAAGAAATGCACTCTCGACATCTTCTGATTCCGATTAGCACTCTTTGACTTAGTGCTTGGTCTTATCACTCAGGTGGATGGAGGGGAACTGGTTTGGGGCTGGCCGAAAGGGGCTAAGCCTGTCATATGGTAAAATATGGTTTTTTTAGCCAAAAACAAAGTTTTAAGGCTAAACAGAGGTTTTGGTAAGGTAGTAAAGGGGTTTAAAAACTAGATGAAGGGATTTCACATGGTTTAAAGGGGGAAATATATGGTTTGGAAGACATAGGAGGGATTTTTGGGGGGTTAATGGGAAACTTTGTAAAGGGGAAAAAGGTTAAAATGGGGAATTTTACAGAGATACAAGGGGCAGATGGAGGCCTTTCTGAGCATAAATTTTTCACAGACAGTGAGGATCTTTTCAAAGGTAAAGGGCACATAGAGGCTTCAAGGATGAGATATTTTCATAGGAAATGTATCTCTTGAAGGCTTATGAAAACAATTTAGCCACCTGTTTGCTTGCCAAAAAATTCATAGGTGGCTAACAGTGGCTCCACATGGGGATGGCTTCTTCTTGAAGGAGTCAAGAATCCAAAAAATAAATCTTTGGAGTAGGCCAGATGCCTGATCTTTGAACCATCTTCCTTCTTGGATTCAACTGATACAAACATGATTAATCAGCAGAAAACATTCCCAAACAATCTACCTACCCATCCTACAATCCTAACATTTTTTCTTCAAGGTGCATTTGAATTTGTATACCTTCTTCATCATTTTTTATTGAAAGCAGAAAACAAACTAATCTAATTCTACCCTTATCACTCCATGAGACCAGATTAAACTGTTGGACTCATAGTTTCTATACCTAATCTAATATCTGCTAGGATTAAACTGTCTAGCATATTTCTTCTCTATATTCTACAACAGAAATTTAAAAACAGTCAAACTAGGATTAGACAGTCTAGTTTGTTGTGGATCCAAGGCATAAAAATAGTTGCACATGGACTGAAATTGCATAAAATTGGAAACAAAATTTCGAAGGCTTGAAATATGAAATTTTGAAGCATCCTTATTTTCTTCGTGACTCGAGTTTTGAGCTTGTTAGAGTCACTTTCTTCTTCATTTCAGCTCTGGTTTGGGCTTGTTAGAGCTGATATTTTTTCTTATTTGTTGGTTCAGATTTTGGGCATGTTAGAACCAGCTTCCTTTACTTTCTTTGGCTCAGGCTTTGATCATGTTAGAGCCAACCTTTTCACTTCTGAGGTTCAAGTTTTGAGCATGACTGAACCTCTCTTTCTCTGTTTTTTGAAACATTTTTTCTTTTTCTTGAAAATAAAACACAACAATGGTATTTACAATGGAAATGAAAACTGGAAATTGGGAATCATCAGTAGTAATGCTTGAGCATCCTGCCATTGACAGGACCCCCAAACAGATCTATACCATCAAGTTCTTGTATAAAAAAGGCATTTGGACCCACAGTGGCCTGGATGATGTAAGGACCCTGCCACAAACTGTCAAATTTTTCATGCTTTCCTTTTTGTCCTCTCTCCTAGAGTCCCACTTCAGAACTTTATCTCCAATTTTGAAGTCAGAAGCTTTTTTTCTTTTATCAAACAAATTCTTGATATTTTTCTGCACTTTAAGAGCTCTATTATAGACCTCTTCTATTGTTTGTTGGAGATGCATTTTCTAATTTATCCTCCTCACCATACTGTCCTCTTCTGTCTGAATCTCTTGGACTAGTTTAATCACTGGTACCCCAAGGCTGGTAGGAAACACTGCCTCTATTCCATAGACAAGCTGATATGGGTACATGCCAATGGAATTCTTTGTTGTAAGCCTGTCAGCCCACAAAGCATGCACTAATTTGTTATGCCATGACTTTTTGTTCTCTTCCAGCAGTTTTTTGATGATGGTCACCAAGCTCTTGTTGGATGATTTAGCTAACCCATTACCTTGTGGGTAATAATCAGTTGAATGACCGAGTGCTATCTAATACTTGTGACAAAAATAAACCATTTTCTTGGATCCGAAAGCAGCAGCGTTATCAGTGATTATTTTTCTTGGGCAGCCAAACCTAGAGAGGATGTGGTATTCTAGGAACTTAATGATGACAGAATCTGTGGCATTCCTAGAAGGTATGGCCTCTATCCACTTTGTGAAGTAGTCTATGGCTGTAAGGATCCACTTGTGTTGTGCAGAAGAAGCAGGGTGTATTTCTCCTATGAAATCTAGGCCCCATTGCAAAAAGGGACCCTCAATAGTAATGGGTTGTAATGGTAAAGGGAGGAGCTTTCTTTTGCCCTCGAAAATCTGGCATTTCTGGCAGACAATTATCATTTTGTGGATGTCATTGAAAAGTGTAGGCCAATAATAGCCAGCTCTATGTATTTTGTTAGCAGTGGCTTTCCAGTTTAAATAGCCTCCACACTCTCCTGCATGGAACTCATGTTTAATCCTCTCAGCTTCAGCTTCAGGCAAACATTTAAGTAATAGACCATTTGCATTTTTCCAGTATAAACATTCGTTCAGTATGCAATATTTTCTGGCTTTTAGCTTTAGGAATCGGGCCTTAGTCTTTGATAAATCAGGAGGGGTATTGAGGTTTGTGAGTACATACAGGATATCAGAATACCAGGGAGAGTTTTGAAATTGTTTCTCAATAGTAGGATTGGGAAATCCTTCTTGCTCATCCAAGGCATCTACCATGTTAATGTCAAGGGCCTACAAGTTCGATTCAGCCATCAGTTGAGCTAAGACCTGACCTTTGATTAGTTTTGTGGGTTTTATTTCCAGGTCATACTCTAATATTAAAGCAATCCATTTGCCCCTTTTTCCATCAGGATCTTGGGACAAAATGTCTTTAACCACTATGTTTGGCACATAGGCTATGATGTGAGAATGCAGTATATACACCCTAAAGTATTTCAAGGCCTTAAACAAGGCATAGGCATGTTTTTCCATTATGTTATATTTCAAGGGTGCATCCCTCAGAGCTTTGCTGAAGAAATCAATAGGCTGTTCCATTCCCTCTGGATTTTTCTGTAGCAGAACTGCAGCCACTGTATGCTCGGAGGCAAAGGGAAATATCAGGAAATCTTTTGAGAAATTTGGGCTGATTAGGACAAGAGCCCGGGTGAGTGCAAGTTTAATTGATTCAAAAGATTTTTTAGCCTCTACAGTCCACTTAACTCCTACACCTTTTTTGAGCATGTTAGTCATATTTCTGAGGTGCTTAGCTAAGTTGGGAATAAACCTCCTTAAGAAGTTAATTTTCCCAATAAAGGACTGTAACTCTTTAATGTTTCTTGGGTGTGCGATATGAAGTATTCCCTCAACTCTCTATGGGTCTATCTTAATTCCCTTCTCTGATATAATGTGGCCAAGGAGCTTACCTTCTTGCAGCCCGAATACAGTTTTCTTGGGATTTAATGACAGACCGAACCTTCTACATTTTTCAAAAACTCTTCTCAGATTTTTTAGGTGTTCCTCATCAGTCTTGGAATAGACTGTTATGTCATCCAGATAGATGACAATGAAGTGCCCTATTTCCTTTGAAAAGGCTATGTCCATTGCTCGTTGGAAGGTCGCACCAACGTTCATCAGTCCAAAAGGCATTTTTACGTACATAAAAGTGCCCCATGGAGTGGTAAAAGCAGTCTTGAGTTGGTCTTCTAGGAGTACTAATACTTGGTTATAGCCTTAAAACCCATCCATCAGGGAGATCATTTTTTAGCCTACTACCCTCTGCAGGATATGTTCCATCTTCGGTAAGGGGTAATTATCTTTAAATGAGGCTCTGTTAAGGTTCCTAAAATATTTGCACAGTCTGATCTCACATGTTTTCTTTCTCATAGCTACAAGGTTTGAAACCCAATCAAAGAACCTCACAGGAACTATTATTCCTACCTCGTACATTTTCTTTATCTCCTTTTCAACTGCAGGTAGTTGTTTCGGGTTAATTCTGTGAAGTTTCTGTCTGAAGGGTTTTTTATTCTCTTTCAAAGGTATTTTGTGCTATATAATGTTTGTGTCATAGGCCTTTAAGTCCTCTTAGCTCCAGGCAAACACATCATTGGATTATTTAAATAAGTCAATGTATTTCTTTTTCATGTCTGCGGGTAAGGACTTAGCTAGTTTAATCATCTTAGGCTTATCTTTAGTTCCTAAGTTGCATTCCTCGACATCAGAGTCTGAGTGCTCTATGGTGGGTTTTTTCGCTACATCATCGAAATCAAAAATATCCTCTAAAGGTGCCAGACCTCGGGGCATGTTCTTATCTTTTTCCTACAGCACCTCTATTTCCTCTTTATCTGCATTCTTATATTCTTCAGTTGGATTTCCAAGTTGTTTAGTCAAAGTGTTTATTTATATGCTACAAGGTGATTTTTCTTCATCGGGGGGCTCTTCACTTAGGCAGATATCGTCGGATTTAGAGTCTGAATCGGAGAATTCAAACTCATTCTTGCCAATCAGGAAATCCTCAATCTTCTTGTCGTCCTTAAAGACCTGCCAATATTTCTCATTATCAGGCACTGCAGGTCTGTATTTGTCTGAATGGTGATTTGTTTGTCACTAGGGGTTTTATGATATGAACTAGCTATGCAGGCTAATCCATTCGCAATTATGTTCTAACTCCTAGGAACAAACACCAGTTCATACTCTACAAAGGTTTTCAATAAATCCATAGCATCATTCCTGTATGCTCTCAGTCTAGGGTGTTTCATTGTGTATTCTCTATTTACTTGTTTAATGATTAACTTAGAGTCTCCATGTACAGCGATTCTATGGGCTCCTAGTTTTTTCAACAAGTTCAAACCTAGGATGAGAGCCTCATACTTTGCGATATTGTTAGTAAATTTGAAGTTCAGATTGAAAGCATGACTCTCAGCATAATCACTCTGAGTGTTATGTAACCACACCCCCGCTCCTGCAGTTTTTCTAATGCAAGACCCATCAAAATTCATTTCCCATAAGGGTCTGTTGTCATGTTTATCATTGTTTTCCTCCCTAACGTTGGTTTCATTGTTATGTTGTAATATGGGGTCTGTATTGTGGTGTGGAGGGTTTTGTTCTTCATGATGTGTATGGGGTTCAGAGATATGACTAGTCAGTTGTTTGAATTTTGTTTCTTGTTTACTCTGGGTTTCTATTTCAGTGCACTATCCAAGGGTTCCTTCTTCATTTTCTTCTAAGTCAAGAGTGGCCATTATGTTAAAATCCATGGGCTCTGTTTGATTTTTTGTATCCCTGTTTTCTAGTTCTGGCTCTGAGTTGGATTCATTGTTACAAAGGATAAAGGAGTCCAGATCTGTGTGTACAGAATACAGAGGTGAATTTTCAGGCTTTTCAGGTCTTCTGACCAAGAATTTCATTTGTGCCTCTCTATACAGTCTCCTAAGCTGGCTAAAGACAGGGATTGTGGCGTCTGCCCCATCCATCTGCATTGTACCTTGCAGCTTGGCTCCCCATGACCTTGATAATAACATACCATACTTAGGGGACACATCTGCCACTAGAACATCCATAACCATACATTTTGCTAGGATCTGGGTCAGGTTCACACATAGATCTTTGATTAAGCCAAGGAATTTTACTCTACTAGATTCAAATGAATATAAATCTTTATAAGGACGGGTTATCTCTAGGCCTAACCTCTCCATAACTACCTTAGGCATTAATTTGTGTGATGGCCCTTAGTCATGCATTACATTGTGAAGGATCTTGTCATGGATATTGAGACTAATGTAAAAAGGAGGTACTACCCCTTCCTGAAACTTCCCTTCTATCTTTGGACCAAACAGAAGGGCTGGTTGATCATCACTTAGATTGACAGTGTTGTCTACTCAACTTTGTGTTTCTAAATTGATATCATAAATTGTCAACCAGGGCTAGTAAACTGTTGAAGTGAAGTGCACCATATGTGCCTAGGTATATTCTTCCTACTTCATTGTGCTTAGTGTTTTTCTAGTGTTTTTGGTTTTATGTTTTTATGCTAAGGGGAAAAGAACTAAATTTCTAGCAAAGAGAAGTTACTGATCACACTAAAACAGAATAAAATCTACTCTAAACTATGAATGGTACCAAGAATAGAAAATGCTAATCCACAGAGTGTAAAGCTGACAAGAAAAGTAACTCATAACATTAAACTTAGTCCAATTCATTTCATTAGAGGTATGTTGGAAAAAACTGAGAAAAGGATTAGTTTGATGTAATGAGGTTCTCTTTAGTAAACAACAACTTAAAACATCACAGAGAAAATCTTATTCGTTGTTAGAAATTTGTTGGAACATTTTGAGAAAAGATTATCTGCAATGTAGTAAGGAACCCTATGCTAAAATAACTTATGACACTAGAATTAACTCATTATACAACTCAAAATGTTACTATTAAGCCTCATTCAAGGGTTAGAGATTTCTTGGAACAACTTGGGAAAAAGGTTGTTTGTAAAATTATGAGAATCTCTTACATAATTGCAGAACGGTCAATAACTCAAAATGATATAACTAATTCTTGTTCATATGATAATGATGTGTTAGAAGAAGTTGAGAACAAGAGCAGCTTATAAAATAATGAGGGTCTTTTAAATCTAATTAACAGGACTGAAATGCAATTAACTAATAGAACTAAAATGCAATGGACAAAACTGAACTAAAATGCAATTAACTCAAAAGTACTATAGCTATATCTCATTCACGTATTAGTGATATATTGGAATAGCTCATGAGAACAAGATTGAATGTAATATTCGATGTAAGTAAATGACATAAAGCATGATGCAAGAGGGTAAATTCAGAAAACTACCTAAGTTAAGAACAAAACAGAGTTAAAGGTCACTTATCTAGAAAATATGCACAAAGCCTTTCGGATAGTAGGGGCCCTCTACCATCAGATTGGCACACGAATCCTTAACTCTTTAAAGTTGCTTCAGATCATGCATCAAATTTATCCTTCTTTCATTAGAAGAAAAGCACTCAGAAATAGAGTATCACAGTCTTTGAGAACTAACAACAAAACATCAACTAACTGTTTCTCGGTTCACCGAGTTATTTTTATAAGCAACTACATAACTGAAATTGAGTAGAAATAGGCATAGGTGTCTTTTATAATAAAAATCAAACTAGAACTCTTGTTGAGGACTCGTATTTTGCTGAAGACACCTTCAGAGTCCTTATCCTTGTAGAAGTCTTCTTCTTGGTTTTGGCTTTGTCCACGTGCATAACCACTTTCAGATTTTTGCTCAGCCTTCGTGGAGGACAAGGAATGATGCAGGAGAGTTCTGGAGTCTAACCATATGCGTCTTTCCCTCAAATGACACTTGTAACCTGTGTAAACATAAAGATGGCTACAGAATATGCGACTAGCTACAGAATGACTGCATTCTGTAGCTAAGTCTGCTCAAAAATCACTATGACAATAAAACCACAAAAGTATAACAAGTCAGTCATTGCATGTATTCTGAAAGTGATTTTAATCATTCCTATTGATATTTTAGGCCTATAACTGATAAA
Organism: Pinus albicaulis; assembly: GCA_034641835.2. Lineage (NCBI taxonomy): Eukaryota > Viridiplantae > Streptophyta > Pinopsida > Pinales > Pinaceae > Pinus > Pinus albicaulis. The sequence continues at coordinate 948,901,648 of CM076572.1, read as the reverse complement.
GGATAAATGGAATGCAATGGATTTGGTAAAAAGAAAGGACATTTTTAGGGCTCAACATACCCCCACTGCACAACTTTTTCATGTCCTCATGCAATCAATCCATGTATTCTGAAACTTCAGCCAGGACATCTAGCTTCCTTTTTCTGCTTTTCTTGGTGTTCAATGGCATCCTAGGCTTCTTTATGACCAATTTGAACCTCAGATTTATAAGTGCCCTGTTCAATTTCTTGTTTTTATTTTTCAGCTTCTCACTAGCCTTGTACAATTTTTCCATTTGCAGAGAGAGAGTTGTGTTCATGTCACTTTTCAGTTTGACTTTTTCCCTTAAAATTTCATTTTCATTTTTTATATGCCTATTCAGTACTTCCAATTCATATTTGTCTCTTTTCAGCACTTCAATTGAAGATTCTTGTGGGCTAGGAGTTCTTTCTCTATTTTCTGAGGCTCTTTTTTCGAATGATTCAACATAATTATAGATCTGTTGTTGGGCTGGATCTACCTCCGGAGTTCCTCTATCAGGATCTTCTTCATACTGGTACTCAAGAGATCTGTCAATTGGTGTCTCTTCATCTTCAATATCTATGATTCCTGTTTTCTTAACTTCTGTCTTCTTCAATATGCCTTTAAGCCTATGACTTCTTCTTAGTTTAGATGGTCCCTCACCTCTCTCTTTAGCATCATTTCTTATGACCTTTTCCTTTTTGAGCTGTTTCTTGATTTTGGCCAATTTTTCAGAGATAATCTCCTCACTGTCTTCTTGTATTGATTTATCAGTTTTAATTTCAACAGATTTGGCAACTTTTCCCCTCCTGCTTCTTTTTACAAGTTTTCCTTTAGAAAAAGTTTCTTTAGGTTCCTCAAAATGATTTCTCAAGAGGAACTCATCCCAACTATCTCCTACCTTCTTCAAATGATTCTCAATCAGAATTTTAACTAGGCCATGATGATATAAGGTGGTTTCTAAGAACTGAATCCTTTTTTGGACATTAGAATCCATCCTCTTTAGGCTATTGAGCAAGAAAAAGGGTAAATTTATCTCTTCATCTAGGAAATTCATCATAAGTCAAATGTGATAAACATATAGGGTGCCAAATCTCCCCTCACAGGTTATAAAATTTTGTAGAATTAGCAACATATTTCGCCATTTATTTTTCAAGGCTGAACTAGGAATGCCTTTCTTCAAAACTGAAATGTCCATACCTGGTGTTTTTAACATCTGTCTCTAGGCTTCATTGTGAAATTCTTTGTTTTTAAACCATCGTTCACCTTGCCTTGGCAACTCTATTGCTTCTGCTATGAAGGATTTTGTGATAATGAACTTGACATCACCTATTTCAACCTCTGACCCGTTGAATGACTGGACAAATGACTTGGTGACCTCCTTGTGAAATCCATTGAATTTCTCCAAAAAATTTAGCCATCCAACCTACTGTAACATCTCTTTAATCTGTGGGTAACCTTCTAGATATTTAGTCCCGACTGGCTTGGACCTTACAATAAGTCCCATGGCTTCTTTTCCTCAACTTCAATTTACTGCTCCGTTACTGCTCTCCTGTTTGAGGTAAAAATAGTTGTAGAGGGTTGTCTCACCCTAAAGATGACTTCTCTGTTTCTGCAGACAGGAATTGGCTACGGAAAAATGACATGAAGTGGATATGGGATGAGTGAAATATGGTGAGGGTAAATCATACAAATGATTGAGTTTGAGAGTTTTTCATGGAGTAAAATACCGCGGAGAAATCTCGTGAGGATTTCAAAATCATCAATGAATATTTTGGGTTAATTATGTGACCTAATAGGTCACTTCAAGTACTGACAGTTAACTTTTAATAAATGATGATTTGATATGGAGCGGAATAGAAGGGATTTGTTCAAGGATTTTATGATAGGCTTGATCAATACGAATAATCAAAATAACTTTATGAAACATACATATGACTTAACCATACTATATCTTTCATAATCTACTATCATAATAATTTCACACAACTTTACCTTAGCCCTCCTTTTGATTTAGTTGTTTTAATATGCTTTGTCTTTCCCTTGAACATTATTGATCTTTCAGTCTCCATAATCCTTTTCATTTTTCTTGTTGAAGTGGTTTGTAGGATCAATTTTCTACTGAACAAGTGGTTGTTGAATGGTTGGTTGCAGAATATCTGGCTAGAATGTACCTGTAAAAGCTTTGAGACATGGAATGAAATGATTTGAAATATGGATGGAATGAAGTATGAAATGAAATAAAATGGATCATGAAATATAGTGGAATGAAGCATGAATGAAGTGAAATATGATGGAATGAAATGGATCATAAATGTGGAGTGGAATGAAATATGAAAAGTGGGCCTGCAACTTATGATTTGTAATACTCAATTGCAGAAAAAGATCAGTTTTGAAAATCTGAAATGAAATGAGATGGATCATAAAATGGAGTGAATGAAGTATGGATGAATGTAGTGAATGAAATATGGATGAAGTGAGATATGGTGGAATGAAATGGATCATAAGTGGAATGTGATATGTAAAGTGAGCCTGCACTTATGATTTTATGATACTTGTTTGTAGGAAAAGAACAATTTTGAAAAGCTAAAGTGTCAGAAGAATTCTGATTTTTAGCTTATCTTTTCTGTATAAACATGCTAATCAATTATTAGTTTTCATGTTTATACTTTATTTATTTATTTATTTTTATTTTTAGCATCTGATTTCAGAAAATACAATTAAGTTGATGAAGAAGAAGGATTCTTCTTCATTAACTTCACATCACTGTTCTCTTGGAATCTCTTGACAAATTCTTCTCTTGAAAGTGGCTTCTGATATAGTTTCAATCTATGACCATTTACAAGAAAAGTCACCTTATCTTCATCTATTGTCCTGATTTTTATTGCTCCATTGTCAAAAAATTTCACAATTTCATATGGCCCAACCCAATGTGTTTGGAATTTACCTTGAAAATCTTTGAACTTTGAATCAAACAAGAGGGTTGAGTCACCTTCTTTGAATTTCTTTTCCTTAATGTACTTATCATGCCATATAGTCCTTTGATGTTGGACTATATTTTCTCTCTAGACTGCATCCTGTCTGATCTCATCGAATTCATTAATCTGCTCCAATCTGTGCTTTTTTTCTTCTGTTAGATCAAGTCCTAGCTGGACTGCCATTTTAAAAGTTTGAATCTGAAACTCTATGGGAAACAAGACTTGTTTTCCACATGGGGGCGTCACTCACAAGCCAATATTATATCACGTGCGTTCATATTGGGGTAAAAAAAATCAAAAAATCAAAAAACAATATATTGCCTTTATAACTAGAGGGGAGGGGGTTTTTTATTTATTATATAAAATATTTATATTTTGAGGTTTTTTTTTTTAATTTTTATGGCCAAGCAGAGTTAGGAAAGTCATGGGAAGGCGAGAAGGCAAAGACCACGAGGGGGAAAATGCAATTTTTGGTTCGACTGGTGCATTTGGAGCAGAGCAAGGTGGGAAGGCATTGAGGGGTTTTGGTTCGACTGGTGCATTTAGAGCAGAGGTGCATTTGGAGCAGAGCAAGGTGGGAAGGCATTGAGGGGTTTTGGTTCGACTGGTGCATCTGGAGCAGAGCAAGGTGGGAAGGCATTGAGGGGTTTTGGTTCGACTGGTTCAGGGTTCGGAGCAGAGCAAGGTGGGAAGAAAGAGCGCGGAGGAGCACGGGAGAATAGGAAAATCTGATTTTGAGCTTTGGTTGGAGTTTTGGTTTGATTGGCTTGGACTGGAGGAGTGGGGTTAGGGAAGTAAACACGATTCTAAGTTTTTAGCTGCGATTGCTTCAACTGGTATGTGAGAGTGTGAAGGAAATATCGCGTAGAGGAGAGGGTTGGTCTGTGATCCTTCAGCCAAGGTTGTGTGGCATCCCTGCAAGTACAGAGTATGCGTCTCCATTACACTTATTTCGGTCTCTCTCTGTAATTTTAACCTTACACGTTGTACTCTGCATTATGATGCCATATAATTTTTTGCAAACTTTGTCGAGCAACCTAAATTTGTGAGTTCTTTTTACTAGGTTGAATCTAGGTTTTCTAAGCTTAATTTGCATAATTTTGTACTGGCTTGCATAATTTTTTACTGGCTTGGAGTCACTAATTGTTCACGTGCATACCACAAAGTTGTATTTTAGAATTTCGGGCTTAATGATATAAAGTTCTACTCCTTTCATACATAGTGGTACCATAGACCTTATGCTCAGGTATAAAGAGTATTTGACACTTCTTCTAGGGCATACAAATGCACAGAACCATACCATAGATGATTTTGTCTCTTTCAAGGGATTCTAGATAGGCATTTGACACCTTCTAATGCCCAAAACAATTTGTAATAGAAACAGGATATGCATACCAGAGATTTGGAGATATTTGTAGACTTTTTGAACTTTGCTCCTATACCATAGAATTCAACTTGCCTTGATGGGATTGATTAGCCTTTCGCTCCATAGAAACGGACTTATTTATGACATTGATCTCCAGTGGATAGGTCTGCAACTTATAATCAGAGATTAGAGCTGATGGAGAAGAAAAAATACTTGCCAGAGAGTGCGGTCTTGAGAGGGCTCTTCCCTTATTCATTCAGTCTCTTGAAATAGAGCTAAAATGCTATTTTAGTACCTTTTCTATCCTTGATAGGACCTGCAGCCTAATCTTTGTAATTAGGGCTTTGTAAAACTGCCCAGAATTTCTACTTCTTGCTTCCACAATTTCGGTCTAGGGAAATCGATCCTTCTTGAGGTATAGTAATGTCAAACTGATTTTCTTTCTGCCCATTGTCCAAAGCCTTACCCTGATATCATGTTGAGAAATCTAAGGCAAAACAGATATAGAATCTATTACTTGATTTCTTGGCAATTCTTGACACTTTCTTTTGAGTTAAATTGGAGCATTAGTATTGTTATTTAGTTCTATTTTATCATCAAGACAAATTCCAATAGAATATCACAATGCAAACACAAGAACACCAGATGTAGGCTGCAAGCCAGGGCCAAATCTCTCCTCGAGAGGAAAACCCACAAAATATCTTCTTATAGAATCTGTCCAATGAAGACTTCCAAGACCTTGACCTTGACCCAACACCAGAGCTTCCAAATGATGAGCCAGCGAGAAACTCACGCCATATCTCTGCGCAATGATGACTAAGGAAACCCTGGTTCTTCCAAGGAACTCAAACATGAGAGAAGGCAGAGACTGAGTTCAACTTCCTTTTCTTCTTTGAGATCTTCCATAGAGATTTTCTCCTCTTCCTCCACATTATCGCTGGATTAGACTTCAATTTACTTTAGATTCAGAGCTAACTTGAGTTCGAAGTGTGTCCCAAGAGAAGTGAGGTTCTTCCTGTATATAGGCTTCCAAGAGAGAAAATTAGTTCTCTCTAGGCCGACTTGAAGAGAGATGACTGACTCATCATTTGGAGACTTCTATATATTACATTAATAATATTTCTTTCCTTGTTACATGGGTCTTCCAAGGATTAGACCATCATGACCTTGACAACAAGACCCCTAGAGCACTCAATGGGTGCTTTGACCTAGGACCAAAACATAATGGGCATGAAACCCATAATAATTTTCCTTTTTACAAATAAATTTTCTTTTCTTTTCTTTTTTCAAGTACATCAATAATTACATCAAGTCATGGCTCAACTAAAATTATGGAAGACTAAAAAACTAGTTACATTTCAACAAACACTAGATTGGACATATGTTTCGCGGACAGTACTCTGAGCCACTATAAGATTTAGCCATCACATGCACACTGGATTGTTGCAAAGCATGTGTTGAGATAACTGCATGGGACCATCAATTTTGGACTGAGATATATTTTCGAAGATGTAAGACTACATGGGTACTCTAATGTTGATTGGGTTTGTAACTCTATCGAAAGCACGGGGGCGTCACTGACAAACCAATACTATGGGAGTGATCTATCAAACAAATGATACATTCATCCATGTAAACCAACTACATTCCTAATACATGAAAAGTAGGTAGGCCAATTTAGGAATGTGTGCATAAAGGGTGGCATGTTATCCAAAAATAAGTTAGAACCATATGCCTTCTACCATAACGATGAATTCATATCCAAGAAGTGTGCCATGGCACATGTGAACACACCAGCAATAGTCAAGACACTCATCATGCTAAACAAAACCCTTAGCAAACATGTAACTCCTCCAAATCCACATACATTGGATGATGTGACATGTCTCCAAATATGTCAAAATGAATGGATCCATGTGAGAGAAACATTCAAAGGTGGAATTTACACTAGGATACCTCAAAAAATAATGCTTAGTGTTTAAGGTAAACATCCTAGCAATCCTCCAAATATGAAATGAAGATCCTAAAAGGTGGTGGTCCATTAACACATATGCATGAAAGCAATAGTGTATTAGCTCCAAAACAAACTTCTTCCAAACATGATTTTCTTGGACAAGGCCTCGTGTTATGTGAGGGGTAACACTCTCCATAAACTCTCAAACACTATGGATTGACCAAATAAATGTATATATTTTAATCCTTGACTTCTTTCATGATTGGTCTTAGCTATGTTCTTCCATTCCACTAAGGGGATACCCTAATTTTGTTTTTTGCATCTCCACAAATCCATGAGCATTTTTTCTTTATATTTTACAAAACTCCTTCTAGGATAAGCCAAGGAATGCTAGAGTACTACAATTACTACCGATATAGACTTCCAAATGTCAATTTTCCTCTAACTAACAACCATCTATTACATTAATAATTTGTTTAATATTTAATGTTTTCTAATAACTATAACCAATCCCTCTTTCCATATCCATCTGGATTTAGAAAGATTCCAAGGCATTTGAATGCTTCCTTGAATTCAATATGACAGAAAAAATTGTAACTAAATTTCTAGTTTAGTTTCCAAGCATATTGCAATTTCTTGAACTTTAACCTTCACAATCATAACAACACTTTATATCTCTAGAATTTCATATAGTTTTTGTTGATTCTCTTAGAGATCCATTACTTAACAACAGTACATTATCTATGAATAAAAGATGAGATAAGGATGATACCCTTGTAATATTGGTTTGTTAGTTGGGGTTCTAACTTTTTGTTAGAGTTTTATTGAGAAGTGTTGTAGCTCAAATGTTCTAGGTGGGTTGGGATATCGAGAACCAACTAACAGGGAAAAGTTTCTGCACAAACTGAAAAATCCCCTGGGAAGAAAATGCCAGAATTGAAGGCAAGTCCCATGCAGTGCAGTTGTCTTGGACTGTAAAATAACCTTGACCTCAACTTTTGGAGTTGGTTCTATTTTGTATAATTTGTATGTTGATTTAATTGTGTCTGAGGTCACTTTTGACCTGTTGATGTTTCACTGTGGGATTTTCTTTTTGTGTCCACTGGAAGGTTGAAGCAACTGATCTTGATGGGGTATTGAACTGTGGTTCAGAATTTTTCTGAATCGTAGATTACTTTGTTGAGTTAGATGGCTTGTCAAAAATGAGTCTGATCTTTAAATTAAAATTATATCAGTGTTCAACAATGTATTGATCTGTTTCTCTATTGGGTAGACTTACATTAACATCGTTGTTAAAAGGAGACCTTGTTTGAGGAATTTTCTGAATTGTAGTATACTCTGTTGAGTTAGAGGTTTTTTTTTACATATAATTTTTAAATAAACAACTACTGTTAATATATCTATCTATATATATAATTTGTTATCTTATAATGTATGTGTAGGTTGTAGGTTGGCCTTTCCATCACGCTATCAAAAAGTTACATCTGATATGTCATTGTGTTACTGGGCTGCCTAATTGATTTGCTTGATGGGAAACCAGACTAGTAGAACAAATTTATAGTCTTCAGATTTCTAAGATTTTGCATTACAAGAGCATATAACATGACAAAGACTGCTAAGGATAGGCACACAGGCCTTTTCTTACCGATTTCCCTTCCATGATATGCATTGACACAAAAATTGAGTGCTAGACCCAAGACTATAGAATTGACTATAAAAGCCATGCTTTTATGGTTCAACGCCCTTGGATGGTGTTCCCATACTGCTCTATCCCCAAGCACATTAGAGGGCTTGTTAAAATTGAGTATGATATTTAAACTAAAATTATAGCAATGTTCTGTAATGTATTTTTCTATTACTATATTGGGTAAACCTACATTAACATAGCGGTCAAAAGGGGTATTTCTAAGCAGGCATTGCATCAAAAGATTTGAGAATCACATGGCTATGTTAAAAATATATTTATAATTTGAATGCCTCATTACATTGTTTCTCAAACATAGGAATCCTCTGCAGGTCTGAAATCTATGCATCAGGTTCCATATTCTAGATGATCTGAAGGAATGAGAAATGATTAGTGCATTGATTGACTAGATTTTTACATGCATAAGATGTATGCTGCTATTATTTGATTTTATTAGTAGTCTCTTTTAAACTAGGCCTTATTTTAAACGTGGTGTTCATTCACTGGTGATATTTGCTAAAATATTAAGCAGTGGCTTTGGAAATCATTGTTATCTCTATGCTATCTAAATGATATGAGTTTCAAAGGTGCGAATATGTTTGCAAGCAGGTCCCAACTCCATATTTACATCCTAAAACCTGGTGTGCATCAGATGGAAACACTTACAAAAATAAAATAAACCAGGCTATTAAATTCTGTCATTTTGGCAAGAGCTGGATTTTGAAATCTCAAGGTGGCCTTATTCTTTTGTAGTGTAAAACACCTAGGACTGGTTTCAAAAAATTCTGATATTTTCTTGTTCCTTCTTGTTTTTGCATATCCTCCAATGGCAGTAGGTCCAATACAGTGATTTCTACAGGATGGGCTAAGTGTTTTCTCATCACTCAACTTTTGGGTATAAGTTATTGTGGTGTTAAAGACTTCCCAAGCTTCAATGGGAATATGAGTGCTCAAACAGTAAGGCATACTACTTTGCGTTTTCCCTGAGAATCTTAAATTCAAAATAAATATGGGGCCTACCAGTGTCACAAAAAATTCAATATGTATTTGTGACAACTATATATTGCTTGCTAATAAGTTAAAAGACAATACTTCTATCACGCAAGCGTGCACTAAGAATGTTCTGTTGGTTTGGTCTGTTAGATTGAAATTATACCAGAATATGAATCGAACCGTTTCTTCAACTCCATTTATTCCCATCCTTTAGATAGTGGTACGACAACTGTATAGATGAAATAATCCACTGGACTCTATCTTCTAAAAATTGAAATAAGTACTTATATATACATTAATGATTAGGTATGTGCATATAACATGTCCATTTCATATGTTTTCCTCTTCAATGTGAGATTTTGCAAGCCATAAGTTCACATTAATTATGTACCTTTACATGTAGCACAACATAATTCACAGCTTCTCTTTTCGACGTTCCCTTGCACCCTGATGCAATTGCTAGTTATTACTTCATAATTTCAAGTTATGTACATAATGACTTGCACACCACAAGATTTGACATTAAAGTTTTGATTATTTTCTTAGAGGACACAACATAATAAGGATAAACATGTAATAGGCCTTCTTATATCCAATAATTTGGATCATGTTGGATTAGGTAATGAATCTTTTTATATGCAATAATTTGCATTGTGCTATGTTAGGTATTGATTCAGACGATCAAAAATACTATTATAGATGTGATATGGATAAGAGAGATAATACATTTTATTAATGTCCAAGAATAAACCACAAAAGTATGTCGGAAGGACTAAAGATAGTATATCCATTGTCAGTACAAAGTGGTTGTGCCAAGTCAATATGGTACGCAAGAGTAAGGATTATCAAGGAATGTAAAAGCTGATTCAACTTAACAAGTTACATTAGGTCACTGCATGCATAAATGAGCAATTAATCTTTGTATATTTCCTTTCTATTTCTTTTATTCTCAATTAGTAAAATACGAAGAATTTCCTTATATATCAAAGAAAAATAAGAATTGGGAAACTAAGAGCCAAGACCTAGATGAGTAGAGTCTCGAAGAATTCAAAACTTTAGAATCCATTTCATACCAACAAACAGTAAAATCTATGATGGTTTGGTTTTGACACGGTTTTGACCTCTTTAGGACACAAAAAATGATGTAAATAAGGCCAAAATTGAGGCAGATTTAGGGCCTAAGCTTGCTTATAAGTTTGTCAATGTTTGACTCAATAAATCAACTCTCAAATCTATTTTAGTACTCTATTTTATTTCTGGTTTTAGTTCCATTTGAGGAATCCATCGATAGTACATTTTGAATCAAAGTGTTTCATCGCAATAGTAAGAGTTATTCATGTTTTTTGAAGATTTGAATTGAAAGTGCATACCTTGCTTCCTTGCTCTTTTTTTCATAATAAACCAATATGTTTGTGGAATTTTACTTACTTTTTCATTTATTTATGTGCAAAAACAGATGGACTTGTCTTATAAAATTAATATCGATGAAGAGAAACCTGTCATTGGCATTGTCAGGTGTCGAGAAGGTTGTACATTTGCTGAAATCCGTGATGAAATTGTGGATGATGGAATCGTTGAATACCCTTTTGATTTTATCCATGATGGAGTAGCTCTAAATCCAAAGCAAGAGAAGAAATGGAAATTTTATACAACACTTTTAGGCATCAAGAGGAAACTAGACACATTTGATGTGGAAACAAGGTGTTCAAACACAGTGGAAGCAATACCAATCTTTGAAAACATTGAAGAGAATGTGGAGGAACCTATGCATAAACAACCAAGATTTGAAAATATGCCTTTGTCAGTGGAAGAAGCCACAATTGTTGATTCTTGCGTATTGGCATCTTGGGAAAAAAAAGGTGAAAAGTTTTATGGAAGAGTTTGTCAATGAGAAACTTACTCTCAAAGTATATTCAGAAAAGGGAGAATCTAAAATAAAGATCCATTGTGAAATTTGTGGCATTGATTATGGAACAGGTGATGTATCCTTGGTAGCGGGAACAATGCGCAACTTAAAAAACCATAATATGAAAACAATGTCCCATCAACAACGCCTTTCAATGCCAAGTGGTAGTGAAATTCCTTCATGTAACAAAGTACAACAAACAATGGTGGTTGGAGATCGATTTCATATTGATCAAGAAATCAAACTTCTAGATGATTTCAACAAGACACAAGAGCCTAATTTGTTCAAGGTGGTGGAAGCAACACTTGCAGACTATAAGGACATGAAAAAAGTGAGAGTTGAATGTACACGATGCAATAAATGGTTTTGTTTTGTTCCAACAAGTGGTAATATTGTCAGTTCTCTAAATGAACACATGAAATCAAAGAAGCACACTACTACTATGACAAATGAGGCATCACATCAGGAGATTGGGCTGAGGAGTGGCATAGTTGGGAGACCTAAGAAGCCTACCAATGATAAGTCCCAACAAAGTTTGACTAGGTTCTTAGTGCCATCATCACCATCAGATTACATAGAGGTTCTACAAGTGCAACTCCTACTTCGGGTGTGTTAATTAGTGGTTAATTAATAGTTTAGACTAAACTTGAATATGAATTTGTATATTATTTATTTATTTATTTATTTATTTATTGTGTTGTCATCTTATTATAGCTCAATTGTATCCCTTGTTACTACAATGTTGGGGGTATTGGTATCCTTATATTGATAGAAATGGGGAGAGATTGGAAACAAAGGTCCTAATGGATGATCAAAGGGGTGGAAAATTATGGGCCATATAGAAGCATACCAAGATCATGCTATGTTATGAGGGTATTGAATGTCGTATTGATGGTACATATAGGCATATTCATTGCCAGAGGGGTTCTGAAACAGGGACCCCTTTTGATTCATTAACATGTAGATTTTGTAAGTTGGTTCCAGAATGTAATGAATTCAGGATGCGATTATATCGTGAATCAAGGTGCACCAATAAAAGAAGTGAACGAGATACAGGAAAAGGTAGAAGATTGGACTATTTGACTCAAAATGAATTGAAGAATGCTGCAAGGGTTACAAATGCTAACCATAGATCAACAATGCGAGCTCTTTGGTGGGAGAGGACAAAGGTTGCTACACTCTCTATTAGAATGAGATCTCTAAAGGAAAAGTTGTTTGAATCAGTGGAAAGGAAGGATGTCTTTAAGTTTTGTAAGGATGTTTGTGAGGCACATAAGCAAGGAAAATTACAAGGTAAAGATGCAGTTTGGGAATTTTTCAAGGATATATTTCATAACTTGATTCATGAAAAAGCAGGGAGAAGGTATAGTACATCCAAAAAATCTCTTTATGAGATGATCAAGTTATGGGGAGGTCCTAGATTACATAACTTTATTAGCTTGAATATGGATGGTCCTTCAATATCTACAACTTTAAGGCAAGTTAGAAATTCATTGACATATATTCCAGGGGAGCACGAACACATTTTTGAGGCAGTTGGAAAAATTTATGCTTCTTATAAAGCCAAACATGGTATATATGGACCAATTCCTGTATGCCTTGCAGAAGATGAAACAATTGTGAAAAAACATGTTTGGTGGGTAGCAAAAAGCGATACACCAGTGGGGTTTTGTGGTTTGAAAGAAGAACATCAATGCCAATCACATTTCTTGGTGACAGTTGGTGAGGGAGATGCAAGCTATGAGATTATAACAAATTATTTTAAAAACAATGTTATTGGACACTATGCACATGTTATTATTGCAAACCCTTTAAATGAAAAACTTCCTCGTTTGGTTGTGGTTGTTCATCCAACATGCAATAAATTCAATGCAAATTTTGTTTATCAACAATGGAAAATGGTAGAATTTATGTGGAAGAAACACGTAGAAAACAATTTGGGACCTATTTTTGGTCATTCCTCGGATGGGGGTAGCAGAAGAAGACAACTTATGTTGAAGGATTATTCTTCAACATCAGGTCTTCGATATCAAATTCCTTGGGAAGGGTGGAGGCTAACTGGGTTGTACAATGGTTGTAATGTAACAGGATTGCATGACCAAGATTACATCCACAACGGAAAAAAGCTAGTGAATCCTTTGTTTAGTGGTCAAAGATAATTGGTTTTAGGAAATGAGTACATAAGTTTTGGCCATGTCAGAATGGTTTATCACACTTTTAAAATGGATGATCACAAGCTTAAGTGTGAAGATATAGAGAGGATGGATCGACAAAATTGGGGTTCCGCACAACGGATTGCTTCAAGGCATGTTCAGAGGTATTTGAAAGAGTTGAGAAGTACACCAAGTGGAAAGTTAGAGAGGACACTAGCTACAGAGACTTACCTAATGATTGTTGCTGACTACATTGACATCTTTATGTCTCATAGTTTGAGCCTCTGGGAAAAAGTGCGAAATGCTTCACGAGTTCATCATTTCTTCACATTATGGTTATGTTGGGTACAAAAACAATCTCATACTAATGTCAACATAAATTTCATCAGCAGAGAGGCATATCAAGATGTGAGAATTTCTTGTCATTTTGCAATTTTGTTGATGAGATTGTTTCGAGATCAATACTCTAACTTGCCATGTGTTTTGCACTTGACTGGGTCAGATGTATGTGAGAACTTCTTTAGCAAAGTTGGTGGGATGGTTGGAGTGGAGAGGGCTTATGATTCCACTGACTTGCTTCACGCTGTTGGAACCCTTAATAGAGTTGTTGAAGAAGAATCAAATTCCCAAGGGCTTCATTTTAATAAATCCCATAAGAAGCAAGAAAACATTTGGAATAAATTGCACCAAGAAACAATACAAAATATTGACATATTGTCGCAATATGATTCAATATCCACAGACGCTAAAATTGTAGAAGCCCTTAAGAATGGATTGAAGGATGCACAAGACATTTTATCAACTCTTGGAATGAAACCAGAAAATTACACTCAATGTTCGTGGTGGGTTAAACCATGGACAGAGGATAAAGATTATTCAAAATTTCAAATTATGGATGAAGTAGTTGATGATTCTCCACCGAGATGTTCCAACTCTATATTTCAATCTTCATCTTCATTGGTACACAATGAAAGTGAATTGCAAATAATGGAAAGTGAGTGGAGACACGAGTTGGATGAAATTTTAGATTCCACTAATGAAAATTTAAGCAAAACTATAAAACCAGTGGTGAATCTTGATGGTAAGGATATGTTCAAAGCATGTTTGGTTAGTCAATTGAATGGAAATCCAACATTATCCAAAGATAGGTTGACAAAAGTGAGAAGTGGGGTCTACTTTAGGTGAGATGGGAATACTCTACAAAAGGGTGTTTCAACTGGATTTGGAATTGGATCAGATTGTGGGGTGTTGTTTGAAAACAACTCAATTCCTCCCACTGAACGTACTGCAAGAAAAGGTGTTCCTCGAAGTACAAAACAAGGTGTTTCTTGTGGAATGTGGTACATTGGAAGGGTTCAAATAATAAGGAATAAGGATGGTAATAGGGTGTTTGATTACCATAATGACATCGACCTTTTGGATAGATTAGAAGGCATTGAGCTTCAATTATGTTGGTATAGTCGAATAAAGGGGCAACGCTTGTATAAATATGATTTGACTTGTTAGTGTCAGCCTTTGAAGCCTTCCTTCAGTGATCAAACATGCTCTTACAAGGTGATTTTAGGGTGTCAAGGTCAAATTTTGTCATTTCAGTGAGTCTCCAAGCAAAATTTGGTCACTAGGCATTAGGTCTAGGGTTTGCTTTTACTCCTGTCAAAGTTGTCCAAATGTCGTTCCATGTCACCATTCAGCTGAGTATACCATCATTCAGAGGTTTTCATCATCATTTCAAGTTCCAAAGGTTCATTTTACACCTTGTTCATGCTTCAGTTGTGCCTAGGTAAGATCCATTTCCCTCTCCTAGGGTTTTGGAGGTAATTTCTCTTGGATGGTCAAATCATCAGCAAAAATTGTATCATGATGTTCATACACCTTTCCCTATCCTTAATGTACCTTATTAAACACTTCCCATCTTTGAGATCCCCCAAATTCCTCATTTTTACACAAACCCTAGTTCTTGCTACAACTTGGCAATTTTCTAGGCTGGGCTTTGTGTTTTTCCCTTTTGGACCCCTTCCCTTCACTAAATCTCTACATTCACTTTCCCCTGCTTCCTAACATCCCTCCCTACTTCCCAAAATTTTCTCAAGAATTTAAAAGCCCCTTATCCCCTTCATTTAGCTTCATTTCGACAAATCCTTGGTTCCACACATCGGGATAGGTTTCACTAAAATGATGTTTCTGAGCAATAAAAATGAATTTGGGAAACCTGAGAGATGTTTTTGTCCAAAACATGCCAAAGAAGAAAAACCTCCTTCACTGTTTACACAGGTGTCATGGTTTTATAGAAATGTCAAAAATACCGTTGCCTCACGAGAATCGATGCATATCTGAAAGTGACCTTGGGAAAATCACGATTTCTCCTAGCTTGGTTGGCCAAATGACTTCCTTGATAATTCAAATGATAACTAGACAGAATGACCTTTCCAATGAGCTATCATGAGCTCAATTTGGAGTTGACGAAGACCTTCAAAAGTTGACTGCAACAACACTCTGCCTTGAGGCAGCCTCATTTTGCTCATTTTGACCAGTCTTGGGAGATTTGATTTTTGACACAGCAAATGAACTCCAAATTGAAAAATTACACTTGGGTTGGAATGTAGACTCAAAGTGATTTCCAACGAGCTATCATGCGCCCAATTTGGACATCGGGAAGGCTCCAAAATCCTCCTGCAAAATGCACTATTTATGGCGCGGCACACAGAGCCTCCAAAGCAGGTTCTCACAATTTCTTCATCAAATTTCTGAAACGGCTCAAATTCTTTGCTCCAAGGTTGTGAAATTGACATTATCAGTGTTTAGTGTTGTTTCAAAGGTTGGTTGGAGAATTTGAATAGTGTAAACATATACCCTATCTTTTGACAAAGGCTGCTCCATAGGGTTTATATTTGAAGTTTTAAAAGTTGGTCTTGGTGCTAAACTTGTTCATTCGCCACCTTATTGTCCCTTTTCTCACTGTTGTCTCATTAACACAGTCTGTTCCCCTACCGCTCATATCACTTATTCCCTAAATCCTATCATTCCCTATCGCTATCACTCTCCCATATCATTTGCAAAGATTCCCCAAACCCCACATTCTCCAAACATAATCAAGTGACTTCTTCACATTATAAACTTCACTTGGTTGAAACATATTTTTCCCATAGTCCACTATACTCATTGTCCCTATTTACCACAGTCCCTCATTTCCCTTTGGCACATGTTTGGCATTTGGAGACAAAAAAAAGAAAGTTCTCATTTCTCATTTTCAACAAGATAAAAATATCATTGGCATAAGCTTTCAACACCATGACAGACACCGACACATCCTATGAACAAGACAGTGATTCCGCCACTGAACTGCATGCACCAGGAGGGCACTGAAATGGCGAAAAAGGCCTGATCCACTCCAAATCTTGGTAGACGCTTCCTTGGCTGAGCATAGTACTTGATGAGGGACCTTCAGTCCAAATTTCAAGGGATTTGAAGAAAATTTTGTCATTTTGAATTTTTTTGGTCACAACACAGGTTTTTCTGCTCGATGCGTCGCGCCACTCGACGCGCGCTTATGATTGGGACATCTTCTGGAGGAAAAATTTACATTTTTGGTTTTTTTATGATAAAATATGCATGTTCAGGAATGGCCGAAGCACTTCATCGAGTTCTGGGCTGCCTAAAGGGCCAAAAACACCTTGAAAATGGCCTTTTTGCCACTTTTTGCACCAGCAGGAACCAGTCTTGGGAGATTGAACTTTGGGAGGGGCAAATGGACACCAAATCCAGAAATTCCACTTGGGTTGGATAGTATACAGACAGGGCTTTCCAAAGAGCTATCATGAGCTCAATTTGGACTTCGGAAAGTGCCTCAAAAACAGGTCCAAAGTGGCACGACACATTGAGTTTTTGGGCGCGGCGCATAGAGGCATTTGGCCTATTTTTCACCCTTCAGCTCATAAATTCGCCCAGTTTTGACTAGTTTTCACTTTTTGATGTAACTATTGATCTATCTTGATGTAATTTGGTAACCATGATGTAATTTTGGCATATATTTACTTGTTCTAGAGGATTCATTACTAAAAAGTAAAAATTAAATGAATGAATCGGTTCCTTCCATATAGAGGCAAGTTGTTTGTTTGCCTAGATTTCAGCTCCATGTTTAAGGGTGGTTGAAACAGCTCCTGAAGCATGATTTCCCGACCTTGACATTTAAGGCAAGGGGTTAGGATGGTCTATATGATGTATTTTCTCAATCATTTTCAGAGGTTGGACTCTTGGGAATAGTTTGGCACCTCATTGTATATTCATTTCGGATTTTGACGAAGGAAAGACCGGGGTTTTGCAGCACTTGTTGGGATACTTGTGGCTTCTAAGTTTTGATGATGTTTTTCTCCATGTATCTGTAAGTTTCATTAATGTTTATGTACGCCATTTCCCTTCTCTTTGCTTCTGAATTAAATAAATGAGTAACTAAGGTAGAATTCATTAGTTTGCTAGTGCTCTTCCTTAAACTTTTGTTTAGTTTTTTATGTTTTCGTCAGTTTGAAGAGGATCCTTGCTCCCTCTTGCCCTCTTCAGCTTCTCAAAAGTATTTTCTATCCATTCATTGGATCTAAGACATCAAAGCCATTGCCTTCCCTGCCCCAACTTGAAATCTGCAAGAAATTGGCCTCATCCCCAAGCCCAAAATTGCCTTTCCCTTTTTCCAACAAAAAACCCCTAAAAATCATTCCAAACTCCTTGATTTATATACCTAGCCTAAAATTAGCACTCATTTCAGTCATCTCAAGGCCTATTGATACATTTTTCCTAAGATTGACCCAGAGAGAGCCCTCTCTGATGCAGTAGGGCCTAGCCCGGACGGCGTGTCAGTGTTGCACCCCAGACATCTCTTTTCCCGACCTAAGGTGGATTTGGGCAATAACATGAGTAATCATGCTTTTGTACAACTTGAATCTGTTATAGTAATCGCAAACTTATCTTACAATACTAAGAATGATACATACAAATTAGAAGAAAGTGATTACAAAGTTTTTTCAGATTTTGTGAAAAATTTGAACAATGTTAATTTTCAAAACATTCTACTTTCACTTTCCTTATGTATTTCCATATGTTTAATTATTTATAAATAGTTTTTGGTTATATTTTTGTTGATTTGTTTGTATGAGTCTGATTTTAATTTTGTACTTTTTGGCTTTAGGTCTAGTGAATACCTCAAATGGTGAATGTTCGAGATAACTCAACCTTTTTTTGCTACCTACTTTTTGGTGTAAGTTTCTTTCACTAGCCATTCATCTTTTTGTAGTTGTGTTTCATTCAAACATTAATTTGGTATTTCTTCCATAAAAAACAATATAATTACATACCTATATAACTATATGTACCCCTTACCTCAACACATATATACAATTTGAATATAAGGGCATCCCTTACCTCAACACTTATGTTGGATGCCTTCTACTATGGTTCTTCAAAAGTTGGTCCAATTAATCACGAAAAGCAAGAAGAGTTGGTTCCTTTTTTATGAATATGTTTTGAAGAAAAGTATGTGGTTCTTCTCACTAATGTTAATGTTTTCCTTGAAATTTTAGATTAATGGTTCGCTTGCTAGAAAGGATATCAAGGATCTAATGGCACGAGGTTCAATCAGGATGGGTTTTGTTTGCTCAAGTCAACAAATTTACACTAGAGCAATGGCTAAAACATGAAGTGCATTTTATTTTGAATGTTTTTGTGGTAGTTGGATTTCCTATTTTTCAAATTGGACATATAAATCAGATTTTGTAGCTCAAATGTGCCATCAGAGTATTTTTGCAAGTATTTATATTTTGGCCACCTTGATATCATTTTTATTTTTATTTTTGCAAAAATACATTTATTGTTTCGGAAAACTAGGCCCTTGTAATTTTGCCTATATTGAGATTATATCACGGGGAGAGCTATTGCTGGAGTTTTTTTGATAATACGCACGATTTGCGAGGCAGAATTTCTGGATTCATGTGGTATGGCTTTATAGCATTGTATCTCCTTCGTGTTTCATTTCATCGAATGTTGTCTAGGTTCCATTTCATATCTTATGCTTTTCCCAAAGGATTGTTCTAAAGAGTTATAAACGGAAATTCATAAATCAATTTATGCTGTTTTGTAAAGAGCCAATTAATAATTTGTAATTTACTTTCTTTTTATAGAATGATTATTATCTAAATGCTCATTCTAATTCCATTTCTCATCCTACACTGCACTGACAAAGCCTGAAAGCTATCAAAGTCTACCTATCTAGCCCCATTATCGCTACTGTAATTCGTTTAGCTAACAACTTTATAACACTATCCTTGCTAGCAACAATAGGTTTGAATTGGTGTCATCATCAACGCAAGGAAAACCCCTAAACTTGATATTGATCCAGGATTTTCAGATTGCTGAACACCATTTCCACAACTTTTTATTGAGGTGTTGAGGCTCATAGTTCTATCATAGCTCCATGCTTATTAAGCACCCACAGTCTCACCATGGTTTGGGAAGTCCTCATTAGTTGCTTACCCTGGTAGGTCCACACAGTCTGGTTACAAAGATGTTGATTGTTGAGTCCATATGTGTAGGATGCCTCACCTCAAGCACAATATATGATTGTGGGACACAATGGCTGATGTTAAGGCCTCGTTCAGGTGTGACCATGCTAATCGAGTAAACAATTTTAGTAGATTCCATAGGTGATATTTTGTCCAAACATGTTGGATAAATATCATACGTGAGTTCAAGTAAACAGGTCTACCTAATACATGCGCAGGTCAGGTGCCACAAAATGATATGCACTTTCTTAAGTGTAATGGTCTTTGAAGAATGTATCCATTTCAAACGAGGGAATAAGCCTAGTCAAAATTGAAACTTCCCGATTCCAAAAAGTGACTATGATGCATTGATGGTATTCAAGGCTTCAGCTGATTCAAACAACAAACTTCACTCTTGGAAAACCAAGGATTTTTAGGAACCATGCACGGAAAATTATTAATGGATCGATGTCATGTGTCTAAACGATAGGGTTATTCGGCTTGTGCTATAGAGCCTTGACCTCACTGGTCTCATAGAATCCTTAATTGATTTAGACCAGTTTATCATATTAAGCCTCAACGGGAATTCGTTTGAGGATTGATGTATTTTTCTTATATGGTGGGATAAGAGTTGTAAAATTAAAGTGGCCAGTGCAGAGCTCCCATGCTTGGTTCCCCCTTTTGTTTAAAGATCGGTCGGTGTTGCTTAGATGCTGAAATATGAGCTGCTGTAAAATTCTAGATGCTGTAAAGTTCTTAAGTGGTCAGTGCAGAGCTCCTAAGACATTATGAGAACATGAGTTTTGAAAAGGCATGAAACTATGTTTAAACCTAGAGCTTTGCCAACCTAGAATTAGAAGAAAAAGAACCAAAATTACTACAGGAAGCTTTAAATTTCTTTAAACTTTTTATGTCTGGATAATTTGATTATCAGAGTATCTTCTATTCTACAATATAGGGGATATGATTATATGTCTGTATTTTCAAGTTTGATTTTTTATGTATGTTCCTTTCTGCCACACTAGGGATATCAATTTATGTTTGCATTTGGGGATTTGATAATTGGAGTATATTCTAATTTGTCAAGCTAGGGAAGCCAGGCATTCTGTTGGACAGTTTCTTTGACTGCATCATGGATATTTCTGCAGCGCTGACTCTTACACGGATGGGTGAGGCTAGTTGCAGAGTTGACACTACAGCTAAGCTTGCCCAATGGAGAATAGAAAATTTGGCTTCTTATACTTCCTACAGGAAGTCCAATCCTTTCAAGATAGGGGTGTGGAATTGGTAAGCATATTTACTCTGGAATTTTTCAATAGTCGTATTGATGCTCAACATACAGATTGGGAATGGTCAGTAGAAAAGGTTCTTTAGGTCGTAGTTGCTAATAGCTGGTCATGGCGGGGTTAAGGGATGAAGGTATAGAACTGGCTATGACATGGTAGAAAATGATGATAGTAATATGAAAAAAAGTTTGTTTTGAAAGAGTCATGTTTTAGTATTTAGATTTTCTTTTATTATTCTGTATATTTGTTGTTAGTGGTTTGATTTTTGCTAATTATAGATGGTTTGTGTGTTGTTTAGATGTTCACCCAGTTAAAAATCACCTATGAGCGGAAACTTCACCCAAAAGAGTTTTTTATTCCATATGTGTGGAAGTTGGTTGTATCACATAGGTATGGTAGCAGATACATTCTTAGGATTTATAATCTTCTGATCTCCCCTACTGCTGAAGTTTTTTTGTTCAATGAAATAGTGATTTACAACGACTGTTTTCTTCATTAAAAATGAAAATGGTCTCAAAAATAACATGTTTTTTAGTCAGTTCATTATATGTTAGTGGTCACTAATGCAAGGTAAAAGTGGGTAAACCCCTCAACAATTTGTAATTTTCTACAGTCCAAGATTGCATGTAGAAATATTTCATAGATGATATGTTAAATTGTTTAATACCATGCCTTAGTTTTATAATTCGTGATTTTTTGAAAGCATCAATTTTCTACATTTATTTACATGGTGATATGTATATTTTATTCAGTGGCATGGATTTCAATCTCAACACCATTCACTTATTTCAAGCAAGGTCACCTGCAGAGGTGAGTATTCATTACAACCTTTGTTTCAAGATAGGGGTGTGGAATTTGGCCACTATACTCCTATTTGACCATTATTCTTGAACCCTACTCTTCTGATTGATTTCCACTTGATTTGAGATCTAAAAAATGAGTGATTCTTGTTTCAGTGTCATGGCTATTGTTTGAAAAAATGTGACATATACATTTTACCGAGGTCTCGTATTTGAAAATATAGGGGCTAGTAACATACTTGGGTCATTGTCTCCCAAATAAGGATACATGTTACCAATGGCCTTGCAGCATTCATGGGATGATGAAAAAAGTTCTACAACCACATCTTGACTCAACTCTGTGCTACAACTAGAAACAATAGTCCATGTTAAAACCTCGGTGAGTGTAGATTCTGTGTAATCTAAAACCTGGGTTATGAATTTCCCTCTAGTCATCAAGTGTACATATCAGCGATTATATCAATATGGTGGTCCCTCTTATACATCTTAATTGTAGAATTTTCCTTCTTGACCTCATTATCCTCAGGCTCTAACTACTCAATCTGTTGTGAGTGATGACTCTATTTTCTTGTGGCAATCTGATTTTGGTATACTTGGTTGTGACAGTGATGGAGTTCGTTTATTTGTACAAAAATTGGTTTCTGGCATCCATATATTAGATATGACTAAAATATCAACCAAATCCCCTCATTGGAAGAGAATATGCCACAGAATTTACATCTAATACATTAAGAATTTGACTTCTGATGAAAATGTTATACACCAGCAATGCAAGCATCCTTAACCAGCTATCTTTTCCATTCATGGGATTACATTTCTTATGGAAATGTTAAACACCAACAATGAAAACATCATTAACCATCCATCTTTCCCATTCAAAGGATCACATTTCTTATGAAATATATGCATAATGTCACATATAGATCATATTTCTTACGAACTATATACATAATGTCATTGCAACTTGATTTGAACTTGAGATATTCACCTTGTAGATTTTATGGTTAGAGAATGATGTTCTCCAATTGCTACAGAATGAGTTAAAATTATAGATAGGACAACTTGAAAGGAAACTAGAATTAAAGGAATTTCATGCCATGTGGTGAGTTAACGTGCACAACACATCATTAATCACTATACATGGGAGCACTCCATTGAGCACGAAACCTATATACTTTTGTGTTGCCTAGTTCTGTTTAACTACATACATTTTCATATGGAATATGCTCCTTAAAACTTTGTGAGCTCTCCGTATTTGCCAACACTGTGTGCTTATGATTGGCTGGCTGACACAATTTAAGTTACTTTCTACAGCGAGTGCTGAGTTCTACATTCTACAGTTGAATATGCCAAGCATATCATAAGTCAAACAGGCTTAAAGAAGCCTTCAGATGATGTATTGAATTTGGTGAGAAGAGACTTATTCAGTTAATTCCATAAAACAGTTCCACATATGCCTACTCCATTTTTTATGAAAGCTCATAGATGGTGAGACTGTGGGTTACATGATTGCAACCTCCATCCTCGTCTATTTTATAACTAGTTTAAATGTCAACCTGTAAATTTATGTTTATCCTAGTCATCGTGAACAAACATTTAAGGATGCTTCATAGATGTAGGATAATAAGGATATATTTGACTCAATATTTCAGCCATAAGCTTATCAACTTCAAAGAAATTAATCTGGCTAATATGATTTCATATTTTGATTGCAGGGGTAGTGCATTACCAACAACATTCAGTGCAAAAGATGACAAATGTATGTGGTTAGATAACAAGCGATTTGTTGTTTGTGGTGATTTTTGTGTTGCTCCAAATGTTGAAGTCGCCATATTGAGTGGCCTTGCTGCAGCTTCAAAATTTTCACAAGTACACAATTCTCTATAGCTCCTTAATCACGTCAAAGATTTGTTGAACTTAGGACACGTCCAAACAATAGTTTTCCTTTCTGTTGTTATAAGAAAGTAAATCTCATAGATGGTGAGACTGTGGGTTACATGATTGCAACCTCCATCCTCGTCTATTTGATAACTAGTTTAAATGTCAACCTATAAATTTATGTTTATCTTAGTCATCGTGAACAAACATTTAAGGATGCTTCATATATGTAGGATAATAAGGATATATTTGACTCAATATTTCAGCCATAAGCTTATCAACTTCAAAGAAATTAATCTGGCTAATCTGATTTCATATTTTGATTGCAGGGGTAGTGCATTACCAACAACATTCAGTGCAAAAGATGACAAATGTCTGTGGTTAGATAACAAGCGATGTGCTGTTTGTGGTGATTTTTGTGTTGCTCCAAATGTTGAAGGTGCCATATTGAGTGGCCTTGCTGCAACTTCAAAACTTTCACAAGTACACAATTCTCTATAGCTCCTTAATCACGTCAAAGATTTGCTGAACTTAGGACACGTCCAAAAAATAGTTTTCCTTTCTGCTGTTATAAGAAAGTAAATTCTTTTGAAGAGAATCATATGAAATTTCAAACAAGATGTAGGTATTCTAATGCTGTAATCTGTCGGGTGTTGTCACATCCAAACTATTTATGTGAATTAGCATTTGATCTCTTGTCATGAGCATTTTTTTGTTTGTAGCAATGGGTTATTGTAGCAACAACTCCATATTAAAGTCATTATACACCATCCAGCATTGTTAATATGGTTCTCTTTTTTTCCATCTATACATTTTAAGTAATAGAAGTGTGTCAAAGCCTTTGTTCACTTACCATGAAGAGCTCAAAAAGAATGACAATGTATCATTGATCGAGGAAAGAAATAAGTTGTAGCCCCCCTTGCAACTTGTTACATGAAAATGATTCTCTATATGTTATTCTTTTATTTTTTTCATATTATTTATCTTCCAAAGATTATTAGAAAGAACATGTTGCCCCAATAAAATGACATTGGCTAGTGTTATATTTTAAGAACAAGTATAGGATCTAGTTATGATAAAATGCTACACTAATTACTACAATTAGAAAGGGAGACAATAGAATAAATTAACATTAAAAAATACTAAGTGACTAGAAAGCCAATTTGAATTCACTTTATTTTTTCTTGACTTGAGTATAATTAAATAACCTTTTCATAGAGAAGTCATGTGCTCTAAGTGTGGTTCCAAGTGCATGCACAACCAACAGAAAACTACCTCTCCCTTAATTGTAGTTATCTGGGCCAAAAATTGAGTTGTAGGGTCTCTAATAGAGTTAGGGTCACTAATAGAGTCAAAATATCTACTGAAAAACTTTAAAATATGCTTGCTACATGTCATATGGCATGGTTTTTCACCTGTGATATTCATTTCAATGGATATTTTTGGACTGTTGCAATAGGGTACATTTTTAAATTTGATGGATTAACATATTGGTGCACACAAGGAGAGAGGAATATCACTAAGATGGATGGTATGCATTCTCAGATGCATGCATACTGAACTGAAGGGTACACCTCCCTAATTCTATTCTTGGCTGCATGCATAGGAATTTTGGGACTTAATGTGCAGGTTTCAAGGAGGAATAGCTTTTTAAAATAAGAAAAAATCATTGCAACGAGGATGAATTCTAGGAGTTTTGATCTTTGTCATTGCAGATTCAGAATCTAAAAGACTTGTAAATGCCTGAAAATCTGGAATGAGTAAAGCTTGGGCACTTGGTCATCTTCCTCATGTATTTTCCATTGTTGGTGAATGCTTACATCTCTATTTTTCAGCCTAGTCAAGTTAATTTTGTGACATGGTGTGGGCCTTTGTCCCCTAGTTTCACTAAGAGGAGGAAGATGAAACACTAAATGAAACATTAAAATAGAGTAGGAGAAGAGGGTCAAGGCCCATTCTGTCTTAATATCTATGCATTGATTTTTGGTACTCTTTGGATGAAAGAGTGGTCTTCGAAAGGCTGAAATTTACTCCAGGTATGTTCTTGATGTACTTTTTCCGTAGTATCCTGCAGTACTCTGGTGAATAAACAAAAAGGCAGATAAATTACTTTGAGGCCTTCCATACTGCATAAAAAATGCTCTGGTAGCATTAGGGCTGCTGTCTGGGAGGAAATCTTCTTAGGGACACAATGTAGAATAAAAACAGTATGGGTACCGTGTCCTTTCTCGAGAGGAAACTTCTGTTGATGTGAAACACTGTCAATTGTTTTCTGTGCATTAGGCCTCAATAGGCCTTCTGTATTGGTTGTGAGGTCTTCAATCTGGTACATTTTCCTTTAATCATTGAATCAGAGCTTAAAATATTCAATTACAGGCATTAAACTCTCTGATTATCCACTGATACACTTTGCCGCTTCATGACTGTCTTTGTCAGTGAAATTTGAGCTTTAATGGTGCTGGAGAGATTTTACAGAGTTAAACTCTGTACTTTGATGAAAAATTACATTCTAACACCTTCCCAGCATTTCTTTGTAATATCAGGCTCTGAGATTAGCCTTCTCTGCGCCATGTGCCACTATAATAATGACTGTGAGAAATGGCGGTGTTCACCACCTGTACCCTGCAAAAGCACACAAGTTTGTTAATAAATCCATTCAGTGGGAGGAGGGATGCAGTGGAAGGTTGTACGAATGGTAGCGCAACATGGTGGAAATGGTGGAAAAATGCAGAATAATGGTGAAAAATGCAGTTGATGAAGGTTTGGATGAGGGATGCATGTGGACCGTCCGATCATATCTGGAGGTGATGATCGACGGTGGAGATTGACTAATGAAATGACTTTGGAAGGTCGGGCGGAGTAACATAACTTTAATGTAAAACATTAAAATTTCAATGTTAGGTGGAATGATATAGTGTTTAATGCAAAACATAAAAATTCAGCCTTTGAATGCAATACACGAGAAATGTGAGAATGCAACGAGATGGTATTGAATGGTTGGACCCGGTCATGGGCAGAGGGCGATTTGATTTGGACCATCAGATCTCAGGAGGAGATCGACGGCTGTGATGATCCGATGCAATGTTGGGGTCGTGTGATGAGAAATTGTGAAGGGGATGCGAGATGAACTGAGAGCCGATGATCAAATCAAATCAACGGTCATGATCGGTTAATGAACTTTGGGCTTAAAAGTGGGGGAGTGATTTTGGGATACAAAACCGTTGTTTTCGCGTGGCCAGAACGCTGGAAGGCGGTTTTCACTTTTTCAACATGATATGGGTCTTTAGCTGACACATGGCTCTGGAAAACCGCCCATATCGCGTAAATTTTAGACATTAAACACCAGATGCAAAAACTGTGCGATATTTTTGTGGACCGTTGGATCTAGGCCCGCAAGATCCGATGGGATTGGAGGAGCGCAATACGATGAACGTGCAGGGTCAGTAAAGTGGGGTCAGGAGGAAGGTGGTTTAGCTGTGGACCGTCCGATATATGCATTTGACGGTCGAGATTTGGAGATAGAAACACAGGCGGAGGATTTTGGTTAGTGGGCGGGAGAAATCTGAGCCATTAGATCATAAGAGATGGACGGATGCGATCTAATTAGAGGGGAGCGATGGAAGGGCAAAAAATACGATGGGCGATGATGTGATTGGCTCTGGACCGTCAGATCTATGGGGGATCGACAACTGTGATTGCGTCGGAGGGTGACCAATCGGGAAGCGGGCGGAGTAAGAAGACATCTGGGCCACAGGATCAGAAAGGGTGAATAGTTCAGATTAAATCGGGATCGGCCAATCGGGGCATCGGGAGGGTGGCATATTTAAAATCTCCAATTGGCGATGGAGGCGGTGCAGCAATGGCCATCGGATCTAAATATGAATCGATGGTGGAGAATATTATCAGAGGTTTTCCAAAGAAATGTGATTGGGGCGTGATAAGACCTGCGCAGGCCGTGGGATATTTAAGATTGACGATCGGGATTGCTTCCGAGACCAACAGCATATTTCTTCCTTGCATCGGAAGATTTCTCCTTATCAAATAAACACGCTCCCGATAGCTTCCGATTCTGATTAGCGCTCTTTGACTTAGCGCTCGGGTGTATGGAGGGGAAGTGGTTTGGGGCTGGCCGAAAGGGGCTAAGCCTGTCATATGGTAAAATATGGGTTTTTTAGCCAAAAACAGAGTTTTAAGGCTGAACAGAGGTTTCGGTAAGGTATTAAAGGGGTTTAAAAACCAGATGAAGGGATTTCACTTGGTTTAAAGAGGGAATTAGATGGTTTGGAAGACATAGAAGGGATTTTTGGGGGGTTAATGGGAAACTTTGCAAAGGGGAAAAAAAGGTTAAAATGGGGAATTTTGCAGAGAAACAAGGGGCAGATGGAGGCCTTTCTGAGCATAAATTTTTCACAGACAGTGAGGATCTTTTCAAAGGTAAAGGGCACACAGAGGCTTCAAGGATGAGAGATTTCCGTAGGAAATATATCTCTTGAAGGCTTATGAAAACAATTTAGCCACCTGTTTGCTTGCCAAAAAATTCATAGGTGGCTAACAATATGCATAAGTAAGTGTACAAACACTATAAATAAAGAGCATATGAGTTAACTTTAACATATATTCATTGAAGAGAAAATTTAAGGTTGCAAGAGGAGTTAAGGAATAACTTCTAGGGTGATTCTTGGAGTCTAAAAGGTGGAAGAAAAATTGTGATCTATGGAGTGAACAAGTCATCTTGCCATTTTCACTATATATATATATATATATATATTTTTGTGATGTTTCATGTTAGTATCCTACGATATAGTAGTCAAAAGACAAGCTTATTATTTTTAATTTATTTTGGTAAATACGTAAAAAAATTCTATGACCTCTTAGAGATCAAGTTATTAGTATTTGTGAAGAAGGTGAGATTATATCAATGGTATGATTATGTCATAATTGTGTGAGTGATAATGTAAAAAACAATTATTTATTCCCTAAAATATTAAGTTAAGTGATTCTAGGGTTAATGTGTCATACAAAATCATGATTGAGATTGTTATCACCAAAAAAAAAAATTCAAAACATCATTGTGTCATGTTTGTTTTTTTTCTTGTTTCAAATTAGGTTTAGAAGTTAATTTAGGATTTTGTTAAGGGTAGGTTAGATTTTTATAAGTTCAAAGGTCATCGTTAGGTTCAAATAAAGTCTTTTAAAGGTTCATTCAATGTCAAAAATCCATAATTTCCATTTAGGAATCATTCCATAAAGTTTCAGGTCAAAACTCTACAATGAGCCAAGAATCCACGTTTTCGTAGCACCACTAGTTCAAAAAATTTGATTTGTGCTACAAAAGTGCTAATAGTTTCGTAGCAAAAACTGGAAAAAATACACTGTCAGCACTACGAAAGCGCGATTTCTTAACTGTCTTCTCATATGAGCTGAAATTTGTCAGAATCAGTTGGGAAATGATAGGTTAGTGGTATGATGAGTTGGTTAGTGATGATATTCAATGTACTTACCCATATTACAGTCATCATTGTCATGATAGGGTATGAATGAGGCATCATTCAGTTATGAGATGACATTTCAAATTCAAAATCTTGCCTAATTTGGTCATTCTCGTTTCATTTTCCTCCATATGAGTTTCTGAGCTCTGAAGTTGTCAATCCAAACCTGTGGTTGTTCCATACAAAGGTTATCTTCATCCTAATCAAGCGAGGTTGTTTCATATACTCAAGCGAGCCAGATATATCCTAATCAAATCAGGTTGTTTCATATATTCAAGCGTGGTTGTTTCATATATTCAAGTGAAGCTGACATCTATTTCTGAGAAGCATGGCAGAGGAAAAGAAAGTTCACAGAGGGGGACATTGCTTAAGATATGAGCCTAAAAATATGAAGGCCATAATTGAAGACCAGCAGTGATGGAGGAATTCAACAGAGTAGGTTTTCTTCGGTTTTGTGAAAAATTGCAGGGTTGCCACACACAGGTGTCTAAAGAATTTTCCTTGCACAAACAGAAAAAGACTAAGTCTGCAAAGAAGCTTGATTTTGAGGGTGAAAATACAACCTTCATATTTCAAGCAAGGAAATATTTAACTAGGCATGATAATAAAATCAAGGAAGGCAGCAAGGAAGTTCAAGAAACTATTGAAACAGAAAAAGCCCCTGAAGAAGTGGTTGATCTCTCCTCACCTATAGTAGTGCATGCAGCTAGCAAAACAAAGAAGGGAAAAGAAGAAATGACAGAGTGTCAACATCTTGAAGAGAAATTGAGGTTAGAAAACCAAGAAATTGTTGTGATGAGAAAGAGGGCCAGAAAGCACAGTATTGAGAAAACAAATTTTAAAAGAATGAAGGCACCGTGGGAAGGTCAAACTGGTTCTAGGTCTGAAACCCCAAGTAGTGGAGAAAATCTTCTTACATGGATAGTTCCAACCATCAAGGAAGCTAAATTTTTCAGAGTAATCAATACTCACTTGAGAGCCAATAATAGAAGACTTAGAGATCAAGTGGAGGACTTGGATTAGTAGCTAAAATTTGCTCAGGATGAGTTAAAGAACAAAGGTGCAGAATGACAATCATTAAAAAGTCAAAAGCTAAATCAAGTGAAAATTAAGAAGGAACTTCATGAAAACTATGTTTTTTGGTTCATATGAATTTTTGATTTGATGAAACCAATGTTATTTTGAGTTTTGGCACATTTATGGTTTTCATTTTGAATAAAAATGGACAAAACTTCTCACTCGGCAGTTTCATAGCGCAAACAGTGTAAAAAGAGTGAAAAGCACTACAAAACTGTTGTAGTAGCTTTTTTCACTCTTTCTCATAAATTTTTGAAGGGAAAAAGTATGAATTATGACTTGAAATTGCCAAGGAGGATGTATTAAATGATAATGAAGATAATCCTAGAGGAAATAAATCAAAAATTTGAATGAAAAAAAGGTAAAAGAGTTGCACTACGAAAAGCGCTACAAAATTGTGTTGTTTTCGTAGCACAAGCCTATTTAAACTCATTTGAATAGTTTGATGATGGTTTTGGACAGCTGGAACTTAGGGAGGATTTTGGGCAGGTGTTACTTCAGTTTCTAACAACAAATAATCTCTAAATGATGAGTTTATGATGGTCAGAGTGTCTCAAGGGTGCAAAGGACCCTATGCCTAGAAAACAGGGGATTGTTTCCTACTTTGATGGAGGTCAACATTATGGTCATTAAGATTTGGAGCCAATCATCTAGATTCGACCAGGTTTTAATACATTTGGCAAAGAATGTAATATAATTAAGATAAGGTTGTTGTAGATAGGTGATTAAGAGTTTGAATCCTATTTGTAATAGGATTGTTTAGTGGATTAGTTGTCCTTTTGTAATAAATACCATATCATATGGTTAGGCAAGGTATCAAGGGTCAGGAGTTCAATGTATATAGTTGTAGATAAGGTTACCTTATGTTGTAAATGATCTATAAAAGATCAAGAAGTCGAATATGGAAAGGGTTAGACATTTTTAGCAAGAGACTGTGTTTATTGTAAGCGACTGGTTTTCAGCTTAATATAGAGATTTCTATTTAGCCAACTAGAGATTCATAAAGAGTTCTAGTGTGTTCTTGTTATAATTGCATCTTATTACTATCCTATGGTAGTGTTGTTTGTTTATGTTACTCAAAATTCATCTTTGATGCTTTGACTTCCTATATAGACAAAATGACTATGTTTTTTACTGTTTCACATGTGTCTCTCTTGACTAGAACTCTGATATGCCTTGACTTCCATGCTAAGTAGATTTTTTGGTTTTACTGAAAGTATTTTGACTCCATAAGCCCAATGTGCACTTGTTGATGTGATTTGAAACCAATATCTATCATTTATCTACTTAATACCCCACATAGAGTTAGGCATCTATATTTCTATCAAAAATCATTAATCCTTGAGAGAGCCCTCTCAGGTTGAGGAGGCTAAGCCTCAATCGAAATATTGTTTTGAAACGGTTACATGAGATTTATTTGATTAGTAGCCTATCAGGTCTAATTTTGTGATAACAGAGATCATAGTGGATCTTGTTTTTTTCATCATTGGGACAAATTAGTGGGTTTAGTTCAGTTAGTTAGGTTGTCAAATCAAGTCGGTGCTATGGCATCACCCTTCAGTACAATGGGTATGAAAGTTGTTATGCATCATTCCTTTGCTGCACTTTCATGATTAGAGCTTCAAATCACAATTATTTTTCTTGAAGGTGGATTTTTTTCATCTTGGGATTTCAATATCTTGTTTTAGCATCCAAGAAACCGATGATCTACTCTTTATTCTACCGAAAGTGTTATGGACATAATTTGGAATTCATTGCGCTAATTCTATAGGAGATTTGTTGTGCTCAGGGAAAGTCATTGAGCTTCTACAAGTGAAGAGGTTATCTCCACTTTTATGTTTCAAATCCTTATTTTCTTGAATTATTCGTCTTATATGTTGTTTAATTTACCTTTACCTATCAAGGAAAATTCCCAATTGACCTTACAAATCTTGGATTCTTAGCTTTTTGTGTTTTCTTTGTTGTTCCTGGAAGAATTCGTTGCACTTTCACACAGTCATTGTGTTTTGTGTTTTACCTGTGTAAAAAATTAAAAATTTTATTTCCACCTATATCCTGGAGCCTGATAATTTAAATACATTTGATCTAGATTCTCATAAAAAAAATTGCTGCCCTAGTGTATCAAGAAACCTGATTTCACACTCGCTTCACTTTCTTGTTGTGCTATTTGTTAAACTGTGTAATTGCATTTTAAAACCACAGATTCACCTTTATTGTGAGCCATAAAAACTCCAGATAGGAAGAAGCATAAAGGAGGAGACATAGTCAGGTTTGAGCCTCATTCTCTTTCCTTGATAAACTCATATCCATCAATTAAAGTTGCATTTGAACACACTGGTAGCATAAGGCTTTGTGAGAAGATAAAGGTTTATAGTGTTCAGCTGACCAAAGAGTTTGCCTTAAACTTTACTAGGTAGATGTTAAGGTTGGAGAGTTGAGTTTTTTAATGTCATATGTTACCATATCAGTTGCTACAGAGATCCCTCTACATGGAGAATATTTTTTCAAGGGAATGCCTCTAGACATAGTCAACTACAAGGATTTATTAAATCTAAAGTAAAAAAATAAGGAATATGGAGCTATTGTGCCAAGAGAATATTTGCTTGAACCCTACAACAAAATTCTTAAGGTCATGTAGAGATATTTCACTTGTGAAGGCAAATTTAGGAGAGTTTATCAGTATCACATCAGATTGTTCATGCATTTCATAGGTAAAATCCCTTTGAGTCTAACTTTCTACTTGTTCAGGAGCATTAGTAAAATGGAAGATAAGGTTCATGGTAAAAATACTTAAGTATATCTCAGTCTCTTTCATTTTTCTTTGAATAATTTTTTATTGGTGGAATAGCTAAGGAAGAGGAATCAATCATGGCAAGCATTCTTGGATTCATCCAAGTTGGCAACTAAGTTTCCAACTAGCCCCTAGAGTAAAAAGGATACACCTTCATATGTGGCATAGGTTTTTCAATCAATAGTGGAGAGCTTAGTAAAATGGCCACTAACTTCAGTTGACTCATCATACAAGAAATAGGTTAGAAAAATTCATTTTTCTCCTGAGGTGGTGGAGGTTCCTAAAAACCACTCACAATATATGCTGCAAAGAAATTTCCCATGGAGAAAACACCTGAAAATCTAGTTGAAGTACTAGATACCATACCAGAGGATTTTGATTTAGGTGACAAGGATAAGGAGATCGTAGAATTACAAGAACAACTAAAAAGGCTCACCTAGTCATTGCCTAGCTTCAACATGATCATAGGGAGTTGAGAAAAAAATGTTTTGGATAAGACAACTAAGATTTATGAAATAGAACCAGTGATGAAGACACCTCCATATAACACTAAGTAAAAAGGCAAATATAAGGCAATAACAAATATCATTCAAGAACTAGGGGCCTCATCAGTAAGAATTCTTGTAACTAGATCTTCAACCAGGAAGTTGCATCTACAAAAAGAATAGTCAATGCAAGAAGGGAATAAGGTTGAGTTGGATGAAGGGAAGCACACTTTACATAGGCTGAGGAAGCAGTTGAAAAAAATATCAAAATGAAATCACTAGGCTTAGAAAGCAAGATGAAAGGGCCAAAAATAAAATACATGACCACTTGAACATATGTGAGCCAACATTGTTTAATTCCAAGTACATGTTGAAGATAACTCCACCCCTACACAGAAAATTCAAGGAAATATGTAGAAAAAACCTCACCTTGAAGAAGGAGATGAGGGCTACTAAAAAATAGTTGCATGAGTCATTGCAGAAAATACAAGAGAAAGAAAAAGGAAATCTTGATCTATTAGATGAGGCAATTAAAATTATGAATCTTGACAAGTAATCAAAACAATTTTGTTTTTTTTTCCTTTTTCTCGAGTACACCAGTTAAAAGAAGATGGATAAGAAAGTTGGGATGGTTCATATTCTTCATGAAGTCCTTTTGAGAGCACAATAATTCAAATCTCTTAAGCTTATGAAACTTTTTGCAAAGGAATCAATTTACACAATAATGTTGCACTATTGTAAAAAATATTAGGGTTTGATAGAAATTCAAAGTTTTGGTATATTTTTCATGTGTGGGAACTTAAATAAGGTTTAAAATACTAAAAATAACATTAATTGGTTGTTTTTCCCAATCAAAGACTTATGCACCTAGTCAGAACTATGAAGGTGAAAATGTGTTGCGCTCAGGCGTTGCGTTTTTACTATAGGTAATGTTTTTGAAGGACCGAAGGTTTTCAGTATGAAAATAGGCTATTCAAAGGGTATTTGATGATGTCCAAGTTATCTTTCACATGTATGACTCATTCATAATCCTAGAAAGTGATCAGAAGTAGGAAAACCATCAACTTGTTGTGTTTCTTGCCGCATTTCTTGTTGCATTTCTGTTGGAGGGAGTAGTGCAGTGCATGCGTTGCGCTTGTACACAGTAAACTATTTTTTCATGCAATTCGAATATAAAGCTCATGTAATTGATTCTCACAGTTATGATAAATGTCTTGAGGTGTTTATGTTAGGTCCCTATATTATTACTATTGTCCCTTATTGTTGTTAGTATAACCCCCTTACCATTATTTTTGTACCCCTGTAACCCCAATATTGTTATTATTATGCCCTTACATTATTATTGTTAGGTCGGCTAGGATTATATTGTGACTCCATGGACTTCCATATATAGAAGGAGGTTTTGTAATTTGTATCATCCAAGAATTGTTCATTTATGTAATGTAAAGGAGGTTTCCCCCTTGAAGTGGCTTATTTCTAAGGTGTTGATCTCTCTTTTCTTCTATTTTTGGAGGTTGTTTCATAACATTTGGTATCAGAGCTTTGGATGCTAGGGTTTTTCTGCTCCAAACAAGTCATCGTGGAATTTTTGCTATAAATTTTTTCTACGAAGGTTCTGAAGCTAAAAATTTTACAGAGCGAAGCCAAAATCCTGAGGAACGTCGTGTAAAAATTTTAAATCTTGGTTCATAATATTTTCGGATATTGATCTGTGGAAGTTAGGGTGTTTTCAGGCTCCCGAATTTCACCTAAAATAGGTCATCGTGGAATTTTCACTATAACTTTTCTTCTACGACGTTTTAGAATTTGAAATTTGTACAGAGAGAAGCAGAAATTTGGAGGAACTTCCTGTAAAAATTTTAGATCTTGGTTCGCAATATTTTCGGCGATATGATCTGTGGAATTTAGGGGTTTTTCAGGCTCCTGAATTTCATCTCAAAGAGGTGACCATGGAAAAATCATCATAACTCTCTCTCTGAGCGTCGGATTGGAATTATATAAAATGTTGCTGCAAGTACACGGACTGTAGTTTCCTTTTTATCAATTTCAGAAATGAACGAGTAAACAATGACATGTGGCACGTCGTACACTATTTCTCTACTGAACCAATCCATAATTAGGTCATTGTGGGAGATTGGGCATAACTTTTCCTTGAAGAATCCAAATTAGGTCAGACCTGTGGCATTCAAAATAATATTCAGAGGGATACTACAAGGCCAAATTTCAGAAATTGAAGATCCAAAATCATAGAGATAATTTAGTTTCAATATTGAGCTCCTCAAAAGCAAGAAAAAGGTGTGTATTTTGTTTTTCGAATTGCATAAGTCTTGTGTGAAAAATCAATTTGAAGTGATTCCAAGGGAATATTGAAGCATAGATATCAGTATTGGCTTCTAAAATTCCACCTAAAAATAATTGAACACCCATTAAGCCTTCAGAAGGCTCTGCTATGACTCATGAAGAGGAAGAATCGCAACATGACATATCAAAATTACAAGAGCAAGTGCACCAAATTTCACTCTCGCAAAGAGAAAAAAAAAATGAAATGGAAGTTTTGAAGAAATGCGTTGAAGCTAAGATGGATGGTTTGAAGAAAGACATGGAAGCTAATATGGATGGCATGGAAACTGACATGGAAGCTAAGATGGACAACATGGAAGCTAATATTGATGAAAAAATGAAAGACAACATCAAAGACATGAAGAATGATCTAAAGGCACACATGGAAGGTTTGATGACAAGGTTAATACAATAAATGATTCCTAATGGTGGAAAGATAGTAGAGGAAATTCATGATGAGAACAAAATAAATGTTAATTGTGATTTCATAAACTCTAATGTTGGATTAAAGAACCACCATATTCCAAACATGGATATGAGGAAGTTTGATGGCAAGGATCCCGTAACATGGATACTATATATGGAGCAATATTTTGATCTCACTAATGTGCAAAACACACAAAGGTACGCATTGCAACTTTACATTTAGAAAAAAAAAATATTTGTATGGTATCAATGGCTTTGCTCCCGTAAAAAAATTGTCACTTAGCCAAATTTTATGTAGGAAATGATAGCAAATTATGAGGATACAAAGAGCAACACCTTCTTTAGCAAATTCATAAATCTCAAACAAAAGGGTTCAGTGGTGGAGCTCATTGAGGACTTCCAAAAAATGAATATAAGGGAAAATGATATTCCATAGGAACACAGGATTGATGTCTTCATAGGAACTTTAGAGGATAACATCCAACATGAAGTTCGTGTTTGGGAACTTGATTCATTGGAGAAGGCATTCAGGTTGGCAATAAAAATTGAATGTAAAATATTTATGGCAACAAGGAAGCCTACCACTTACATCTATAATTATGGAAGTGTTGCTACTCCTAGACTTCCTCAACCTACAAGGTTGACACCACAACAATTGGAAGATAAAAGAGCAAAAGGGCTTTGCTACATTTGTGATAGCTAATACACTAAAGTTTATAAGTGTGCTGAGAAGAAATTATTTTGCATAGATTGTGAAGAGGAGGAATAAAATGAACAAGAAACTTCAAAAGAAGAGGATATACACTAGGAACCAACCATAGAAGAAGAAGAAATGAGTATGACCATATCGTGTAATGCTTTGGCAGGAATTACCACTCCTTAAACTCTCAATATAGAAGGACATATCAAGAATAAAAAGGTAATAGTGTTGATTGATTTAAGTAGTACCCATAATTTTATTCATTGTAAGGTAGCAAAGTAATTGAATTGTTTCCTATACCCGACACTAGAATGTCAAGTGATGGTTGCAAATGGAGGAACTATAATTTCTCTAGAAAATGCCATAATATCAAGCTAACCATGGGGGAATATGTATTGAATATTCCAATGCTTTCCATTCCAATGTGAGGTGATGATGTTGTACTAGGAGTACAATGGTTACCATATTTGGGGATGGTAGATTTTAATTTTCAAGAAATTTTCTTGAAATTTTTTATGGAAAGAAAGGAAATCGAATTACGTGGTATCACAGGGAATCCAGGAAAGATAATAAGCTCTAATGTCATGAAAAATATTTTGAAGAAAGAACAATGAGGCTTAATTGCACAATTATTCTCACTAGAAGTTCCAACATCAAAATCATCTATTTCTCCAGACCTCCAAAAATTCTTGCACAATTATTCCAAGGTGTCTGAAACTCCCAAATGACTCCCACCTATTCGTGATCATGATCATGCTTTTCATTTGAATCCAGGAAGTGTTCCTCCAAACATCAGTCCTTACAGATATCCTTATGTCCAAAAGAGAGAAATTGAACATATGATTGCAGAAATGTTAGAGGTTGGTATAATTCAACCTAGTCAAAGTTCTTTCTCTGCTTCTGTAGTATTGGTGCACAAGAAGGATGGATCATGGTGCATATGTTTGGATTATAGGGAGCTCAATAATATCACTATTAAAGATAAATTTCCCATTCATGTGATTGATAAATTATTGGATGAATTACATGGAGCAATTTATTTTACCAAGTTGGATCTCCGTTCAAGATATCATCAAATTAGAATGAAGACTGAAGATATTCTGAAAACAGCATTTCGAACTCATGAGGGTTATTATGAATTTTTGGTCATTCATTTTGGCCTTACCAATGCACCTTCTACATTTCAAGGGTCGATGAATTCCATTTTCAAACCCTTCCTTAAAAAATTTGTGCTAGTCTTTTTTGATGACATACTAATCTATAGCAGGTCTTGGAAGGATCATGTTCAACACATTGACAAGGTGCTCAAACTGTTGGAGGAGAAACAATTATATGAAAAAACATCCAAATGTTTATTTGGAGTATAAGAGG
This sequence comes from Pinus albicaulis, assembly GCA_034641835.2. Lineage (NCBI taxonomy): Eukaryota > Viridiplantae > Streptophyta > Pinopsida > Pinales > Pinaceae > Pinus > Pinus albicaulis. The sequence goes on along the minus strand of CM076572.1, from coordinate 948,863,447 downwards.
TGGAATATCTGGGTCATATTGTATCTCACAAGGGTGTTAAGGTAGACCCTAACAAAATTAAATCCATTAAGGAATGGAAAGTCCCCACAACCATAAAGAAGTTGCGAGGATTTCTCGGGTTAATAGGGTATTATCAGAGTTTTTTTAAGAATTATAAGATAATAGCAACACCTCTAACAACATTAGTGAAGAAATATGAATTTTCATGGACTCCTAAAGCAACTAAGGCCTTTGAACATCTTAAAGAGGCAATGTGCCTAGCACCAGTCTTAGTTACGTCGGACTTCACAAAAACCTTTATTGTGGAATGTGATGCTTCAAGAAATGGAATTTGTATTTTTTTAATGCAAGAAGGAAGACCCATTTCTTTTGAAAGTCGTCCAATCAAAGGAATGTATTAACATAAATCTATTTATGAGATGGAAATGTTGGCAATACTACATGCACTAAAGAAATGGAGACCTTACCTAATGGGAAGACACTTTAAGGTAAAAAATGATAATGATAGTCTTAAACACTTTTTGGAACAAAGACTATCTTTAGAAGAGCAGCAAAAATGGGTCACAAAGATGTTGGTTCATGAATTTGAAATCATATACAAAAAAGGGAAGCTAAATGTTGTTGCAGATGCACTCTCAAGAAAGGATGAAGAGGTGGAAGAATTTCTTTGTGCCATTTCTATTATCCAACCAGATTGGATAACCGAAGCAAGGGATGAATGGAAGAAGGATGCAGAAGTGTGGAAACTCATTCAAAAGTTGCAACAAGATCCTAGTACATCTGATACATTTAGCTGGAAAAATGATTCCTTATGGTACAAAGATAACTTATATATTTGCAAGAATTCCAAACTAAAACAAAATATTCTTTTGGAATTGCACACTTCTCCTTTAGGAGGACACTCAAGATTTTTAAAAACTTAACACAAGGTGAAGAAAGAATTTTTTGGGGATGGCCTTAAATATGATATTCAAAATTTTGTGACAGAATGTTTGGTTTGACAGCAAAATAAATTTGAGACAATTAAGACCCTGGGTCTTCTACAACCTTTATCTATTCCAAGTTAATGTTGGGAGAATATTTCAATGGATTTTATCATAGGTTTACCTAATGTTACACCATTTTTTAGTCATCTAACATGTTACCATTAGATGGACCTAAGTACACCATGTAAGACCAATTTTACCTTAAGTAAAATTTCTTTCACTATGAAAAATAACTTAGTAAACCACCTTTATTAAGTTGTTTATGGTCTAAACAGGAAACCTCATGAGTAAATTTTAAATAAATCTACATTTGTTTGATTTTCCTCATGGAATAATTAGTTAAACACCAGTTTAATTAATATTCCTGGTCATATTTAACCCAAAACAAGAAAATTGATTAGATAAATTACTATTTATCTCATTATTTTCTAGGAATAATTATTTAAACCTTATTTAAATAATATTCCTTGTTGAATTTCACTAAATCACTCATAAATAATTAAATAAATTTTATTTGATTATTACTCAACCACATCCTTAAAATAATAAATAAATCATTTATTTATTTAATATTTACAAATAAAGGGATTTGACCCATGTCAAATTATTTTTCCGTCCAACAAATATAATAAAATATTCCATAAAATTTGGATCTTAATTTGGTTAATAATATTTTAATTATGCACCAATATCTAGACTAACTCAATATTTTGTTATAAATAGAAGGGTTTTTCCATTCATTCACTACCTTTGGTTGCCTAAAGATCACTCTGGATCTATACTTTTGGTCTGACTTTGATCCACTATCATTGTCATATTTTTCTATATTTTTGCTTGTGAGCTTCCTTTGAGTTCCATTTTTGTCTGGGTTTTCTACACCATCAAAAGAGAGGAATTTTAGACCTGAAGTGCTGAGGACTTACAAGAACCCATCCCATTGAGGAGAATTGGTAACATCCTTCTATGTTTTCCTCCCAGGTGCCATTAATACAAAATTCATTCAACATATTCTTGTCTTGTCTATTGGATGCATGGAGCAACTCTTGTTTTTATTTATTGCTTAATGTCTTTTAATGCATATATCTAGATTTTTGTAGCATCTATCTTGGTCAACTAATTGCAGATCTAAAGATATTGGTAGCCATCTTTTCTATTAGGTGTCTGCTCAACTTAGTGTTCCTAAATTGATGTCATAAATTGTCAACCAGGGCTAGTAAACTGTTGAAGTGAAGTGCACTATATGTGCCTAGGTATCTGTTTCTCACTACATTGTGTTTAGTGTTTTTCCAATGTTTTTTATTTTGTGTTTTTATTCTAAGAGGAAAAGAACTAAGTGTTGGTAAAGAAAAATTGTTGGTCACACTAAAACAGAGCAAAACCTATTCTAAACTATGTATGGCACTTGAGAACAGAAAATGCAATACTTTAACAAGAAAAATAAGTCATAGCATGAACTCAATAACTCATAACATGAACTCAGTCCAATTCATTCATTAGAAATATGTTGGAATAATTTGATAAAAGGATAAGTTTAATGTAATGAGGTTATTCTAAGTAAACAACAATCTACAATATCACAGAGAAAATCTCATCCATGGCTAGAAATTTGTTGGAACACATTTGGAAAAAGATAGTCTGCAACCTAGTGAAGAATTCTACTCTAAATTAACCTATGACACCGAAATTAATCCATTCCACAACTCAAAATATCACTGTTAAACCTCATTCAAGAATTAGAAATATTTTGGAATAGCTTTGGAAAAGAGGCAGTTTGTGAAATTATGGGAAGTTGCAGAACAATCAAGATTTCAAAATGACATTGCCAATTCTTGTTCCTATGATAATGATGTATTAGTAGAAGTTAAGAACAGGAGTGCTTTGTAAATAATGAAGGCCATCAAGTCTAACTTAACAACTAGAATACAACTGACTAATAAAACTAAAAATACAATGGATAAAGCTGAACTAGAATGCAATCATTCAAACTTGAAATACAGTGAACAGAATTGAACTAGAGTTCCATTAACCTCCGGAGTTTTACAACTAAACTAAAATGCAACTAATCACTGAAATACTACAGCTTTGTCTCATTCGTTGTTAGTGGTATTTTGGAACAATTCATAGAACAAGACTGGTTGTAACATGTGATGTAAATGAGCATAAAAACATAAAGTTCAAAAAACGCAACTAAGCTCTAAAACACCACAGCTATGTCTTATTCAGTGTTAGTGATATTTTGGAATAATTCGTAAGAACAAGACTAACTGTAACAATTGATGTAATTGAGCACAAAAACGTAAAGTTCAGAAAAATGCAACTAATTCCTAAAATACTACAGTTATATCTCATTCAATGTTAGTGATATTTTGGAACAATTCGTAAGAATAAGACTGGTTGTAGCATCCAATGCAAGTGAGTATAAAACACAAAGTTCAGAAAATTGCTTAAGCTAGGAATACAACAAGGCTAAAGTTACTTATCTAAACAATGTGCACAGATCTTCTCAGGCAGTAGGGGCCCTCTACCACCAGATTAGCATACAAATCTCCTCAAGATTGCTTCATATCTTACAATAAAGAGGTACTTCTTTCATTAAAGGAAAAGTATTTCAAAAACAGAGTATTACGGTCTTTTGAGATCTAGCAACAAAACATCTATCTAGCTAGCTGTCTCTCGGTCTTCTGAGTCATTATTATAAAAGAAATACATAACTACCCTTGAGAAGAAATAGGAACAAGTGTCTTTTTCAATCAAAATCAAATTAGAACTCTTGTGGAGGCCTCATACTTTGCTGGAGACATCTGTAGAGTCCCTGTCCTAGTAGGAATCTGCTTCTTAGCTTTGATCTTTTCCACGTGCATAACCACCTGTAGATTCTTGCTCAAACTTTGTAGAGAGCAATAAATGATGTGGGAGTGTTGTGGAATTCAACCATATGTGTTTTTCCTTGAAGTGGCACCTGTAACCTGTGATAACATGAAGATAGCTGCGGAATAGGCGACTGGCTACAGAATCGCTGCATAGGCTATAGCTGAGTCTAGTCAAAAATTACTACAACAACAAAACCATGAAAATATAGCAAGTCAGTCATTGTATACATTCCTAAAGTGACTTTAATCAATCCTATTGACCATTTAAGCATGTAATTGATAAGGGACAAAGGAAATGAAGTGAAATTTGGTAAAGGGAAAGGACATCTTTGGGGCTCAACATACCCCCACTGCAAAGTTTTTGCATGTCCTCATGCAATCAATTCATATATTCTAAGACTTCTGCTAGGACATCTAGGCTCCTTCTTATGCTTTTCCTGATAGTCAATGGCCTGCTAGGATTCCTTATGACCAACTTGAATCTCAAATTTATAAGTGCCCTGCTCAACTTTTTGTTTTTCTTCTTCAATTTCTCACTAGCCTTGTACAATTTTTCCATTTATAAAGAGAGAGTTGTATTCATATCACTTTTCAGCTTAACCTGCTCCCTTAAAATTTCATTCTCATTCTTGATATGCCTATTGAGTACTTCTAACTCATATTTATCTCTTCTTAGCATATCAATTGCAGATTCTGGTGGGCTAGGAGTTCTGTCTCTACTTTCTGAAGCTCTCTTCTCTAATGTCTCAACATAATTATAAATTTTTTGTTGTGTTGGGTCTATCTCCGGAGCTCCTTCATCAAGATCCTCCTCGTACTGGTACTCAGGTGATCTAGCAGTTGGTGTCTCTTCATCCTCAATGTTTATAATTCTCGTTTGTCTAACCCCTGTTTTCTTCAATATACCTCTAAGCATGTGGCTTCATCTTGGTTGAGATGGTCCTTCACCTCTCTCCTTGGCATACCTTCTTATGATCTTCTCCTTTTTAAGTTGTTTCTTAATTTCAGTCAATTTCTCAGAAATTATCTCCTCACTGTCCTCTTGTATGGACTTACTAGTTTTAGTTTCAACAGATTTGGAAATTTTCCCTCTCCTGCTTCTTCTTGTAAGTTTGCCTTCAGATGGAGATTCCTTGGGTTCTTCAAAGTGATTCCTCACTAGAAACTCATCCCAATTGTCTCCCATCTTTCTCAAATGATGTTCAATCAGGATTTTAACTAGGCCGTGGTGGTACAAAGTGGTTTCCAGGAATTGAACCCTCTTTTGAACATTAGAGGCCATTCTCTTCAAACTATGAAGTAGGAAAAAGGGTAAATTGATTTCTTCATCTAAGAAATGCATCATTAGCCGAATATGATAAATATATAAGGTACCAAATCTTCCCTCACAAGTTATAAACTTTTGCAAAATGAGCAACATATTCTACCATTTATTCTTCAGTGCTAAGCTAGGAATGCCCTTCTTAAAAATTGAAACATCCATACCTGGTGTTTTAAGCATTTGCCTCCATGCCTCATTATGAAATTCCCTATTTTTTAACCACTTTTCTCCTTGCCTGGGTAATTCCACTGCTTCTACAATGAAAGCTTCTATAATAGTGAATTTAACATCTCCTATTTCGATTTCTGCTCCATTGAAGGACTGTGCAAATGTTTTAGTTACCTCTTTATGAAAACCATTGAATTTTTCCAAAAATTGTAACCACCCAGCCTGCTGTAGCATTTCTCTAATTTGTGGGTAACCCTCCAAGTATTTGGTTCCGACTGCTTCGGACCTTACTATGAGACCGATGGCTTCTCTTCTCAACCTTCAATTTACTGCTCTTCTATCCACGGTGAAAATGGCTGTTAAAGAGTTGTTTTTAACCCAAAGGTGCTTTCTCTATTTATGCAGTAGGAATTAGCTACGGAAGGATGATATGAAGAGGTTATAGAATGAGTGAAATGTAGTGAGGGTGATTTACACAAATTAATGAGTTTGAGATCCATCATGGGAGAAAAGACCGCGGAAACATTTTGTGAGAAATTCAAAATCATCATTGAATACTTCGGCCTAGTGACGTGATTGATTAGGTCACTTAGTACTTAACCGTTAGGTTTTAAATGATGATTTGATGTGGCAGAGTGGAGGGGATTTTTTCCAAATTTTTTATGATAGGTTTAATAGGCATGATCAACACAAATAATTAAAACAACTTTTTGAATCATACATGACTTAACTATACTATAACTTTCATATTCTGTCAACATAATAATTTTACAACTTTACCTTTGCCTTTCCTTTAATTTCTGTGGTTTTGATATGATTTGTCCTCCTTTGAAAATCATTGATTCTTCAGTCTTCATAATTCCTTTGATTTTGCTTGTTGACATAGGTGTGCAGGGTCAATTTTCTGCTGAACAAGTGTTGCTGGATAATTGCCTTCAGGATATCTGGCTACAGAATGTCTAGTTGGCTGCAGAATGTCTGACTGGCTGCAAAATGTACATGTAGGAACTTTGAAACATGGAATGGAATGTTTTATGAAATGGATCATGAAATATGGTGGAATGGCTCAGGAGTGAAGTGAAATGTAATGGAATGAAATGAATCACAATTGTGAAGTGGAATGAAACATAAAAATTGGTCTGCAACTCATGATTTGTAACACTCAATCTGCAGAAAGAGATCAAATTTAGAAATCTGAGATGGAAATGAAATGGAGTGAATGAAATATGGATGAATGGAGTAAATGAAATATGAATGAATGGAGACATGATGGAGTGAGACTTATGATTTTGTGATAGTTGTTTGCAGGAAAAAAAAACAAATTTGAAAAGCTAAAGTGTCAAAAGAATTTTGATTTTCACTTTATCTTTTCTGTATAAACATGCTAATCAGTGATTAGTTTTCATGTTTATACTTTCTTTTCTTTTTCATTCATTTGAATTCAGAAAATTCAACTAATTTGATGAAGAGGAAAAATTCTTCTTCATTAACTTCACATTATTGTTTTCCTGGAATCTCTTGACAAATTCTTCTCTTGAAACTGGCTTATGATACAACTTCAATCTATGACCATTTACAAGAAAAGTGACCTTCTCTTCATCTATTGTCCTGATTTTTATTGCTCCATTGTCAAAAATTCTCATAATTTCATATGGCCCAAGCCAATGTGTTTGGAATTTACCTTGAAAATCTTTGAACTTTGAATCAAAAAAGAGAGCCTAGTCACCTTCTTTGAACTTCTTTTCCTTGATGTACTTATCATGCCATCTAGTCCTTTGCTGTTGGACTATACTTTTTTTCTGGACTACATCATGTCTGATCTCATCCAATTCATTAATCTACTCCAATCTATGCTTTTGTGCCTCTGTTAGATTAAGTCCTAGCTGAACCGCCATTTTAAAAGTTTGAATCTGAAACTCTATGGGAAACAAAAATTGTTTTCCATAAACAATTTCATAGGGAGTATGACCTGTTGTGCTTCTCCATGTAGTTCTATAGGCCCACAAAGCTTCAGGAAGCCTGTCTACCCAATCTCTTCTATGTAAATGGACAGTCTTTGTTAGGATCCCTTCAATGACTTTATTGGTAGATTCCACTTGACCATTTGCTTGTGGATGATAGGGAGTGGATTTTATGTGTCTGATTTTGTACCTCTCCATCATTTGTTCCACTAGCTTTGATGTAAATTGAGCTCCTTGATCTGTAACAATTTCCCTTGGGACACCAAAATGAGTAAAAATATCCTCAAAAAGAAAATTAACTACAGATGCTTCAGTAGCAAAAAGTAATGGCTTGGCCTCTACCTATTTGGTAACATAATCAGTGCAAACTAATATATATTTCTTTTGTCTTGATGGAGGACTAATAGGTCCTACAAAATCTAAAGCCCATTTCTCAAAAGGTTCAATATGTACCTGAGGCTGCAATGGCATCTCACCTGAAGGAGAAGGTTTTCCTACCCTTTGGCAACTGTCACACCTTTTGAGATACTCTTTAGCATCTTTAAAAAGGAATGGCCAATAGTATCCTAAATGAAGGACCATATAAGCTGTCCTTTTATCAGCAAAGTGTCCGCTACAAGGTTCATCATGACATGCCTTCAGTATCTTAGGCATCTCATCTTCCTGAACACATCTCCTAATGACAAAATCTGGACCTGTTTTGTATAACTCATTAGCAACCCATGAATATTTTGCACTGTCATAAATGATCTTTCTTTTGTCTCTTGCATTCATTATTGAAGGAAATTTCCCCGAAACTAAATAATTAGCAATGTCAGCAAACCAAGGAGTTTGAGTAGAAATTGCAAAAAGATATTCATCAGGAAATTGATCTTCAACTGGGGTATTGTCTTGGATGTTTTGGAGTCTATATAGGAAATCAGCTACTGTGTTTTGTTTTCCAGGCCTATCTAGAATGGTAATGTTGAATTCCTATAAAAGCAATAACCATCTTATGACTCTGCCATTAGTAATTGATTTGTTCATTAGATATTTAATTGCAGAGTGATCTATGTGAACAAAAGTTTCATAGCCTGTTATATAGTGTCTGAATTTATTTATGGCATGAACAACAGCTAAGAACTCTTTTTCAGTTACAGTATAATTTAACTCTAAAGGAGTCAAATTTTTACTTGTATAGTAGATGGCATAAGGAATCAGGTCTTTTTGTCCCAATACTGCTCCTAAAGCTGTATCTGAGGCATCTGTTGAAATATGAAAAGGTAACTTCCAGTTAGGTCCCCTTAAAATAGGTGCTTCAGAGATTTTTGTTTTCAGGGTTTCAAAGGCTAACTGGCAATCAGGATTCCACTTGCATTCACAGTCCTTGGTAAGTAATTTGAAAAGTGGAGATGCTATCTTGGTGAAGTTTTCTATAAACCTTCGATAATATCCTATAAATCCGAGAAAACTCCTAACATATTTTTGACAACTTGGAATAGATAAGTTAGAGATGACTTCAACTTTTGACTTGTCAACTCTAATCCCATCCCCTGAAATGTGATGTCCCAAAACAATTCCTTCAGTAAACATCATAAAAAACTTCTCATGACTTAGTGAAAGATTTGATTCTTTACATCTCTTTAAAACTTTTTCCAAGTTTACTAAAGCTTCTTCAAATGTGTTTCCATAAACTGTGAAATCATCCATATATACCTCTACACAATCATGTATTAGATCCGAAAAAATTCCTAGTACTGCCCTTTGAAATGTTGCAGGTGCATTGCATAATCCAAATGGCAATACTCGGTAAGCATAGGTACCCCAAGGACAGGTAAATGTGGTTTTGTCTTGATCTTCAAGTGCTACTTGGATTTGGTTATAACCACTAAACCCATCTAAAAATGAGAAGTAATTTTTGCCAGCTAATGTATCTAACACCTGATCTATGAAAGGTAGGGGAAAATGATCTTTAAGAGTAGCTTTGTTTAATTCTCGGTAGTCAATACATACCCTCCATTTATCATTTTTCTTTGGCACAATTATCAAAGGAGAAACCCACTGACTATCTGAAATAGGATAGATAAAGTTGACATTCAACAATTTCTGCAATTCTTCTTTAACAATCTCCCTAAGATTTGGATTCATCCGTCTTTGAGGTTGTCTGATTGGTTTACAATTTTCCTCTATGTAGATGTGATGAGTGCAAGTCTTGGGGCTTATCCCTTTCATATCACTGTACTCCCATGCATATGCAGAAGAATGTCTCTGTAATATCTTGACTAGCTCTTCTTGTTGAGATTTCTCTAGGTTCTTGTTTATGTTTAAAGTTTTTCCTGGAAATATCTCAATTATAGAACTGCCAAATTTATCCATGGAATAAAGAGACATCTGTCTTGATGATAAAAACTCAATGTTGGATTCTTCTTGAAATTGTTCATGTTTGTATTTCGAAGAGGATTCAAAGTTCTCTAAGGTATTCAGAATCTGGCTATCTTCACTAATTTCTGAAATTGTGAAGAGAGGTTGTAAGTCTTCTTCATCCTCTATCCATTGAGTATCATCTAATTCCGTAATTGTTTTTGCTGGAGGATACAAGGTAAATTTCTTGGTTGAACTACCATCAGAGATGTACATATCACCGAATCTACAACTAATGAAAGCATCAGCTGTAGCTAACCAAGGTCTTCCTAATATAATAGGATGCCCTCCTATATTATTCTTAGGAGTTAGGATCATAAAATCCACAGGATACTCCCAAGAATCTAGGTGACACTAGAATGTCTTCTATTACCCCATCAGGTTTGATCACAGATCTGTCTGCTAATTGTAATAATGTGGGTGTAAAAAGAAGATTAGGATTTCATTTTATCCGTGATTTGTCTACTCATGATATTGATTGCTACTCCTAAATCAATAAGTGTGTTTTGGATCTCAGTTCCATTAATGTGTATTTTAACAACTGGATTTCCTGGGTCTAGATACTTTGGAATAGCAATCTTACCCATCATGATATCTGCTATTTTTCCTGCCAATTGAATTTTCTTTGTCTCTCTTGTTCTTTTTCCTGTTTTCTTCATGCTCAACTCCTTTATTGTCTTTGCTAAGATTTGAATTTCCTTGATAGCTTGCAATAATGGGATCTTAATACAAACATTTCTTAGCTCATCTAGGAAATCATAATTAGGCACCATAATTTGTTTTTCTACACCTCTATCAATTTGTAATCTTTCTGGAAAGGGAGGTGTAGAAGTGGATGTTGATGGTTGTTCTAATATAGGAGTTGAAATTATTGGTTCTTTTTGTTTTGATTTTTCAATATTTGGGTCTTGAAAATATGTGTCTTCTTTAAGACTTTTATTTACCCGTAGAGAATCTTCCTCAGAGTTGTTTTTCTCTTGTATGATAACAGAAGGTTTCCTCTTTTCAAGTATTCTTCCAGACCTAAGTTGAACATCACTAAGGTCTAAAGGAGTGATCAAATAAGTTGGAAAATGTTGGCCTTCTATCATGTATGTGTTCTGAGGATTTTTATTGTTGGGGTTTGGTATGGGTTGGGCAGGCAACTGATTTTTTTTCTGAGGAAATGGTAATGGAAGTGGTGAATTTTTATGTTGTGGATTTTGATGATTGTGTTGAGGATTTTGTTGAAAATTTTTTTGAGGAGGGAAATGTGGATATGGTGGATAGGATGGTGGATACTGATAGTAGTGAGAGTATCTTCCATAGGGATTTTGTGCTCCTTGTGCCCAAGTTTGAGATTGATTTTGAAATTGGGGCTAAGGTTGCTGCCAAGAATTCCAATTTGGTGGGGGTTGATTATACAGCTGATCATGGAATCCTTGTGTTTGAGGTCCTTGCCAAGGCCTCCTAGAGACAAAATTCAGAGATTCTGTGGAATTTGTAGGAGTTTCTTCTTGAAAGACAACTTTAAGACCAGGAAGTGAAGGAAAGCTCTTGGTCTCATGTTTTGTTAAACAAATTACACAGGTCTCTACTACTTTTTCATCCAAAGGGCACTATGTCAAGGCATGCTTCTTTCTACATTTGGGACAAAAAATTGCTAAGGCATCAAATTCAACTTTTTGCTTGTTCTGTAACTTAAGGGTGTCTATTTGTTCACTAAGACTCCCTACAATATCATACTTGAATTCATCAAGCATATGTCTTATTTCTTCCCTACTTACTGTCCCATAAGCAGACTTACTTGCCCTGCAAGAGCAGGGTCTCTTGGTCCTTTTACAGATTTAGATTTCCCTCTTGAAAGGTTGATACATAATTCAGCTATTTCAGGTAATGTGAGCTGAGATATATCCCATTTTCCCATCATGTTAAGGATATCTAACCATTCATCCCTTATTTTCTTCAACAAGAGAGCTTTTAAAGTGTCTTGGTCTAAGTTTTCCATTTTTGCTCTTTTGATATTATAGTTAAACCTCTTCAACAAATCTTCCAAATTTTCATCCTCTTTTTGTAACATTTTAAACACTTCCTCCTTATGGTTGAATAGCATACAGTAATCCAAATACCTTTCTAAAAATACCTGTTTCATGTCTTCCCATGTCCTAATAGAACTGTTGATCAAAATCATAAACCATTTTAATGATGCTCCTTTCAATGTTGAAGGAAATAGTTTAAGTTTTTGGGCATCTTGTAAGTAATCATAGGTTCTACATAGGAATTCAAATTCAAATAGGAAGGTTTTACGATCTTCAGTTTTGAGTCCATAAAAGTTTGGAAGGACAGAGGGTGAAATTTTTTTCATAGTTGCATTGGTTTCTTCATCTACTATAGGAAACCCAAAAGAGCTTCCCATTTCTCTTATACCTCTTTGTCTGCCTCCTTCTTCACCTCTACCTCCTTCTCCTTCTGCACCTTTACCTCCTTCTCCTCTACCTCTACCTCTACCCCCTCCAAATAGTGTGTGTTCTCCATTAAAAACTGCTCCTCCCCCTTCTTCTGCCATAGTTGATTCTTCTGTGGAAGTTGAAAAGTTTATGTCGCTTGCAGGGGTTCCTGAATCTTCTTCTAAGACAGGTTCAGTGGGTAAAGTAGAAGGTATTTCTAATGGAATATCTGATCTTAAGTCCTCTGGAAGTCTAGGATCAGTAAAGGATGGAATGTGGGTTTGAGTTGGAGGTGCGCTGGGTCTTGGTCTCGCTGGAACAGGTGGTGTTCTAGGAATCAAGCTTCTGCTTCTTATGAATCTACCCCTTGAATCTCTTTCTCTACGCATATCATTGTTTTTGGAAGGTAAGAAATAAGGCTACCTAGTTACACTTCCCCGGCAACGGCGCCAAAATTTCTGCTCAACTTAGTGTTCCTAAATTGATGTCATAAATTGTCAACCAAGGCTAGTAAACTGTTGAAGTGAAGTGCACTATATGTGCCTAGGTATATGTTTCTCACTACGTTGTGTTTAGTGTTTTTCTAATGTTTTTTATTTTTTATTTTTATTCTAAGAGGAAAAGAACTAAGTGTTGGTAAAGAAAAGTCGTTGGTAACACTAAAACAGAGCAAAATCTATTCTAAACTATGTATGGCACTTGAGAACAGAAAATGCAATACTTTAACAAGAAAAATAAGTCATAGCATGAACTCAATAACTCATAACATGAACTCAGTCCAATTCATTCATTAGAAATATGTTGGAATAATTTGAGAAAAGGATAAGTTTAATGTAATGAGGTTCTTCTCAGTAAACAACAATCTACAATATCACAGAGAAAATCTCATCCATGGCTAGAAATTTGTTGGAACACATTTGGAAAAAGATAGTCTGCAACCTAGTGAAGAATTCTACTCCAAATTAACCTATGACACCGAAATTAATCCATTCCACAACTCAAAATATCACTGTTAAACCTCATTCAAGAATTAGAAATCTTTTGGAATAGCTTTGGAAAAGAGGCAGTTTGTGAAATTATGAGAAGTTGCAAAACAGTCAAGACTTCAAAATGACATTACCAATTCTTGTTCCTATGATGATGATGTATTAGTAGAAATTAAGAATAGGAGTGGTTTGTAAATAATGAAGGCCATCAAGTCTAACTTAACAACTAGAATACAACTGACTAATAAAACTAAAAATACAATGGATAAAACTGAACTAGAATGCAATCATTCAAACTTGAAATACAGTGAACAGAATTGAACTAGAGTGCCATTAACCTCCGGAGTTTTACAACTAAAATAAAATGCAACTAATCACTGAAATACTACAGCTCTGTCTCATTCGGTGTTAGTGGTATTTTGGAACAATTCATAGAACAAGACTGGCTGTAACATGTGATGTAAATTAGCATAAAAACATAAAGTTCAAAAAAACGCAACTAAGCTCTAAAACACCACAACTATGTCTCATTCAGTGTTAGTGATATTTTGGAATAATTTGTAAGAACAAGACTAGCTGTAACAATTGATGTAATTGAGCACAAAAACGTAAAGTTCAGAAGAATGCAACTAATTCCTAAAATACTACAGTTATATCTCATTCAATGTTAGTGATATTTTGGAACAATTCGTAATAATAAGATTGGTTGTAGCATCCAATGCGAGTATAAAACACAAAGTTCAGAAAATTGCTTAAGCTAGGAATGCAACAAGGCTAAAGTTACTTATCTAAACAATGTGCACAGAGCTTCTCGGGCAGTAGGGGCCCTCTACCACCGGATTAGCATACAAATCTCCTCAATATTGTCTCATATCTTGCAATAAAGCGGTACTTCTTTCATTAAAGGAAAATTATTTCAAAAACAAAGTATTACGATCTTTTGAGATCTAGCGACAAAACATCAATATAGCTAGCTGTCTCTCGGTCTTCCGAGTCATTCTTATAAATGAAATACATAACTACCCTTGAGAATAAATAGGAACAAGTGTCTTTTTCAATCAAAATCAAATTAGAACTCTTTTGGAGGCCTCGTACTTTGCTGGAGACATCTGTAGAGTCCCTGTCCTAGTAGGAATCTACTTCTTAGCTTTGATCTTTTCCTCATGCATAACCACCTGTAGATTCTTGCTCAGACTTCGTAGAGAGTAATAAATGATGTGGGAGTGTTTTGGAATTCAACCATATGCGTTTTCCCTTGAAGTGACACCTGTAACCTGTGAGAACATGAAGATAGTTGCGGAATAGGCGACTGGCTATAGAATGGCTGCATTCTGTAGCTGAGTCTAGTCAAAAATTACTACAACAACAAAACCATGAAAATATAGCAAGTCAGTCATTGTATACATTCCTAAAGTGACTTTAATCAATCCTATTGACCATTTAAGCCTGTAATTGATAAGGGACAAAGGAAATGAAGTGAAATTTGGTAAAGGGAAAGGACATCTTTGGGGCTCAACATTAGGGTTGTTTGTTATGCACAGCTAAAGTGGTCTTTTTCGTACACTTGAAATTAAGATTCATACTAACAACTAGTGACTGTACATGGGTTTACGATTACAACCGTTGTCGTTTTTTAGATCCCTACATATCTAGCTACTTCCGACCCTAGGATTTCTCTTCAGCTTCTTTTTTTTCTTTTCTTGATGTTTTTTTTAACCTACAAAACCCTAAAACATTAAAAATTCTAACTTCCGTGTGTTTTCGGACCTATTGCGCAGGTGACAGACATTAGCTGCAGCTGAGACGACATGTTCTGCTAAAACCTACTCCAGAGAGTGCTGGAAGTTCAGGTCGCACTTTTTGGGCCAAAACCTATTACCTGAACCTCTAGGGTGCAGAAAACAGGCTTAAAACTATGACCTCTGCAGAAATCAATTCAGAAACTGCGACCTAGACTTTTTGCGAGAGTTTTTTCTGGATTTGTTTGGGCCTCTGTTCAGGATTTTCTGACCTCCGTCTCCGCCCATTTTGGACCTATACTTGTTTTGTTTTACTCATCTTAGTGGGAACCTAGCCCTCTAGGGGTTCAGTACCCTCCACACTTTGTGGAAGATTTTTAGCTGCTGTAGGTTGTCTGAAATTTTCAGAATGCTCATCCATTTTTTCATATCTTATACCTTACCTTCAAATCCACTTTAGATTGGTTATTTATCGATCCAAAACACCTCTTTTTAGTTTTGTTTGGGTTTCCCTCTAAGGTCCCCTCCACTTCCCTCCAGGTTATAGCCTTACGCCACCTCATTTACAACAATTTTTCCTCTGATTTTTTGTTGTTTGTCTGCACCTATTTCCAGTAGATCTGACCTTTAGATCCCTATCCCTCCCGACCTTAGATCTATTGGCTATTTTGGTGTGTTTTTACTATATTTTTGCCCACCTACAGACTACTTGTTTAGAGGCTCGCCTCCTTGGGTTTAGATTATTACATTATTAGATTTTTTATTTATGTTATTTCAGTTTCAGATAATGTTATCTGCAGGTTTATTTACAGTTATACAACACACTTTTTCTTTTTCTCTACAAACGTCTGGGTTTAAAAATTAAAATTTACACACTTTACACACACACCATAAGTGAAGAAGAGCTTGGTTAACACCGCCAAGAAAATACTTTAAAACATTGAAATAAATTGTTCCTGCATCTCTCTGCCCTTGTTTCGACATTGTAATCAGTTGATCTTGCACCTCTCTGTCCTTGTTGGTATCTCTTCCCTTTGTGCCATGTTTGTGCCATCATCATTGCACCACCAAGGTGTTTATCCCAAAGACTTCTTGGCCTTCACCCTCAGTTTCCGGTAGGAAGACTTACTCCTCCGCGTAGGATTCGAGTTAGTCCTCCACCAAGTCCACACTCTGACTCCTCTTCTGGTTCATTGGGTTCCCCTTCTGGTTCCACCCCTGGTTCTCCCCCTATCACCTTCACCATGTCTAGTTCAGGACCTAACGCTAGTGGTAGCCCCAACCCTAATGCAAGGAATACTACTAGTGGGATCGCAATAGGAACTACTTCGGCTGCACCCTTGCTCCCCTAGATGGCAAGCCTCAGTCTTCCCGATTTTTAACAGTTGATAAATGACCCTATACACCATGACACTAGTTGGCCTGCTATGCCGACCAAGATCCCTTCCGACATCCCCAAGTTTGAAGGCCTTGCTGGAGAAGATCCTATAAATCATGTTCGATCTTTCCACATGTGGTGTTCGTCTAACTCCATTACCGATGACTTTGTCTGTCTTCAGTTGTTCCAACGTACACTTACTAGCGAAGCTTCTAAGTGGTACGTTGATCAGGCCTCATCCTCTCATACCACCTTTGCGACTCTTGCCCGAGCTTTTCTATCTTATTTCTAGCTTCCCCTTCATTATGACATTGGTACTGAAATTTTGACTTCTTTCCATCAATCATCTGCGACCCACCTATCTAATCATGTCTAGGAATGGCGGAGAAGAAAGAGCCTACGTCGAGCCCCTAACTTCGAAGACCGTGTCTACATGGATTGGATCCTTAGATCTCTCTTGCCTGCTATCGAAAAATATGTCACATCACATTTCCCTTAAACAAAAGAAGCCGCTCTCCAAATTGCATTAAAATATGACCTGATCTATGCTTAGTCAGGTTATGTTTATACCATTCTACCTGATCTTCCTAGACCTGGTGGTACCAATGCACCGGGGGCATCTCATGTCACCGACGGTATCGTTGGAACTCTCTCTCATCCTTATGCTTAGCCTCCCATGGGCTAGGGTTTTCCTCAGGGGGGGCCAGTGCCTCCTGCACTTTTCCTCCTCCCGGTAGCATGTATCCAGGATACGGCATGCCTCCTCCTTTTTCCCAACCTCATGTTTAACACAATGTTATCCAACCTCCTTATTATCCATATCCACAGCTAGGTGCTCCAGCTCCTTCAACATTAGCACCTCCGCCTCCCTTACCTTCTCAACCCCCGCAACAGCAGCCACCACCCCCTTAGGGGTAGGGGTATGCACAACAGGGCGCGACTAATCCTATTCCTTCCAAAAAGAAGAGGAAAGGCACTCAAAATCAATATGCCTCCTGTAATCTTGGACCTAATCCTCACAATAATTCTCCTAACACTGCTAACCAGCAACAGGCCACTCAACCCAAGTAGGATAGGCATGTTCGCACGAAAAATCCTTGCTCTTATTGTGGTTTTTATGGTCATTACACGCATGATAGTCCTATTTTACCACAGATGAAGCAGATGTGGGAGTCTCAAGCGACATTGCAAGGATAGCAAGCTTCCCCTTCCATCCCTCCCAGTGCTGCGCCTATTCAATCGGCCGTGTTTACTAATCCTTTCTCTCAGCAAGGATTTGTGGCTACCCAACCACCTAAAGGTCAGGTGGCCACTCAACCTCTTCCATCTAGTACCTCCGATTACCAAATTCTCATGATGAATTCTGACCAACCTATAACCGTAGACCTCAACCTTCAGACTCAGTCCCGTCAGTACAACAAGCCTCCCGCTACGTCTGTCCCCGAGCCCCCTTCTTCAGGTTCTATAGAGCCTATTTCGACACCTAATGGTCCTTTGCAGATCCCTCAACCTAAGGCGAATGTTCATACCAATATCCCTAAGGGACCATTATTCCAAAACGCTACTTCCGAAAAATTTGCCCATTCGTATAGCATAGTAGATGATTTGGCACAATCTCATGCTACCATCTCAAATTTGGAACTCCTCCAGTCGTGCCCTTCACAATTAAAAGCTCTATTATCTACCATGGGCACTATAGATCCTTTAGATTATCGATTGATTGTCTTCTATGTTGACTGGTCAGAAGATCCTCCTCTTCCTACTTTCGTCGCTTTCCAAATCCTAGTCAAGATCCGGAACGCCAACGTTTCTCGATGTATCATTGATGAGGGGGCATCCACCTATGTGATGTTCTCTTCGGTTTAGAAACCAGTCGGATCACTTGAGTTGGCTCCTTCCACGATCACTCTCCGAGCGTGGGATGGCCACACCTCCCAACCCATTGGCCTATTCTGCAATTTTCCTATTACTCTTGCGGGCAAGAATATTTACGTTGACGTATAAGTCACAGATGCCCCCTTAGATTACAACATTTTATTGGGTCGTAGCTACACCTATGCGATTTTTTTTTTCCCATCTACAGTTCACCACAAGATTTCCTTCCCTCATAACAGAAAGATAGTCACTATTGAACAGTTGACATATTACGAACCAAAGTCTTAAACCTCCCCTAAGTCCATCATCTCCTTGGTGGCCAATAAGCAAATTGTCGATCCTTTAACCAGTGTCTCACCCGAAGTTTACAAAGACTCCTCTTTGCTTGGTACATTCCCTGGTCTTCCTCCTCCTGTCTCTGGTCCTAGATCAACGAATGTTTGCATGATGCAATCATCTCAGGCCTCCCTCAAGTGTCCTGGTTTGTCTATTCTACAACCTCGCCCTCCGTAGCCTACTCTTAGCCCTTTGATTTAGCCTTCTGGACCACCTCCTCCTGGCCCTTCAACCACATCTAGTGTCCATGAGCCTTTCTACCCTCCTATAATGGTTCCTCTATGCCTTAAACATCTTGGAGCCATCCCGCCTAGCCATTACCCCTATGGTCAGATACCATTCCTAGCTCCCCCTCATGGAGTGTATTCGGTACCTGTCATGGCTACCCTCTCTCTTCCTAACTTGACCATGAGGATTCCCGTCTGGTACCTTGATCCATCAGCTGCTACCCCACTTATTCAACCCAACCCTTACCTTGCTTTGACCCCGGTTCAACCGGTCCCCATGATTTCTCCCACTGCTACAGTGCCTCAACCACCTCAACAGGAACCTTCTCCTGTCATGACCACTTCGGGTAAGAAAGGCAAAGCTCGCAAGAGGGCATAAAAAGACAAGGTTGCCCCGACTAACCCTGCTCCTTCTCTGCATCCAAAGCCTTATGCTTTGTGTGATGTTGTCGTCCATGCCACCCATAACTGTCCTAAACTGCCCCATATCAAGCCCATGGTTAATGTTGCGTTCCCTAAGTCTACGATCCCTGAAGCCTCGGTTTCTTCCTCGACTGCAGTCAAGAACCCTAAGACTATTCACACCAATCAACCCTATGCTTTGTGTGATCTCCATGGCCATTATTCCCACCATTGTCCCCACCTTATGCATGACCGCGCCTCTTTGGAGGTAGTTTGGGAGTACGAGGTTGAACAAAACAAATCCGTCTCTCCCGTACTTGCACGGTATGCTGTAGGCCAGGTTGAGGATTTACCTGCTTCCATTGACATTCCCCCTCCTGATGTCGAGATGACGGAGCCTGCATTCACCATCCTCTACCTATCATCATCCATGAGACCCTCAGTGGAAGCTCCCTCTACGTCTTCCCCTATTGTTTCGCTTGACCTCCCTTCAGCCATAACCCTGGGCTCAACATCAGTTGATCCCTTATCTACTTGTTCTTCCGTCATCCCTTGTGACGATGCGCATGTGAACCTTTCTTCTCATGATGATGATTTAGGTAGCTTCGCCGCGCCATGTGGTCTCCCTTCCTCCAGTCACTCCATCTTCTATTGTGATGATGACATCATGGAAGCCTTGTCCACCCCTAACTTCATCTTCCCCGCCCATAAGCGGGATGGCACCATCCGTGTCTATGGTGACTTTCACAGCCTAAGCACAAGCTACACCTCTAGTAGCTCCCACACTCCACCTAACCGTCAGCGTGTGAGTAGTATACATCTTACCCAAATCACTCCCTCTCTCAGTGTGTGTTCGATTTCTACTTTGCGCTCAGGTTGCCAGCATTTTTCATCATCCTCCCATTTATTTTCTTGTGGCACCTTTTAGATGGACCTCCCGTCCACACCTTATATCGATTATGCCAATGGTGCAAGTTGCTACTCCCAGAATCTAGCCTCGACAGGTTGGGCCATCTTTACCCCTTTGCATTCGCTTGTTCTCTCGAACGGTGTGTGCATTAGTACTACTACCAATAATCAGGCCAAATATGATGTAGTGCGAGGTTTATTAGCCAATGACCTCTCCCATCGCATCCTCCACCTTCATGTTAGTTTATATTCCTTGCTTCTTTTCATGCAATTGAATGGTGTCTATCGTGTGAATAATCCTATCCTTTTTAGAAAATATTTACGAGTGAGGCTTTTGATGCATGAATTTGAAATCATTTAATTCAGTCATGTACCTAGAGTGAAAAATCACTATGTAGATAGCATTGCATACAATATTCTATATTGGCATTTAGCACACGCATTTAACACAAGACAATAACATAAAACCATCAAAACGATGCATATACATAATATGTGTCGTATAAAATATTTTAGAGTCCATCAACTCTGATACATATGACATGCCCATAGCATGTTACAAAAAATAAAAACTAGGGGCACCACCTGCCCCTACACACTAATCACTATCTGTAGGATCATGGGCCAATGGCTTTGCCCCTGTAGCTCGTAGATTGCGCATCCCCTGTCCGACCATCGCCATGCGTCGCATGACCCCTCGTCACTCCTAGGGTAGACCAATACATGGCTCTATGTATTGGTCATCTAAGTCTTGCCAGTTGCACTCTGAAAAACCAGTCAGAAGCCTCTCACATCTACGATGGATGTTCTACAGGACGGATGTTGCATTCTCATTTTGCGGCGCTCTCGATCCACTAAGTCCGGCAGTTCCTGATACTGCAGGCCGTCCCATATACCCGACCGGTTTTACCGGTATTATATCTGCATACCAAAAATTGGAAGAATCAGTACCATATACAATATGCTGAAACTTTACAATGCACATAAAATATTAGCAAGTTGTCACTTACCATCGAGCCCCCACACTCGACCAGGCGATAGTGGAAAATCTAGGTCCCCACGATAACTCATCCCACTATAGGGATAGTTGTCCATGTACAATGGCATATGATCGCAATGAGCAAAGAACTCAGGTCGGAACACCCATCTGACTGCCCCACCTCCTCCTCTACATAGTAGTCGCCCCCACTGGTGCATCCTGGGCTCTCTCAGGCCCCCATCCTGGAGCTATATACGAGGTCGAAGTGTCAGGATCTTCTCAAATAAGAATGACCACAACACCATACCATACGCATATTCATGGTTCACTTGCCGCTTGCATAGCGACAACTGTCGTTTCAATGAAGACAGCATCGTTTGGGCCCACCCATAGTAGGTCCCACTCAACACACTGTACAAGCATCATCTTCCCTCCAGTGATGTGGTGGAGTGCCTGGTTTCCCAGGATCTACAACACCATTGCGGCCACAACACGGGTGTCTAACCTCTCTAGATCCCCGATCGGTATACGTGTCCCATTGACATGGAGACCTAGTTGACAATGGCACTCTACAAACTCCATGATGTTCCGCCCTCGCGGTAGCACTAGTTGAGTATTACCAACCATCCCAAGTGGTGGGAGACCAATCAGGAAATATATATCCTAGACTGTCAACTCGATCGGGTGCCCCTGCACTATAGAGACCTCATGGTCTGAGTCCCAATAACTAAAAATCCAGGCCAATAAGGGCTCTCCAGCTCTCATCAAAGGGTTCTCCACAAACTTCAGAACCCTAAAACTGGCTAATGCACTGCGGACACCCAGATCCTCCCAGATCTTTCACCATAATGTGCCCAAGTCTCTCTCTCTCTCTAGTTGATCCGTAATTATGCCATATCTGCACAAAACCATCATATTTGTCAGTATACAAATAGGAAAGACTGTATCCAAACATAAAAACCCAATTCTTAGCCAAAATATAGCACATAAAAACCCCTCTTTGTCAGGTTGCAATTTTCAGGCCCTATCCTTTGACAGGTCACAATTTTCTACCCAAAACCTGCTACCCAGGTCGCATTTTTTGCCCCAAAAAGTGAAAATCAGTCGTGAAGAGGAGTAGGGGTCTGTTCCTGAGCTCTAAAGACCTAAAATGAACTTTCAATCCACTGAAATGAAAGAGTAGTGTTAGGCCTCTTACCTGCAACTGACGGATCTCGATTCCAACGGTCGGTTTGTCCGCTACGATCGCCGCAAGATTTAGGGCCTTCTCTCCTCTCTACATTCACCACAGCTCCACATGCAAATGAGTGAATTTGGAGGGAAAATGCCTTATTAAAAGAGAAACCCCCGATTTTTATTTTGCCTGCTGCAGCCAAACCATAGTTAGTTTGACAAACCGTCTGTACCGTTGGAAATCTCTCACCAAGCCCTCAAATGGGTATCTATTAGTTTTTTGTGATTTGATACTTCACTAGGACACATTTTTTCCAAGAAGGGTCACTTCACCACTCCTAAAAATCCAATTTCTTCACCTGCAACACTTGCACTTGGGGCACCACTTTGCTTTCATACTTGTCCATGATCGTGTCGATTTTCGTCGCGAGTAACCATCATGTACTCATGTTTTTATGGTCCCCATTGGACCTTTTTTGTGTGGCAGCATCATCAAGTCACCCTTGTTTAAAGCATCCGAGTTGATCCATCATTGCGTTCATGGAGTCTATCCAGAGTCCCTTTATATCCCACTATAGTCCTTCATCCTTCATTGCCTTGGTTCCTCTCTCGTGTCGCACATTATGGCCTTCAGTCCTACTGTCCCCTATCCCTAATAATATTGTTTCAGTCGCTGCTAGGTCATCCATGCCCTTTATGCTCTAACAAGGGAAGTCGTATGTCCGCTACTCAGTACCCCCTATTTCATCATCATCCCTGGTGTCAGTCTATCAATCGCTCTACTATTTTCTCTCGTGCCTTATTTGAGGATCCTTATTACCTCACCTATGGCGGACCTCCTTTTGTCGACATCAGATCATTCATTCCAAAAGACAGGTCTAGAGGGTGGTGTACCTTGGTTCCTGCTCCCACTCTTGTTTGGTGCCTCGGATTAGGCAAAGGGACTCCTTATTTCCCTTTGACTTGATTTTTTCTCAGCTCCAGCTCCTTTTAGCATGATCGAGATCTATATACTTGATAGTTCAGTGATGCAGCAGATGATACCAGCGATTTCCAGGTATATGTGAGATGTTTTAGCCCTCATGAGGGGGTGGCCCTACAAGTAGCCCCCCACATGTCTGGATGACCTCTTCATTACAACCTTTGATGCAACTCCATATATTTGATGATGTTGGCCTTAGCCGCTTGCAGCACCTTTTTGTTTGCATGTATCAGTCAGAATTTCAGAGCCCTTTCCTATTTACAAGGGAATTTGGGTTGTATTTGTATCTCATCTATTCAGATATTATTATATAAGTCATGGCTGTTATCCCAAGCACAATATGTATGTGGGATTCATTATCATGTTTTTACCTGGCTCATTTTTATGCCAGCATGTACTATATTGTTTAGTCCCTTGTTTACTGGACGCCTTATTCTTTGTACTTTATCTCGGCGGGCATAGATATGCCTCCCTTGCCACCTATAGCACAGGTACTCACTCATAAAAGAGACTTGTCGCACCTGTAAGTCTCACCTCCTCAGGGTATAGTCCTTTAGCACTTTAGTCTACCTTATATTTCTCTCTCTTTGACTTCCCCTTCGATATCTAGTGATTGAGTTATTGCAACGTACTTCGGTCATACGATTAGCTCCTAATGCTCGCACACTGGGGGGGAATCTGTTACACCATTTTTTGGTCATCTAACCTATTACCATTAGATGGACCTAAGTACACTATGTAAGACCAATTTCACCCTAAGTAAAATTTCTTTCACTATGAAAAATAACTTAGTAAACCACCTTTATTAAGTTGTTTATGGTCTAAACAGGAAACCCCATGAGGAAATATTAAATAAATCCACATTTGTTTGATTTTCCTCAAGGAATAATTAGTTAAAAAACAGTTTAATTAATATTCCTAGTCATATTTAACCCAAAATGGGAAAATTAATTAGATAAATTACTATTTATCTCATTATTTTCTAGGAATAATTATTTAAACCTTATTTAAATAATATTCATTGCTAAATTTGACTAAATCACTCATAAATAATTAAATAAATCATTATTTATTTGATTATTACTCAACCATATCCTTAAAATAATAAATAAATCGTTTCTTTATTTATTATTTACAAATAAATGGATTTGACCCAAGTCAAATTCTTTTTCCCTCCAACAAATATAATAAAATATTCCATAAAAGTTGGATCTTGATTTGGTTAATAATATTTTAACTATGCACCAATATCTAGACTAACTCAATATTTTGTTATAAATAGAAGGGTTTTACCATCCATTCACTACTTTTGTTGCCTAAAGATCACTCTGGATCTATACTTTTGGTTTGACTTTGATCCACCATCATTGTCATATTTTTCTATCTTTTTTCTTGTGAGCTCCCTTTGAGTTCCATTTTTGTCTGGGTTTTCTATACCATCAAGAGAGAGAAATTTTAGATCTGAAATGTTGAGGACTTACAAGAACCCATCCCATTGAGGAGAACTGATAACATCCTTCTATGTTTTCCTCCCAAGTACCATTAATACAAAATTCATTCAACATATTCTTGTCTTGTCTATTGGATGCATGGAGAAACTCTTGTTTTTATTTACTTCTTAATGTCTTTTAATGCATAGATATAGATTTTTGCAGCATCTATCTTGGTCAACTAATTGCATATCTAAAGATATTGGCATCCATCTTTGTTGTTAGGGTTGTTTTTTATGCACAGCTAAAGTGGTCTTTTTTCGTACACTTGCGATTAATATTCATACTACCACCTAACTCTAAAGGAAAGAGTGGCATCATGGCGGAAGTTGATAGACTTACCAAGTATGCGCACTTTTGTGCATTATCTCATCCATTTAAAGCAAGTACATTGGCTATCGCATTTTTGGAAACAATTCAAAAGGTACATGGAAAACCAAAAATTATTGTAAGTGACAGAGATCCCATTTTTACGGGAAATTTTTGGAGGGAATTATTTTCTTTTTTGGGTACTCAACTAGCTCATAACTCATATTATCATCCTCAATCTGATGGTCAAACTGAGATAGTGAATAAATGTTTGGAAGGATATCTTCGTTGTTTTGTATCTAATAAGCAAACACAATGGGTCAAGTGGTTACCTCTCTTTGAATGGTGGTATAACACTTCCTTCCATACTGCAGCAAAAATGACCCCATTTATGGCACTTTATGGATATCATCCACCATCCATCACATCTTATTTAAGAGAAAATTCTAAGGTTCAAGCAGTGGAAGATCACATCGAGCATCAACAATAATTTCTCCAACTCTTAAATGATAATTTAAATTTCGCACAAAATCGAATGAAACAACAGGTAGATCAACATCATAGCGAGAGAAGTTTTGATGTAGGAGACTGGGTATTTTTACGGCTACAACCATACAAACAAATGTCTCTCAAGAAAGCTAAGAAGGATAATAAATTATCGCCAAAGTACTATGGTCCTTACAAGGTGTTGCAAAATATTGGTATTATGGCATACAAATTGGAGCTTCCTGCTTCTTCGCGAGTGCATCCAGTTTTCCATGTTTCATGCTTAAATAAGGTTATAGGAGACAAACTTCTAGTTTAAACAATATTGCCAGAACTTGATGAGGAAGGAAAAATCATATTGGAACCTAAAATGGTCACGGAAACAAGAACTCGACAGGTATGAAATCGATCAATTTCAGAGTATCTCATGAAATGGAAGAACTTACCCACTGAATATTTTACATGGGAGGATGAGAATTTTATAAAGAAGCATCCGGAGCTACTCAAGCATTGAGGAAAACACTTTTTTGAAGGAGAGGGGCATGTTAGGTCCCTATATTATTAGCATAGTCCCTTATTGTTGTTAGTATAACTCCCTTATTGTTATTTTTGTACCCCTATAACCCTAATATTTTTATTATTGTGCCCTTACATTATTATTGTTAAGTCAGCTAGGATTATATTGTGACCACATGGACTCCTATATATAGAAGGAGGTTTTGTCATTTGTATCATCCAAGAATTGTTCATTTATGTAATGAAAAAGAGGTTTCCCCCTTTAAGTGGCTTATTTCTAAGGCGTTGATCTCCAGGGAAAATTTTAAGGATGGAATTTTATCTTAAAGTTTAGAAACCTTGGCGAATCTTACTAGTCTCTAATATGCAAATTGTAAAGTTTTTGGTGATATTTTTGTAGAAATATTTATATTTCCAATAATTTTTTATTTTCCAATATAATATTTTGGCGATTTTAAAGGTAAAATAATGGTGTACTATAAAATTTGGGCTAATCATTTTAGAAAAAAACCAAAATTTTCGAATCTTTTTTTTGAAAAAACATGGAAAATTAGCCCACTTGCGAACATTAGCCCCTAAAATTATCTCTCTTTTCTTATATTTTTGGAGTTGGTTTCATAACAATTTAGGAGGTTTGAGCCTCATTTTTATGTATGTATTCAATGTAATATTTTTACGGATTTCTTATTCAAAATAGATTCTTAGTTTCTAGAAATTAGTTCTATTTTCATTGTTATAGGGAGAAACTGAATCTTTTTGGGGATTTCGGTTCCTAAAGGAAATAACTAATTGTTTTTTATGTATATATGATGTATTTTTTATTAAGAAATGGTTGTTCAGGGTTAGAGAAAGAAAGCATTTTGCATTGTAGTTTTGATTTAAAAGTTTTCACTGAATGATGAAGGTCGAGGTCTGATTTTTTGAGGGATTCATGTGTCAATTTCTGATGGTGATGTTTTCTCTTGTGAATGTGAGTTAATATCTCGTGACAATCATTCTTGAAATTTTATCTCTTCATGTTTAATTAAGAAAAAATTGTTTCAGAATTTACTTTTTAAGTGCTTTGTTATGGCTTATTAAACATTTTAGTGTTTTTCCTCCATTGAGATATCTAGAATTCATCCTTAGCTAAATTCTTTAGATGTTTTTAGTTACACTATTCCTCTGCTCACCCCTCTACAATGAGAATTGATAAAAAAAACCAGAAGGATTGCCTACATTTCCCCTCTCTAAAGACTCCTCATTTTTTCATCTTCTCACTGAAAATCATTAGTTTAATATGAATCCATTCCCAATGTATTTTTCCTCTTTCCTTCCATCAAACAGTTAAACCTATTTCCCTCTTATATTAATACCTAGCCTAAAACATAAGACAACGAGTCATCTAAGTGATTGAAGATTCATATAGAGAGAGCCCTCTCTGAAGATAGAAGGGCTATATTCTAGTTTTAAAGTGGTTTGTGGTTAACTTTGGGTTCTTATCCTTAGCCTAGAGGAATTAAAGAGTGATAAAATTTCAGACCATGAAAAATAGAGGAGCTATAAATAATATCTTCATGTAATTGTGGCTTCTTGAATGCTTCTGAAATCTTCTTCAAACAGGTCAACTAGGAATTTGCGCTATAAATTTTGTTCTATGATGTTTCAGAAAGTGAAACTTGGATTAGATATATATAATATATCCATATACCCGTGGTTCAAGTTTTAGACCTTGATTCACTATAATTTCATAGATATGGTTGAAATTAGCCTTCCTAAATGCTGCTAAAATATTCTTCAAATATTCAACTAGGAATTTTCATTATAAAAAAAATTTAGGGATGTTTCAGACCATGAAACTTGGAGGAGATATGGAGAAGTTATTCATGTACCTATGGTCCAATTTTCAAACCTTGATTCACTATAATTTTGTATATATGACCGAAGGAAGTTAGACTCCCTGAATGCTCCTGAAATATTCCTCAAACAACCAAAAGAAACAAGTTTTGGGAAAATTAGGCTTAGTGAAGGAAAAAGCAACAAGTAGACTTGGTCAAGACAAAATAAATTAATAAATTTGGTGAAGACATAAGCAACAAGAAAACTTGGTGAAAGAATAAGCAACTAACAAACATTGTGAAGAAGCAAGCAACAATTTGGAGCCTACAAATCTTACAACTAAGGGGATTGGTGTCTCTTGTATGTTGATGCCTAAAAATATGGCAAAGGGGACTGGTGCCTTGTGTAGGTTGGTGCCTAAAAATATGGCAAAGGGGACTGGTGCCTATAAAGTAGTAGAGGGGATTAGTGTCACTTATAGGTTGGTTCATACAGTGAAACAAAGGGTAGTGGTGTCTCCTATAGGTTAGTGCCTGTAAAGAAACATATGGGATTGATGTCTCATGTAGGCTGGTGCCTACAAAGTAGTAAACGAGATTGGAATAGTATGTAGGTTGGTGTATACAAATTAATTTAATATTAGGTTGTTGCCTACAAGATCTTTCATATTAAGAAGTTTTTTGGTTTTCTCCCATAAGGATTTCCACATATATCCGGTGTTACTTGGTTAGTTTATGAGATTAATGTTTTATGATGTTTCAATGGAATTAAATAAGTAAAATTGTCATTATATTGATTCACCTTCATTCTCAGTATAATTGTGAATTCCAACATATTTTTATTTCCACTATGAATCGTATCAAATATAACATAATAAAGTTATGAATATATTGTAGTTGTTTTGAAAATTATCATTTATACAATATGATAATAGATTGCATGGTCACAAACTTGGGAGTTTCATACATGAATTGATAGTGGAATAAACTTGGTTGTGTGCGCAACAATAGGGGCTACCATAAATATGGCATCCATATTTCGAATTTGATATATAGATAAACTTTGATGTTAATCATTATTATGAAATTTGGAAGATTAATTAGATTTAGAGTCTCAAATGAGTAATAATTCAAAAAATTTTGAAGAGAAGGAACATCCTTCCACAGAAAAAATTATTTGGGGAGGTATGAGTTCAATAATGGGGACGTAATGGACTTGCTAAAATTGTTATTGTACAAAACATTATTTGGTAAATCTGAGATGTCAATAGTGCTAACAAGATTTGGGTAAAATAAAAAACTTATATAAATTATTGGATGAGACTTAGGTTGTGATATTAAGGAACTATTTGTATAGTATATAAATGGCCATAGGATACCAAGTCCTATATTTTGTATTTAGTTTAGAAAATATCAAAGGTTAATTAAAACCACGATAAAATTTATTTCCTTAAATAACCTACAAAAGTCATATCAAATATGTATAACCATTGCTACAATAGGGCCATTTTGATTAATTGTAGGAAAAAATATATGAAAACAACACATGCATTCAATTTTGCATCGTACCTAGAATTTTTATGCACAAAAAACTTGGTGACAAAAAATGCACAAGAGAGTAAAGGGTGCACAATTAAGTTTTGCATCACTATATGTTTACATTTTTCTTTTATGTAACCTTTTCATTTCAATTTAGATTTTCCTTCTTTGAAGCTTGTAGAGACTTTCTCCTTGAATATTGTGGAGAGAATTTAGGTGTATTAGAGATTTCTTAGATCCCCCGTTAGATAAAAGATAAGTGCCTCCCAATGTTTTTTAGTTTTCCACAAATATTTTATTAGTATGTATTGTTGGTTTTGTGTTATATCCTTTCCATGACTAGTTTCATGCGGGGGGGTAACAGGGAGGGCAGTAGCCCCCCCTGTACGTTGCGCTGGGCGCAACGTATGGGGGGGTCACAGGGGGGCCGGTAGCCCCCCCTGTCGAAGTCCAAGGCAGCGCCCCGGGAAAAAAAAATTGGTCCTTATTTTCCAGTGGGCAGACCCGATAATAGTTTTGTGCATGGGTTTGCACATGGTTTTGGGGCATGATGGTTTT
Source organism: Pinus albicaulis (assembly GCA_034641835.2). NCBI lineage: Eukaryota > Viridiplantae > Streptophyta > Pinopsida > Pinales > Pinaceae > Pinus > Pinus albicaulis. The sequence goes on along the minus strand of CM076572.1, from coordinate 948,833,614 downwards.
TGGCCCCTGGTATTTTGTAGATTCGGTCAAGGGAACTACGATTATGTTCTAATCCAGGGTTAATGGATTTGGGTTTATGTATGCTTCAACATGTATATATATGTGTTGTAACACTAAAAGGAATATAATTAAAAATCAAGCTGGTCGTACCGATTTGGGATCCAATGGAAAATCTCTGTATTTATCTGTTTTATGTTTTATGCTCTCGCTACTATTTATTATCTGTTTTTAAGATTCGTTTACAGATAATTTTTGTACAGGGTTAAAACCTACATTTGGTATCAGAGCATCTTCGGCTTCAATGGGAGGCCTTTGATGCTGAGGGGTTTTTTGCTCGAGCCTGAGGTAGACCCTGTTCAGTGGGAGATCTGCGGGATCGATTGTTTCGATGAAAGAAGATGGTGAGCGGAGGGAAGATAGAGATCGGGAAATTTAATGGTTAGAGTTTTGAGTTGTGGAAGCTCAAGATGGAGGATCTTCTGGTGGATAAAGATCAGTGGATCATGGTATATCTAAGTACTAAACCAACGGAAATGTCAGATGAAGACTGGAAGAAACTGGATCAAAAGGAAAATAACACAATACGGTTGTGTGTCTCAGATTCATTATTTTTGAATGTATCTAGGGAAGCTACGGCGAAGACCTTTTGGGACAAGCTAGGGACTTTATACCAATCTAAGTCTCTGGTGAATAAATTGTTCCTACGGAAAAAGATGTATAACCTGAGGATGAAGGATGGAGACTCGGTGACAGAGCATCTGAACGCCTTCAATACTGTGGTAAGTCAACTGTCATATGTTGATATTAAAATATCAAATGAAGATAAGTGCATTAGTTTGTTTTGTTCTATACCAGACTCGTGGGACAGTCTGGTTATTGCAATAGGTAGCAATACAACTACCTTGAATTTTGATGATATTGTCTCAGCCTTACTGTCAGAGGAAATGAGTCGGAGAAATATGGTGGGTCAGAATGGAGATGCCTTATCTGTATGAGGAAGGTCCCAGAACAGAAACAAGAATAAGGTTTCGAGTGGGAGATCCAAATCTAGAGGGAAATCTAAATCTCCTGGAAAGTTTGTAAAGGTGTGCTGGAAATGCGGAAAGGAAGGGCACTACAAAAAGGACTGTAGATCTAAAGCTCCTGAGAAAGGAAAGGGATCTAATGATGCTCCTTCTGCAGATGCAAAAACCACCTTGGATGAAGGTGGGGATGTGTATTTGGCTTCTTCTTCAAATACACAGGTAGATCATGAGTCATGTTTGATTGACTCGGGTGCATCCTTTCACTTCACTCCCCATAGGGATTGGTTCTGCAAGTATGAGAAATATGATGGCGATGATGTCTTCTTAGGTGATGATAGGAAGGCCAGAATCGTCGGACGTGGAAATTCAAGCTGAAGCTGCAAGGTGGAAGGATTATAACACTTCCTGGTGTTCTGCACATTCCTGCATTGGCCAAAAATATGATTTCTGTAAGCAATATGGATGATGCAGGTGTAAAAACAGTGTTCGAGAAAGATACCTGTAAGATGGTTCGGGGAGCACTGGTATTAATGCGGGGAGTTCGCATTGGAGCTCTGTACAAGCTTCAGGGCAACACTGTTATTGATGGGTGCAACAGTTCTGTGGTTCCCAAAAGTGGAGCGGAAATCCTAGCGGTCTCTAGAGAAAATACCATGCTATGGCATCAAAGGCTTGGACATATTGGCGAGAAGGGCCTTCGGATACTGCATGGAAATGGTATGGTAGAAGGTATGTCTAATAGCTCTCCGGATTTTGATTTCTGTGAAAATTGTGTATATGGGAAGCAGAATAGGGTGAGTTTTCCTTCTGGTGCTAAGAGGGCGAACAAGATATTAGAGCTTGTGCACAGTGATGTGTTTGGACTTGTGTTGGTTCCATCAGTGGGTAAGTCTGTGTACTATGTTTCATTCATAGATGACTTCTCAAGGAATACATGGATATATTTTTTGAGGAAGAAATCTGAAGTCTTTGATAGATTTAAATAATTTAAGGCTCTGGTGGAAAACTAGATAGAGAAGAAGATAAAGGTGTTGAGGACAGATAATGGAGGGGAGTTTTTCAAGAAGGAATTTGAAGAGTTTTGTAAAAAGTGTGGAATAGCACGGTAGAAGACGACTCCATACACACCTCAGCAAAATGGAGTTGCAGAAATAATGAACAGAACGTTGATGGAAAAGGCAAGAAGCATGCTCAATGGTACCGAGTTAGGACAAGAATTATGGGCAGAGGCAGTGGAGACTGCATGTTACTTGGTTAACAGATCACCTTCATCAATGTTGGAGGATAAGACTCCACATGAGGTATGGATTGGTAAGAAACCCTCTCTTTCACATCTGAGGGTATTTGGATGTAATGCATATGTACATCTTCCAAAGGAGAAAAGGAGCAAGTTGGATAATAAATATGAACGGTGCATCTTTATTGGCTATAAGGATGGTTTAAAGGGTTACAAGATTTGGAACATAGAAACAAGGAAGGTTGTGTACAGCTGAGATGTGGTGTTTAGAGAGGTGAAAGATATTGTTAAACATGAATTCCTACGAAAGGAACCTGAGAAGATATATTTTGAGCTAAAGGAGGATGAATCAGACTCTACAACATAAGAAGACTCAGAAGAGGAAGAGCCACAAACTCCAGTTATTAGAAGATCAATTCGGGAAAGAAGACAACCATAAAGGTATAGTCCATATGCTTTCTATTCAAATTTTTCTTTAACTATAACTGATGATGATCCTAGAACCATCAAGGAGGTAGTAGATTCAGAGGATGGAAAACTCTGGAAGGAGGCCATGGTTGATGAAATGGCATCCTTGCATAAAAATGAGGCATGGGATTTGGTGGAGTTGCCGGCTGGAAGGAAGCCCATTGGGAGAAAATGGGTGTTTAAGAAGAAGATGAATGTAGAAGGCAAGGTGGAGAAATACAAAGCTCAATTGGTAGCAAAAGGTTATTCCCATGTGCCAGGAATTGATTTTGGTGATATTTTTTCTCCTGTTTCCAAAGTTACTTCTATTAGATTACTTTTATCTGTTACTGCTGCATTTGATTTTGAGGTAGAATAGATGGATGTGAAGACAACATTTCTTCACGAGGATCTGGAAGAGGAGATCTACATGAAACAACTTGAAGGATTTATGGTGAAGGGGAAGAAAGAGCTGGTATGCAGGTTAAATAAGTCGTTGTATGGGTTAAAACAGTCACCAAGGATGTGGTATCAGAAATTTGATACCTATATACGGGGACTTGGCTTCACCAGAAGCAAGGAGGATCACTATGTTTATTTTAAATTAATTGGTGACCGTGTTATTTATTTGGTCTTGTATGTGGATGATATGTTGTTGATTGGAAATGACAAAGAAATTATCCAAGATTTGAAGACCCATCTATTCTCGAAATTTGACATGAAGGATCTTGGTGCTACAAACTATATTTTGGGGATGGAAATTAAGAGAGATCGGGCAAAGAGGAAGATCTGGTTAAACCATAGGAAGTATGTCGAGACTATACTGTAGAGATCAATATGTAGGATATTAAACCGGTGAATGTTCTTATTCCTGTAGGTACAAAGCTGTCTGCTAAACAATGTCCCAAGACACAAGAAGAAGAGGAGGATATGTCTCGTGTTCCACATGCAAGTGCAGTGGATAGCTTGATGTATGCAATGGTCTGTACTAGACCAGACATTGCACATGCAGTGGGAGTATTGAGCAGGTTTATGTCAAACCCAGGGAAGGAGCATTAGACATCAGTGAAGCGGGTTTTCAAATATTTGCATGGAACTAGTGATTATGGCTTGTACTACCAGGGAAGACCATGATTGGAAAGAGTGTTGGACGTTCATGGTTTTTTTGATGCAGATTGGGCTAGAGATCTAGACCAAAGAAGATATACAAGTGGGTATGTGTTTAGCCTATTTGGAGGTGCAGTCATTTGGATGAGTAAAAGACAACCTATAGTGGCTCTTTCAACTACAGAGGCAAAATACATGGCAGCCACTCATGCAAGCAAGGAAGTAGTTTGGTTGCAGAGATTGTGTTCAAGTATGGGGTTGGTGCAGCAAGCTATAAGGATAGGCTATGATAGACAAAGTGAAATTTTCTTGGCTAAGAACCCTAGTTATCATTCAAAGACAAAGCACATTGATGTTTAATATCACTTTGTGAGATATATGGTTGAAGCTAAAATGGTGTTGCTGGTAAAGGTGGACACTTTGAATAATGTTTCTATTGCATTGAAAAATTCTGTGAGCACTCAGAAGTTCTCTTGGTGTAGAGAAACAATGGGTGTTGCAAAGTTGGGCTAATGTCTCGGCTCTCTTGTGGCCCCCTGCGGAAAGAAAACAACAAGTGTGAGAATGTTGGGTTTGTGCTATATTCTTTCCATGACTATTCATGCATAGAGGGGGGTAACAGGGGGGGAAATAGCCCCCCTGTACATTGTGCTAAGTGCAACATACGGGGGGGTCACAGGGGGGTGGTAGCCCCCCTTGTCGAGGTCCGAGGCAGCGCCCCAGGAAATTTTTTTTGGTCCTTATTTTCCAGTGGGCAGACCTACCCATGGTTTTGTGCATGGGTTTGCACATGGTTTTGGGGCATGATGGTTTTCGACCCCTGGTATTTTGTAGATCTGGTCAAGGTAACTACGGTTATTTTCTAATCCAGGGTTAATGGATTGGGGTTTATGTATGCTTCGGCATGTATATATATGTGTTGTAACACTAAAAGGAATATAATGAAAAATCAAGTTGGTCGTCCTTATTTGGGATCCAGGGGAAAATCTTTGTGTTTATCTGTTTTATGTTTTATGCTCTCGCTACTGTTTATTTTCTGTTTTAAAGATTCGTTTGTAGATTATTTCTATACAGGGTTAAAACCTACATGTATTGCAGTTTATTATGTTGTGTGGTTTTCTCTTATCAAGTTTGAGATTTATTGGAGAAATTATATTCAATGGAAAGGTTTGACATTTTAGGAAAATAATCACATATTTATAGGTTTTTGGAGGTAAGTTTTGTGAATTTAGGGGTAAGTTTCTCTGAATAGGGTTTTACTAGTAAAAAAATAGAATAAATTAAACAATATACCTTTAAAAAATTATGTATTTAGGGAATTGGAATTATCCATTTCTCCTCCTCCTCTTCTATTCCTTCTTCTTCATCATTCTTATGAAATCCTCCTTCCTCTTCCTTTTTGCCTCATCATTATTCTTTCTTACTCTTTTTATTCTTCCTGTCCTCCTCCTCTTGTTTTCCTACCACTCCTTCCTCTTCCTCCTCTTTCATCTTCCTCCTTTTAACAAAATCACAATTTCTCATCTTCCCCAAACCCTCTTCCCTCCTCTTTTTCTCTAAATTTTCCTACCTCTTTCACTTTGTCTTCTACTCCTATTTTTATATTCACCTTCTTCCTCTTCTTATCACCCTTTTTATAATGTTTAGACACTTATGAGTTAACTAAGATCAATTAAGGATAACATTTTTTTTTTATTGTGGTTCATGAACACTGAGTGGCCACTACATCCATGGGAAAATCCAAGTAGATCAACCCGAAGGTATCTACCCATTGTCCAAACTAGCAAGGCCTAACCCCAATGGCATAGAGGATATTTGACCTCATGACCTCCCGATTAGCTAGGTAATTAGCAATGGGAACTCGACCAAATGAGCTATCCCTTGGGGATTCAATTTGGGATAATGTGTCTTTCCGTAAAATGTATTTATTTTGTGTGCATTGTAGTTATCTAATCCAACGATCATGATTATTTTCTAAACATGAAATGATTTCAAAATGCATCTTCTTCTTGATATTAATTACTATAATGATCCATGTATTAACACCCAATTGATCCATGATATTTATTTAAAGAGCATAGAGGTTCATTTTATTATGACCAACTATGAGAAACTCATATGAAAATTATTTTCCTTTTGTATTAATTTGTTTTCCTTTTTGCATTGTTGATCACTCTAAGATGAAAAATATCATAAAACCTCCTATTTTTTCAAGAGATTTCCACCAAACAATTTTTTATTTTTTTTTAAGTCATCTTACCTACTTATTTCAATATGGCTAGTCCAAGTGATCTCTTGCTTACTAGTTGAAATCACTTTTCATGGAAATCACATATGGAATATTTACTATGAATTAGGGGACGTTATCAAGTTACCTTATGAACATGAATTGTCACTCTTAATGCATTAAAAAAATCCAAGTGAGATAATAAAAATGATGAAACATGTGCATTAATAAGAATTTCCATCGTCGATGGCCTTCAATTTCACCTTCAAGGAATTAAGACCCCAAATGCAACATGGTAAAAGTTAGATACATGTTGATTGCTTTAAATTCTAGTGATTTCTCTTACATTGAAGATTTTCTATCTAAATTCAAAACGTTCATATTTTAACTTGTAGATTGAAAGATAATCAAGATAGAGTACCAACTTATATATGTCATGCTTTGCAAAGTCTAGCACTACTTATTTTGTTTTGTATCTAATATTTTATCCATTACATAAACTCTTATTAATCAATGGGATACTTGTAAAATACTCTCTTTTGAAGATTTTTGTGATTCTTTGATTAAATAAAAATACAAGCTTGTTTGGTAATTGAGACCCCAAATGCAACATGGAAAAAATTATATAACTTGTTTGGTAAACATAATGAGATTTGAACCCGCCATCTTAAAAACCAATTAATTTCCTTACATCATAGTGATTTCTCTTGCATTGAATATTTTATATCTAATTAAAAACATTTGAACTTTTACTTGCAAAATGTAAGATAATGAAGACATATGACCAAATTATATATGTTATTATTTTCTAAGATTAGCACTACTTATTATGTTTTCCTACTCATTTTCACCCCATTAGACAAGCCTTTAGTATTCTAGGGGCTACTTATAAAATACCCTCTCATGAAGCTTTTTTTTCCTTGATTAAAGAAAAAATGACATTTTGCATCTTAGAGTGCTCAAAACCACAAGTACATCTAACAAAGCCTTAGAATCACAATAGAATGATAATGCCAAGAATCCAAAGAAGCAAAATATCACAAAAACAAATAAATTGAGGGTCCCAAATTTGTTAGTCAACTCCTATTCACAATGGTCATACATGAACTAAATCAAAAGGAAAAAAAAATGCGAGATATTGTACTTCTAAGGGAAACATGGTCATTTTGAGTCTAATTTTTTCAAGAAAATAGAAACCTCAGAAACAAGAATGAAGAATAACATCAATCTTGATTCTTATTCTTCTAACTATGCTTCTCATGGACATGTATTCTTTTATTTTATTTTTTCCTTCAATACAAAATCTACCTATTCTTCTAATGAGTGACTTATTGATTATGGTACATCTCATTATACGGTTAAGGATAAAGCCATATTTTCTATTTTTAATGAATGCAACATCAAACAAATAATTTCTTGTGTTGATAGATGTCTTAGTGTTATAGGGTGTTAAACAATTCAGCTATATGACAACCATTTTAATGGTGTATTGTGTGTTCCCTGTATTTCTTACAACCGTCTATTAGCATATCAAATCATCGTAGATGAAGTAAAACTAATATAATTTTCACCTCATCAAGTTATAATCAAGGATTTCAAAGTTATTAAACATGTCATAGAAATTGGAATTGTTAATGATATTACTAGGTTGTAGAGATTTGAATACTTTGGATCATCATCACTTCTAACATTTTTTATTGCTCATAGTGATAACTTGAGCAAACTTTGGCACATGTGATTTGGTCATCTAAATTATCAGTCATTGTAGAAACTATATAATCAAAATATGGTGTTTTCCTTAATTGTGATCTTAGCAATCATCATAGAGGAAATTTTGACTAATGTGCCCCTTATCATGCCTCAAACACCTTACAGTTTGTTCATAGTGATTCACATGGTTTTCTTACTTTTGCTTCTTTATATAGATTAGAATGTTTCTCAAATTTCATTGATGGATTCTCTAGATGCACCTGGCTTGATTTCTAAAAATTTTAAGAATGAAATTTTGGCATGCTTTTGGCCTACAGGGTCCTTGTAGAAAAATAATCTAGGCATCATCTTTAGAAATTAAGAACACATAATTCAAGTGAATATGTTAATAATAAATGTAAAACTTACTGCAATACATAAGGCACTCAGATGCAATATATTGTTCCGTATAGGGCTACAAAAAAATGATATTTCCATGAGAAATAATCATACCTTATAAGAAATGACAATATGATCCAATCTAAGGGATTAACACCTCATTTATGGGAAGAAGCCATTAATAATGTAATTACATAGTTAATTTCATTCCCATAAAGGATTTAATGGATATATCACTAGGAGAAGTGTGTAGTAAAACTAAACCAAATGTAAGCCACTTCATGTATTTGGTAGTGAACATGGGCTCACATTCTTATTGAGAAAAGGAAAGCATCAGAACCTAAGAGTGAAAATTGTAGTTTTTTTGGATATTTTGAAGATGTAAAAGTTATATACTTCTTCAACCTCACTACAATAAAATTATTATTAGGAGACGTGTTAATTTTGAAGAAGGTCTCTTGGCTAGCAATCCTATTTTGGTTTTTGTGCCACATTCATCTCGTGAGTTGTCTTCATTGATTGTGTCATCTTCTATTCCCAAATTTTTTGCTAGTGCCCTTATTATGGTTTCTTCTTTAGATGGTGACAATGAGAATTACAATACACCTCTACCTACTCAACTTCCTCCAATTGAGTTCATTAAATATGAACTTGCATCAACACTACAACTTCCTAGATGGGTATATACAACAAGAGAAGGAACATGTGATCTTGTTGGTTATCCTTTAGTTTGATATCATACACATCTATAATTCTAGTGAGTCTCTTACGTTTTGGCTAAAGTTTTAGAGACTTATGATTGAGAAACATTTGTATATGCTTATGTTCATCCAAATTGGAATGCAGTAATAAAGGAAAAATATGATACTTGAGATTGTGTACCTTTTCCCAAAGGAAATAAAATTGTCATATGTAAATGGGTGTATAGAACTAAGTGTGCATTAAATTGAAGAGTTGAAATATATAAATCTAAGTTAGTTTCTAAAAAAAATTCTCAAGTCGAATGGATTAATTATAATGAAAAATCTAACCCTATTTCCAAAGTGAATGTTATTCACCTTTTTCTAACCCTTGCCACTTCATATATATATGGAAGCTCCATTAGATGGATGTGAAATATGCCTTTTTGCATAAGGAATTTCAAGAAGAAATTTAAATGAAATCACCTCTTGGATATTTTAGAATGAATACAACCTTATCCACTACCTTAAGGAATCTCTCTATGTCCTTCAGAAAAGTCCTTGAGTTTGGTATGCTAAAATGGAGGCTTTTCTTCTTAACATTAGATATTCTAGATGTCATTTTCACCATAATGCTTATACCAAGAAAGTGGGTAACCATCTCATGATACATGTTCTTTATGATAATGAACTTATACTCACTAGTGATCCCAAAATTTTAACCTATGTGATATCTATCCTTGATAAGAAATTTGAAAATTTGACTTCAAAAAATTTGCATTATTTTCTTGGCCTCCAAGTCATACAAACCAAGGAAGGAATTCCCCTTTCCCGATCTAATTATGCATATAAAATTCTTTGCTCTTATAGTCTCAATTAAAACTTTTTGCCACTGATACTACTACCAAATTAGATACCATTTTATACCATCAATTTGTTGGTATCGTTTTGTATTTGAATTATATTTGTCGTGATATTTTCTGTGTTGTTGGTCTTGTTTCCTGGCATATGCAAACACCCCATGAGATCTATCATAAAGTAACAAAAATTATTCTTGTTTATATTCAGGGTATGGTTCTATTTGGGATACATTATAGTTCAAGGGGAGCTCCTTTTTTGGTTGATTTCATTTATTATGATTGGATTTTCAAACCCAATGATCAATATTCTAATGCGGGTTATGTATTCAATCATGATTTCAAACATATCACTTGAGCTTGTAAGAAGTAATGTGTTGTTTCTATTTCCCTAACAGAAGCATAATATCAAGAAATAGTTAGTGTAGGTTAAGAAGCCTTTTGGCTTAGATAAGAGTTTGAAGTCCAATACCAACATTCAAACATACTCTCATGCAATAATAAAATTTCCATTTAGCTTTCCAAAATTCTAATTCAATGTCAATTCAATAAAAATAATGAGCTACATATGCATTTCATTTGAAAGCTTCTCCAAGATCCCATACTGAATGTATTTCGTTGCCCTACATATGATCAAATTGTAGACATTTTTGCAAATCCTCTTACATAATTGAATTTTAATCTATTTGAGGAGTTCAAGAAGTTTCCATTAAGGGGGGATAGGATCTATTGCATCATTTCCTCTCTTATTGTGTCACTTTCGCAAATCCTTCAATCCTATCCCACGTTTTTCTTAAGTGGGGATGTTAGGATATTTAAATCCTTAAGAGTTAATACAAATTTGGTCTAATGTGTCTTGAGGTGAAGAGCATTTTATAATTATCTAATAAGATAGTCACAATTATATTCTAGATATAGATTGATCTGACGGTCCATTGTCCCCTTAATATTAAAGCCTATATTGAACTATAATTGACTGGTCCATGATTTCTATTTAAAGAGTAAGGAGGGTCATTTTTTAATGATTGATTGCGAGAAACCCGTATGTAATTTTTTTTTTCTTTCGAAATTAATATATTGCCTCATGTGGCCATTTTGCCTAGGGATATGGATTGTTTTCATCCTTGAGGGTTTAATCACATAATATATTTTTGTGTTTATTTTTGACTTATGTGTGTTAACGATTGCCTTGAGGTGTTTAAATTTTGTGGATATACCCTATTTATCAAAGACCACACCACCCACACCCCTCCACATTTCCTCTTTTTAATGACATCCTCCTTCCTCTTCCACTTTGTCTCTTCCTTCTCCTTCCATATCGTGTCTATTTTTCTTGTTTTTTAACTCATCCTTCATCCTATTCTTATACTTCTATTGCTCCCTTTTCACCTTCATCTTGTCCTCCTTTCTCCTTGACATTTTCTTCCTTTATTTCTCTTCTTTTTCCCCTCAAATTTCCTCTTCTTATTTACCCCCTTATTCCTTCTTCTCTTTTATCCTCTCTTCCCCTCTTCGCTCTTCTCTCTTCACATTTTCTTGAGATTTGCACAATACCCAAACTATATTTTTCTATGAAGGATTTAAGTTTGGATAAACGAATGTTGGACAAAATTCTATCATGAATATATATGTGGATTATGAATTATGTTATTTTTTTATTGCATTAATTTTCTAATTATATTTTAATTGTGTAATTACACTTGCACTACATTTATAGATTTGATTTCGGTCGGATATGTTCTTGGAGGTCATGATAATGACATCATGAGAAAATATGGAAAAAAAGTAGTTGATATTGATGACAAACAAGTAAAGTAATTATATTGATGAAAAAAATTAAAGTAATTATCACCCGTTACATATTTTATTTTAAAAATAAGAATCAAATCAATATGGATACAGAGTCTTACAATTTTGATTGGATTTCATTATCTGCTATCATTAGAGGTAATTCTTATCTAGTTAAATGGAGTTCTTCATTTTCTCATTTTTTTTTTAAAATTGGGGTACAAGTCTTTTTTAATGTGGTTTACAAACATTGAGTTGTTGTTATATTTATGGGAAAATCTAGGAAGATTATGTAGAAATTATACAAATAGAATGTATATCATGAATTCAATATGATCATGAGATATGTTAAATCAAGATACTCAATTCTTCTACAAATCAATTTCGGAAAACAAACATGATCTCCAATCACAACAAGTAAAGAAAGAAGCAAATCAATACACAACACAGATAATTTTCCCAGGGAAATCTTGCTGCTAAAAACCCCTTTATATTCTATTTATATTCACCAAGGAATCATGAAACAATACAATGCACTCTTCTCCCAAGAGTATCATGCACTATCATGATTGTCTCACACTGATCCATGCAAAATTGGACCAACACTTAGTCAATTCTCAGCCTGTCTTCAGCCTGCCTTCCTCACGCAGTTTATGTGAGATGAAATCCCTATTCAATAGGAATTTCAGCCTTCCTTCACTGCACTGAGTATAATGGGCATCCTATGGTGCTTTAACTACATCTGGGTAGTTTTCTAATATCACAACTAATAGTTAACTTCCCTTTAAACTTTGTCTCAACTGGGTCTCCACTGAAACTGACATGCATGCAGCTATTAATCGTAAATCATCAGTTGCATGGGAGATCACTGATCGTGAATTAAATATGATTTAATTCACTTGATATCTCACTAGTACAATAAACAGTTACAACTAGTTCAACTGACTTTAACTCACCTAACTGAGTTAAATGATTACTCATGCATTAAAATAATGCACTTAACTCCAACCTGAACTCTAAAACACATAAAATCACTCTGCATGCCTCACCAACCACCCTCAACTTGAAATTCATGAGCTAACTGAGTCTATCACACTTAGTTAACTATTGCAAGTGAATATGAGATAAGATTACAATTTATTGTCTAATTTAATTAATGGAAAATTAAATTAGACGCAGTAATGTGTCGCTAGGACCCATCACTGTGTGACTATTTCTTGGACCCATCACTATGTGACTATTCCTTGGACCCATCACTGTGTGACTATTGCTTGGACTTGTGATCCCACACTAGTGTGTGTGTCGTCATGTTGTTTCTGGATGCCAATTTCACTGTTTCTTGTTGCAAACTTCAACACTCCCTCTCAACAAGAAAGGAATCAATATGTCCTGATATGGTACCTTTGGAATGTTCTGCTTGCGCACATGCAACTCTTGCATGCAACACTTCTCTAGTGTTATTCGCACATGCAACTCTTGCATGCAACACTTATGAAACAGAATAGCCTCCAAACAACTGAATCAGTATTATGCATCTGCCATCAGAGTCTTCTGACTGCTGCTAGCTACTGCACATGTTTATTGGATTCTTTGCGCTACTGACATCTTCATCCATGCACTATGCACTGCTGCCAACTCTGATCTGTGCTCCAGTATCTGACACTTTTCACTCTAATTTTTTTCCTCCTGACATTTGACTGAATAAATCTAACTAATCCTTCCCACTACTACTATACTATGGGCTCCTCATAGCTAGGTTCGATCCATGAGACACACCATCTCAATGAATCCTACACAAATTTCTTCTTGGGATTAATTTTGCACATCGCCCCACCTCACACCAAGAGGTATAGTTGCATGTACTCCCTCTTTTGTTCTGGCTTGAAATTTCCCCCTCTTGGAGGTTTATGCATGAGTGGTTTCTGCCACTCCATGACCCTCCTCGTGTGGTTGCTCCACATCTTGAGGTTCATCCTTTGGAATCAAGAGTTCCTCATCTACATGCAAATCAAGCTCCCTCTCAAGGGACAATTCCATGGCTTCCTCATACTTCCCCAAGGTACATCCCTTTCATGTGCCTATCTGCACAAGAGTACCCTTGGGAAGCCCCATAGAAAATGCATCTACATCAAGTTTATAAATATTCTTCACACAAAAACCAATCTTCTTGGCTTGTCCTATGGCTTTGTGTCGAAGGAAAGCTTTTCCTTCACTAAAAACCACATCATAGCCTCTATTCTCCAAAATTGCAACTAAAACTGAATTATTTTTCAAACATGGTACATGCATGACATCTTTTAATAAGAAGGGTTTACCTGACTATCTCTGGAAAGTAATTGTAAAAATATTAGTAGCTCTATATTTCTTATCATCACCCATTTTGAAATGCATCTGGAGGTCCTTCTCCTCCAACCTACTAAAAATCTCTTTGTCTCCCGTCATGTGGAAAGATACACCACTATCCAAATACCACACTGATCCCTTTGCACTTGACACCATGCATGAAATGAGTGAGAATTCAAGCTCAAATTGCGAGGACAAATCCTCACCAATTGTAGGTCTTGAAGCCTTCTGGTTCTTCTTCTTTTGTGGACAATTACTGGCATAATTTCCATGCTCGTGACAGCGAAAGCACTTCACTCTGGACATGTCGTTCTCCTTGCCTTCTTCGTCGGTCTCATATTTGGAATAGGATTTCTTTACTTTCACTTTCTTTGGCTTACCAGAAAAGTTATTTTCTTCATCATAATTTTTAGATGAAGATCCATTCCTGGTATTCTGCCTGAATTCTTCTTGCACCAAATCTGACCAAAGTCGTTCCCAATCTGGTAGCTTCTCCCTCCCATTGACAGAGTCTTGATAACTATGCCAACTCTTGGGCAGTCCTAGAAGAGCTAGTCTCACAAAGTCATCATCCACGACAGTAATTCCTACACTCCCAAGCTCATCTTGACATTGGAAAAACTTGGTCAAGTATACCGGAATAATGTCGCCTTTCTCCATTTTTATTTTCTTGAGCTTGTCCTTCAATGCCAATTTTCTATGATCATTGTTGCTTTGAAACAGATCTGTCAAAGCGTTCCACATTGCATATGGATTCGCTTTTCTATGGATACTTGAGACAATGTGGTCTCGTACTCCCTCAAGTAAGATCCTTCTCGCCCTTGCAACCTTATTTTCACAAGAATCAATATTTGTGGCATCTGTTGCAGCAGGTTTGGGAATGTCATTACCAATGAATTCTTTCAACCCATTATCCTCCAGTACTACCTCCATCCTGTCATTCCACGCAATATAATTGCAACTACCCTCGAGTGCATACTCCAATCTCAAGCCATTGAAAGCCATTTTGATCTTGATCCGCCTATCGCACCAAGAATACTTTTGCAAATTCGAATTCTATTCAATCACAAAATCAATTTCTTCTCCATTATAGTGATTTCCTACGCTCTGATATCATGTATAAATTATACAAACAGTATGTGTATCATGAATTCAATCTGATCATGCGATATCCTAAAGCAAGATATTGAATCTTCTACAAATCAATTTCAGAAAAAAAAAAACACGATCGCCAATCACAATAAGTAAAAAAAGAAGCAAATCAATACACAACACGGATAATTTTCCCGGGAAAGCTTGCTGCTCAAAAACCCTCTATCTTCTATTGTATATTCACCAAGGAATGATGAAACAATATAATGCACTCTTCTCACAAGAGTCTCTTGCACTATCTTGGCTGTCTCACACTAATCCAGGCAAAATTGGACCAACACTTAGCCAATTCTCAACTTGTCTTCAGCCTACCTTCCTCACGTAGTTTATGTGGAATGCAATCCCTATTCAATAGGAATTTCAAACTTCCTTCACTACACTGAGTATCATGGGCATCATATGGTGCTTTAACAACATCTGGGCAGT
This sequence comes from Pinus albicaulis, assembly GCA_034641835.2. Classification (NCBI taxonomy): domain Eukaryota; kingdom Viridiplantae; phylum Streptophyta; class Pinopsida; order Pinales; family Pinaceae; genus Pinus; species Pinus albicaulis. Next base: position 948,818,237 of record CM076572.1, on the reverse strand, counting down.
TTCCTAATATCACAACTGATAGTTAACTTCCCTTTAACCTTTGTCTCAACTGGGTCTCCACTGGAACTCACATGCATGTAGCTATTAATAGTAAATCATCAGTTGCATGGCATATCACTAATTCTGAATTAAATATGAGTTAATTCACTTGATCTCTCACCAATGCAACAAACAGTTACAACTAGTTCAACTGACTTTAACTCACCTAACTGAATTAACTGATTACTCATGCATTAAACTAATGCACTTATTTTCAACTTGAACTCTAAAACACATAGAATCACTCTGCATGCCTCACCAACTACCCTCAACTTGAAATTCAAGAGCTAACTGAGTCTATCACACTCAGTTAAATATTACAAGTGCTTATGAGATAAGATTACAATTTATTGTCTAAATTAATTAAGGGAAAATTAAATTAGATGCACTAATGTATCTCTAGGACCCATCACTGTGTGATTATCGCTTAGACCCATCACTGTGTGACTATCGCTTGCACCCATCACTGTGTGACTATTGCTTGGACCTATGATCCCACACTAGTTGGTGTGTCGTCATGTTGTTTTTGGATGCCAATTTCATTGTTTCTTGTTACAAACTTCAACAGATTAATCCGAAGAAATCTACCAGTCGGTCAAACTAGTAAGGCCTAACGTAAAAGGTGTTGATGACATTTAAGCCCATAACCTCTCTATAGACGAGATACTTAAAAACAAAGAATCAACCAAATAAACTCTCCCTTAGTACTAAATTTAGATAAAATTCAAATTGATAATAGAGAAATTTGTTTACTTTTGAGTATTCATTAACAAGAACTAGGAAGCGATTATGTAATGGTTTTTTTTTCTAAATATGACTAATTCTATTATATCATACAAAAAAGTACAATGTTACAGTTCATCGTCTAGATTGGAATTGTTGAGTTAGCCAATTCTGGTGGGAAAGAGGAAATTCGAAAAAACGAAAATGGGGATGCCCCGAGAGGGGAAACCAACCCACAAACCAATCCAAATAGCATGATAATTGTTGCCCCTGGAGGGGAAACCAACATTGAATAGTAGTACCTAGTTCTATATATGCAATGAAGAAAGTAAAGAAACATAGAAACTATAGCATGGCTAGAAAAAACATGAAAAGTAGGAACCATGGCACTAGGCATGTTGGTTCTTGTCATTCGGAGTAGGTTGGGGAGGCTGCTCTTCCTCGATGAAGCACCCGTAGTCTTCCTCTGGCTTGGATAGCTGGGGGTCCAGCTCCAGCATAGAAGTCGAATGGGCACCTAAAGCAATGTCTTTGCCACCGTCAGTGAAGCTGCTGCTACCACCACTGACTGAGGAGTCCTCTGATGTCTTGACAGACAGAGCTACCATCTTTAGAGGTTGATGAAGGAATGAGGGTGACAAAGTAGATTTACGCATCCGCTTCCTAGATCCCGAACCATTTGGGTGAGACTGAGTTTCAGGAAGACATAAATAAATGTGGGTGGAGAGGTGTTGCAGATGAGGGGCCTCTGACGTTTCCGATTCCAGGGAGAAGCCCATAGAACGTTCTACCGAAGCATGGATGGGCAGTCGGGAAGGTGAGCCACGACCTCCACCTCTACGACAGCGCATGCAGTGCCGTCGAGGCACGAAGGTTGAATTCGGGGAATGTGAATGAGCTGAATGAGGAGGACGAGTAGGGTGACTAAAATTAGCATGGAGCGAGTGGGTGGAGGGAGTCGACAGGGCTGTAAGAGGGGCGGAGCCGCAACAGGGAATGATAGATCCGAGAGCGAAATTGGCAGAGAAACTGAGGGCGAAGTGTTGAGAGGGGATGGCGCCATTTCCCATAAATGGCAAGGGTTGTCTGCAAACAGGACAAGCAGAGGTGAAGTCACGGCAGAGGAATTGAATTGCAGTTAAGGCGATGGGCTACGAAGTTGGGTTGGTGTATTTAATGGCTCCCACGCTAGGGCCATGTGCCTCCTCGTGGCGAGGACCGCTGCCCGGTGATGGGAAGGCTAGGTGGCAAGCGGAACATCGTCTAAAAGGCACTTGCATCCAAGATTATGTAATGGTTGTTAAGCGATTATGTAATGGTTGTTATTTGGAATACTAATCATGGTGCTCTTTTATGGAAATAAAGCGAGAGGAGTATCTACGATAAATAATTGACATATGTTTTAAAGAGAATTCATGTAAATGTGAAGGACTTGCTATATAATGAACTCCATCTTAAGTGTGAGAATTTAATCCCTAAAATTAATATATTTTGTAGGTTTGAGAATTCCAATTTCTTTTTAATTACAAGTGTATTAATTTTCCTTTAAATATGTTTTAAATATATTTTGTATTTGGAAAATGATTGCCACGTTGAAAACATATCAATATTTAATTAATCTAGCTACACTCGAAACTTTTTATTTGATTTGTCCTCTTGTAGTTAAGATTAATATATCCTTTTGCCGGTGGTAGACCACTTCTTTATGGAGATACCACATACTATCTACGTGCATGTACATAACGCTCTCATTCCCAACGGAGTGGTGATAAACCACTTATCACATAGGGAAAAGACAATGGTATATAACTTCTATGAATTTACTGATGTAATTTCTCTATCTTGTATACTCATGTGTATTAAATATTTTTATTGATTGGAATATTATGAAAATTGTTTAGAAAAAATGAAAGCGAATGTATCATTTAATACATTAATAATTTCTTAATTTAGTTTTAAAAAAAATGAAAAATTGATGTTATATTTCCAAAAAAAATCATATTGCAAAACTAATTTACAATGTAATAAAAAATGAAAAAAAATATTTAGATTGAAACACATTGCAAAGATGATGATAAATGTGATGCAACCATAAATTCTGATATTATTAACTAGAGTAAGTTGATACTTCTAACTTTAGAATAGGCCAACAACACTATATTTCTAACCATAGAATAGTCCAACAACACTATTTTATTTTCTAAACTTAGAATAGGCCAGCAACACAAGTTTCTAAACATAGAATACGCCAACAACATTATTTTAAACATCACGGTGTCCCAACAATGTCCACAATAATGCCTGCACGTCATTTAGATGTAAAAACGATGCAAAATAGCATTTCAATGCACAACAACACAAAACAAGAGACGTCTAGGATGCAAAGTTGGTTTCCCCCAATTTCGTCCAATCTTACGTTCCACAAGGGAAATTACACAAATAGTAATTCCTATAAACCTATTATAGTAGTGATCTAGTTTGGCATTATCTAATAAATTTCTCTCTTTTCTTTTCACTGGTTGAAATTATTATTATTAAAAAAATAATAATAAAATAATTTATGTGATTAAAAAAAATGAGCATATTTATTTCCCGTGAGGATAATAATCTAGAAACACATCTGGAAAAAAAATAGAAAATCAAAATAAGCAACAATAATAGTGTAATAAGAGATAGAAACAGAACAATTACGAAAATAAGAAGATTAATAAGAATTGCAAAAATAAGATTAATAACTAATGCTTTAGATGAAAAGTATAAATATACAATTTTTGCAAAATTAACGGTAAGTAAAGTAATTATTACCCCATAAAAAGTAATGATTACCTTATGGAAAGCTTTAAAAACACATGGGATAGACCCTAACAAGATCATAGGTTGAATTTCCCCGATAGGGGTGTAGACTTTGAGGGAAAATCATGTTAAACATGGTTTTGGAAACCCACTTGTCTGTAACCTGACGCGACGTGGCACAAGGTGGCTATTTCGCATCCCTTGACTGACCTACGTCCCTTTGGTTTTAAATACAAGCATGCTTTCACAGGTGGGGTGGTGGATTGGCATTGTGCAGAGCAACGAAGGTGAGGTATTCTCCTCACCTTGTGACCTTGGGTTTTTGGTTGTGCTAGATTGTGTGAGGTCGGGTACTAGCAATCTCATAATGGAGGGAGGTAGTCTTAATTCCAGTAGTGTCGGGGCTATTAGTGAAATTCAGTTTAGCGAATTGAGGGTGACAAGCCTTCACTTTATGGATATTTGTTGTCTTTTGTGGTGGGGCATGGTGAAACTTTGCTCCTGCTTGGGGGTGATAAGGGCATACTTCATTGCAATTATAGTTATGTTATTGACAATGAGTATTCAATGGTCTTTGTACTATTCATGCACAACTCTAAGTGTGGCCTAGTCTTTGAACTGGTGGTGGTTCTCTCTAGTCGAGCCCTCCTGGCTCATGATTTTGCAGGTATATCATTTCCCTACCCTATCTTGGTATGTGGGTGTTGGTATCCTAGAAATTTTTCTATCTGGTACTAGTGTGGGGGTTTTATATTTTTGTTTATTGGTGGTCCACCAATTATAGCTATTCAGTTCACTTCCTTTCTGCAATTTCGAGTAATATATTTTTTGGAGAAATCAGGTTCTTGTTAGTGTCATTTCAATCCTTTTTGGTCATTTTCTAATCATGTTATAGGGCTAATTCTTCTGTTGGATATATTTTATGGGTGTTGTTCATCGGGTAGGCATAATATAGGGCCTCTAAGTGTCTTTCCTAGGGAGTATCCTGGTATCGGGGTTGGTTAATAAGGTTATGCATCTTCCATTTTCGATAGCCATTAGTCCCTTCAACATATTTTCATGTCTTAACCTTAGTTTAGGGTGTTGGGGGGATGATTTGTTTTTATTTGGCCTTGTTAGTTCCACTATAGTGTGTAACCCTAGTGTCCTTTTAGCTGGCGTGAATCCTATTTTTGGTGGTCGACTAGCCACTCTTACCATGCCTCCTCGCCAAAGGCAGGCCAACCATAGAGGGGCTAGTCAGGCCCATTGGTAGCCCCGAAAAATTTTCACTTGGGAATCAGTGGCTTCATACTTTGACTTTGTGCCTCTGGAACTGCGGAAGGAAATTCGAAAAATGGAATCTAATGAGTTTGGAGAATGACCCCATTTTTCCTATTCGGAAATATGTGTTAAGGGTTTACAATGGCTTCCAGTCTCAAGGAGGTTCCCTTTCTTCATTCCCTCTCTGTTCACCATCAATTGGACACTTTGTTTAGAATGGTATTAAGATATAAACAAGTGGACAACTATAAACTATTTTTTCGCCAAGAGGACATTAAATAAATTATCTGAAACATATGTTATTGCTTGGATGATATTAATGCTTGGTTTTTTAGGGTGGAAGGTTGTGTGGTATCTGATTTAGCATCAAGGGACTTTTTCGACCCTTATGGAGGCATTATGGTTCCTTATGTTGACAATCCTCCTAATTTCATAGTTATATCTTCTGATTAACTTTGTTGCAGGTTTGGGAAGTTTTTGTTTTATTTCAACAACTTATATTACAACTATTCTTCATATTTTGGTCAAAGAACTCAGTTGCATTACAACAAAATACAACTTGGGAAGTGGTTAGAGGTTTCTCTGTTGTCCCTCTCTTTTTTGGTCTTCAACACCTTACCTCTTCGAACATGGGGCTCATAGACTTATCATAGATGGTTTATGTTGTTTTTGCCTTAGCCTTCACAAGCTCGCTTTGGTTTTATGTCTCAGGCTTTTGGTGTGACAAAAAGTGACTTTATAATATATGTGATGTTGATTGATGAGTATTCTTTGTGTTCTTGTATATATGTATATTCTATTTTGGTTAAATTCTGCCTTTGGTGTCTATGTATTAGTCTGATATTAATTTTGATAGCCCTGATACAAATGTTGCTTCAATCTGGCTTCTAGTATCTATGTCTTAGTCCGCAAATTATTTTGATAACCATGATGTTGTTATCTTCTGAAAGATTTGTCTACATGCTACATGTTGACAATGTAATATCTTCTTTTATATTAATATAAATCCTCAATATCAATTCAAAAAAATATTATAGGTTAAATTTATTTTTGATTTCCTTAGACACTCAAGTAAAGTGTGGTGGAATGAACAATGAAACATATACATATAGCAATTAAGAGTGAATAACAAGATATACATATAGCAATTTATAGTGAATAACAATTATATTATTTTTATATAGTTAGGAGAAGATGATAGCACAAAGTCGAAGGCAATGTTTAAGTTTTAATACATAATGGTTGAGGGAAGAAAGCACATGTTGTAATATTAATTTGTAGATTGAACAAGAACTTGCCTTACATGACAAAGATGAACTCCAAGATAGAGTTTTACGAAGACAAATTCATGATGTAATATAAGAAGATGGGTAAAGTTGTTATTTAAAAATTTAAAGAAATATAATGTAAAATATTATATTGTTTTGATTAAAAATCCTCAAAATTTTATATCTATTAAATTAATAATTTAATATTTATTATATCTATTAAATTTATTGTATCTATTAAATTAATAACTTAATATTTCTTATATTTATTAAATTAATAATTTAAAGTTATAATATTTGAGATATAAATATTTAAATGTATATAAATATAATATATTATTATTATATAAATTAAAAATTGATGAAATTTATATTACAAATAAATAATTTAAAAATCATATATATGTATGGGGTTATATAGGATGATATTATTATCTCGATGGGGTGTTATGCGGTGACATAAATGTGGTTGGGCTTAGTGTGCCTTTTTGTCGTCATTTCCTATGAGTGTCTTTCACTTGAGACACATTTAAGAGGCTTTGTCTCCTAAGCAGGAGGCCAAGGTCCCTTGACAATCTTATGATATCTGCGTCAACAACGTCTGCCAACTCCAACATGTTCTTTGTCGCAAGTTGGTGGCTCGACCATAGTGATTTCCTCTATCTCTTCCTTTAGCTCCTTATCTTCGTCCACCATGCACCTAGACTCTTGCCTAGTTTCCTGAGCGGGTTGTCTCCCATCCTTATTGTTGATTTTCACCCCTATGATGTTGGATTTTTAGAGGGGGAGAATATAATCCCTTGTTTGACATCAATGCAACTTGATTGGAAAATTGTAATGGCATCTCTCTTTCATGGTCACATTATGCAACCCCCCTCTCATCTCAACATTGTTCCATGTGATGTATTGATTCCTTCACCAACCATGATGTGTTAGATAGCTCATTGTCGACGTGGAAGTGGTGGTTATGAAGCTTTAGGGGGTTTTAGGGTGCACCTTCGAGCAGAATCCTCAAGTTGTAGCTTCCATGCTAGCACACCCCCAGACATACAAGAGGAAATTCGAATACCATAGAGACAGGATCAAGGTGAAGGATAATCCCTTTCTTGTTGAGAGGGAGTGTTGAGATTCAACAAGAAAATTTCAGCACCCACGCCTAGTTGCATTAAGCACCCAAACTAGGATGGGGCCCATTGTGCTATTTTTGGGTGCATGTCTATTTTGGTTATCCCTTAATTAAAATGGACAATAAACTATAATCTATTCTCAATGTAAACTTGAAATAGTTAACTGAGAGTGATAAACTCAGTTAGCTAGTGGATTTTGAGTTAGAGGTAGTCGGTGAGGCATGTAGAGTAATTCTAGTTGTAACAGAGTTCGAAGTGCAACAATGCATTAGTTAATGCAAGTTGTAATCAGTTTAAATCAATTAGTGGTGTTAAACTAATTTGTGCTAGTTGTAACTGAAGATACACTGGTGAGAGATCAAGTGAATTAAATATTAATTAATTCACAATCAATGATCTCACATGCAACTGAGGATTTACTATTATTAGTTGCATGCATGCCAGATCTAGTGGAGACATAGTTGAGTTCTAGGTGAAAGGGAAGTTGACTATCAACTGTAGGATTATTGGGTTGCACACATGCAACCAAACATCCATTGGAGTGCCCACGATACTTGCATAGTCAAAGAAGGCCATAATTCCTATCTTTTAGGGATCTATTCCATCAGGGATTGTGTAAGCAAGGCAGTTTGTCTAGAGGCTGAAAATTGGCTATGTGTTGTTCAATTTTGAAAATGACAGTCTGAGACAATCAGGTGAGTACTGGAGGGCTCTTGTGAGAAGAGTTTTATATGTAATTATTTCATGATCCATGCTGAATATACAATAGAAGATAATGTGGTTTTTAGCTGTAAGCTTTCCCTGGGAAATTATCTGTGTTGTGTGATTTGATTCTTCTTCATGTTCATGTGATTAACGTTTGTGTTTTTAATTCCCCAAAATATTTATAGAAGAGATTTAGTATTTAAATTTAGTACATTGTTAGATTGGGTGAATGCAAGATATACATGCATGTTGTATAATTTCTACATGGTATCGAAGCACACGAAATTGCATAAGTGACGTAGCAGTTGAGTTTGTGACTGGATAGAATTCGAATTTGCAGAAAGACTTTCTTGGTGCTACAGCTGATTCAAGATCGAAATGGTTTTCAATGGCTTGAGGTTGGAGTATGCAGTCGAGGGTAGCTCAAACTATATTTCTTGGAAGGACAAGATGGAGGCAGTACTCGAAGACAATGGCTTGAAGGAATTCATTGACAATGATGTTCCTAAACCCATTTTGGCAGATGCTGCAAATATTGATGCATGGAAAAAGAAAGTGGAAAAGGCGAGGAGGATCCTATTCGAGGGAGTATGAGACCACATTCCCTCATGCCTCCATGGGAAATCCACACCATATTCAATGTGGAAGGCTTTGACAGATTTATTCCAAAGCAGCAAAGACCATAGGATATTGGTGCTCAAAGATAAACTCAGGAAGATCAAGATGGAAAAGGGAAACACTATTCAAAAATATCTAACAAAGTTTGTCCAATTTCGGGATGAACTAGGGAGCATTGAAATACTAATTTATGATGATGATTTGGTGAGCTTGGCTCTCCTAGGACTTCACAAGAGTTGGCACAGTTATCAAGACTCTGTCAGCGGAAGGGAAAAATTGTCAGATTGAGAATGAATGTGGTTGGATTTGGTGCAGGAGGAGTTCATATGGAACACCAGAGATGGATCTTCATCTAAGAATGAGGATGAAGAGGATTGTACTTTGGCTGCCAAGGCGAGGAACGGGAAGGGGAAGAAATTCCATTCTAAATCTGATTCCAAGAATGGCAAGAAGCAGGACATGTCCAAGGTGAAGTTTTTTCACTGTCATGAGGATGGGAATTTTTCTTCTAACTGTCCACAAAAGAAGAAGAATAATAAGGTTGGAGGATCTACAGCTGGTGTGGCTCTTGCCTCGCAATTTGAGATTGACTACTCATTGATCGCATGTATGGTGCCCAGTGCATTGGGATCTGTGTGGTATTTGGAGAGTGGCACTTCCCTTCACATGACGGGAGATAAGGAAATTTTCACTGACTTGGAGGAGAAAGATCTCCATATGCATATTGAAATGGGCGATGAAAAATGGTACAGTGCTACTGGGATTGGTACCATTACCTTCCAGAGGCAATCAGGTAAACCCTTTCAATTAAAATATGTAATGCATGTACCATGTTTGAAGCAAATATTGGTCGCAGTCGCAATGTTGGAGGATAGAGGCTATGATTTTGTTTTTAGTGATGGAAAAGCTTTATTGCGACATAAAAAAACAGGACAAGCCAAGAGGATAGGGATTCGAGTTAATAATCTCTACAAGTTGGAGGTAGATGGTTGTGCAGCAATGATGGGCAAGGAAGATCAAGTGGTGATACGAGATGAGGGCGAATTATGGCACAGGAGATTGGGCCATCTTCACCATGGAGCCTTGAAATTCATGCAACAGATTTATACTAGTCTTCCCAGGGGTACACTTGCACAGTTAGACACATGCAAGGGATGTACTTTGGGAAAATATGTAAAGGCCACCTTCCATGAGAAGGAAAACTGAGCTTCAGGGATCCTTGAGAGATTTCACACATACGTGTGTGGACCATTCCCTATTGCTTCGACAGCAAAACATAATTACTACGTATTTTTTGTTGATTACTTTTGTTGTAAGTGTTGTATCTTCTTCATGCAAAAGAAAGATCAAACATTCTCTAAGTTTTGTGAATTTAAGGCACTGGTGGAGAAAGAGTCAGGGAATCAAGTGAAGGCTCTTAGGAGCGATAACGGTGTATAATACATCTGTAATGAATTCAAGAACTTTTGTAGCAAAGAAGGAATTCGAAGAGACCTCATAGCACCTCATAACCCATAGAAAAATGGAGTCGCGGAGAGGAAGAACAGAACTATTGTGGATGCAGCATGAGTGATGTTGCATATTCAAGGCCTACCGATACATCTGTGGGTGGAAGCATGTAACACAATGGTACATGTGCGAAACCATTGTCCTCATAGAGTACTTGGAATGAGTACACTTGAAGAGGCTTTCACTGGTAAGAAACCTAATGTTTCACGCTTTAAGATTTTTGGCTCATCTGTTTATGTGCATGTGACCAAGGAAGTTGGGAAGAAGCTAGAACCAACAGCTGAGGTTGGGATTTTTGTGGGGTATTGAAACACCCCATAATTATCATGTATATTTTCCAAACATCAAAATGGCTGTTGTGCGACAGGATATAAAATTTGATGAGGAGAAAGCCATGTGGTTGTCCCCTGAGAGGGAGTTGGACTTGCATGTAGAGGAGGAACTGTTGGTTCCAAAGGATGAGTCTCAAGATGTGGATTAGCCACATGAAGAGGTTCATGGAGTGGAGGAAAACAATCATGCAAATCCATCCATCATAAATGGCAGAAGGTGCACCACGAAAGTCGATATATTGAGACTTGATGCTGCAGATAATGTAGGAGCCCCTACTTCATAGCGCAAACAGAGACAGTCTCCTAACCGATTTACTGGATACTTGGCTCTTATGAGCAAATGTATTGTGACTGAACCATATTCCTTTCAGGAAGCAGTGCAACAACCAACTTGGATTGATGCAATGGTGGAGGAGTATGACTCCATTGTCAAAAACAGTGCATGGGGGATAGTACCAAGACCGGTCGACAAATCAGTGGTTGGATCGAGATGGATCTACAAGGTAAAGCAAGTTGTTGATGGGAGTGTGAAGAAATACAAGGCCATATTTGTGGCTCGAGGATTCTCACAGATTGAGGGGATAGATTATGATGAGACTTTTGCACCTGTTGCAAGGTACTCTTCCATAAGATCCATCCTTGCACTCTCAGCGCAGATGGGTTGGCACATTCATTAGATGGATGTAAAAACTATGTTTCTCAATGGGATCATTAAGGAAGAGGTGTACATAGAGAATATTTAAGGTTTCGAGATCTTCAACCATGATTTTCATGTGTTTTGACTCAAAAGAGAACTGTATGGGCTGAAGCAAGCACCCTGTGCTTGGTACACTCAGATAAATAGCTATTTCACCGGACTAGGCTTCACCAAAAGTGAATCTGATGCAAAATTGTACCAGATTGTGGTTGAGGGTAAGCTATTGATCATTGTTCTTTATGTTGATGATCTAATTTTGACAGGTGATGAGCAGCTGATACACTAACGCAAGGAGGATCTTGCAAGGGAGTTTTAAATGAAGGACATGGGAATCCTTCATTATTTCCTTGGATTGGAAATATGGCAGCGGGATGGTGAAATGTTTTTGTCTCAAGGCAAGTATGAAAAAGAGATATTGGGTAAGTTTAACATGGAGAGTTGCAAACCCATGGATACTCCTCTTCCAGGAAATTGGAGGAAAGAGGATGCTACTTCTAGAGAGGTAATGGATGCTACTGTCTACTGACAATTAGTGGGTTCGTTAATGTATCTAGTGAACACGAGACATGACATTTTATATGCAGTTAACCAGCTGATTCAAGCTATGGTTAAGCCTACCAAACTCTTTTGGAAGGCGGGGAAGCATGTCCTGAGATACCTGAGGGGCACATCAGAGTATGTTCGTGGTACAGATGCACAGAGGGAGTGAAGCTTCAAGGCTTCACGGATGCAAATTGGGCGAGCAGTCCATCAGTAAGAAATAGCACATTAGGAGGGATCTTTAGCATAGGATCGACAGCAATTTCCTGGTATAGCAAGAAACAATGATCTGTGGCACTCAGTTCAGTGGAAGCGGAATACATGGCAGCAAGTCAAGCTGCATGTGAGGCTATCTAGATGAGAAATATCTTGGTCGGTTTGTTTGGTTCTCAGATGGATCCGACAGTGATTCATTGTGATAATCAAAGTTGCATTAAACTCTCGATTAATCATGTGTTTCATGATAGGTCCAAGAATATAGATATTTGGTACCATGATTTCAAATATTGTGTGCATATAAGGATAATGTTGCTTCAGTACATTCCCACCAAAGATCAGGATGCAGATATTCTAACGAAGGCACTCACCAGGAGCAAATTTGAATACCATAGACACAGGATCGGGGTGAAGGATAATCCCTTTCTTGTTGAGAGGGAGTGTTGATATTCAACAAGAAAATTTCAGCACCCATGCATAGTTGCATTAAGCACCCAAACTAGGGTGAGGCCAACAGTGTTATTTTTGGGTGCATGTCTATTTTGGTTATCCCTTAATTAAGATGGACAATAAACTGTAATTTATTCTCAATTTAAACTTGAAATAGTTATCTGAGAGTGATAAACTTAGTTAGCTAATGGAATTCAAGTTAGAGGTAGTTGGTGAGGCATGCAGAGTAATTATAGTTGTAATAGAGTTCGAAGTGGAGTGGTGCATTAGTTAATGCAAGTTCTAATCAGTTTAACTTAGTTAAGTGAGTTAAACTTAGTTGTGCTAGTTGTAACTGACGATACACTAGTGAGAGATCAAGTGAATTAAATATTAATTAATTCACAATCAATGATCTCACATGCAAATGAGGATTTAATATTATTAGCTACATGCATGTCAGATCTAGTGGAGACCCAGTTGAGTTCTAGGTGAAAGGGAAGTTGAATATCAGTTGTAGGATTATTGGGTTGCACACATGCAACCAAACACCCATTGGAGTGCCCATGATACTTGTGCAGTCAAGGAAGGCCATAATTCCTATATTTTAGGGATCTATTCCATCAGGGATTGCGCAAGCAAGGTAGACTGTCTAGAGGCTGAGAATTGGCTATGTGTTGGTTAGTTTTTCATATGACAGTGTGAGACAATTAGCTGAGTACTGGAGGGCTCTTGTGGGGAGATTTTTGTATGTAATTTTTTCATGATCCATGCTGAATATACAATAGAATATAGTGGGGTTTTTAGTTGTAAGCTTTCCCCAGGAAATTATCTGTGTTGTGTGTGATTTTATTCTTCTTCATGTTCCCGTGATTAGAGATTGTGTTTTTAATTCCACAAAATATTTGTAGAAGTGATTCAGTATTTAAATTTATTACATTGTTAGATTAGGTGAATCCAAGATATGCATGCATGTTGTATAATTTCTACAATTTTTATGTTATTTAACTAATAAATAATGAGACTTGTTTGAATCCTAATAAAATTCTTTAATTCCAATATATATATATATATATATATATATGATTTTGTTCAATATCATTAATTATTATAATATAGAGAATGGTGTTGATGTTGATAAATATTAGTAATTATTATAATATAAAGGTGTTGTAGTACTCAAAAACTCCCCATTTATTTTTATGTTAGTTAACTAATAAATAATGAGGCTCATTCGAATCTTAATAAAAAAAATTAATTCCAATAAAAATAAGGCAATTTTTATTTTTTATAAAAAAACACCTTTTTGCATGAAGACCTTCCTTATTAGAACTTTCATATTGGAGATTAACCACATATGTGTTATCATTCATAAAATCTGACAATATTTTATTATTTAAAATGCATTATCGAAAAGATTCTATCGAAGCTCTTTAATACTGTAACATTCCTTATAAGAAAGTTACAATAAAAGTATTTCCCTAATTAGAGTTTCTCGATATAAATACAAAGCCACATAAGCACTCCTTTTTTAATATTTTAAAGAAAATCCAACCCCACCATACTTCCAAGCGGCATACTGGAACTCCAAAATATTGTAACTTCTTAACAAGTGTCATTACAAAACCTCTGATATCCGATAGCTTCGATACTCCTCACCTTCGATATCTGATAGCTTCGATATCTCAATCCTCTGATATTCCCCGCTCTATTCACATCGGAACTTTATATATCGGATGACACTCCTTAAAATCTCTGATATGTCATTCCCCGATATGAAACCTATGATATATTTTCTCGCCAAATCCCATAATCGTTATATCTTTGAAAAATATATATCGAAAGTCTCGAATATCGTAATTTTTTAAGTATGACCACAAGATTTCTCCAATATAAATATTCTGATATGCGGACATGTAAAGGGCCCATGTGAATTCACGTTAATCATTTAATTGTCAAAAGTAACAAATTTATGGTTTTTCAAAGTTCTAAATGACTTAATCATTGCAACTTGATATCATCGTGATTTGCCCTTAAAGACATAAATCATTATAGAAAATAGTTATTCACGCTAAGGACTCTCCGATAAATAAATATTGCTCATTCTTGTGTTTTCCATTATAGACCGGTCTCAATAAGAAAATTTCAACAAATATGTCTAAGATAGATGAAGCAAGAAATAAACTTGTAGTTCAACAACAATTGACTGCTCCTCCAACAGAAGTTACTGAAATGCCTAGATCATTTTCCGACACAATCTGCTAGAAGCTCCTCTTGGGAAGCTATCTATACGCTTTTTGAATATGGAGGACCCAGGGTGACAAAAATAATGGTTACAACTGATGATTCTACTTCATTCATACATAGGATTGCGGCCTGACCCAAAATACTTCCTTATACAGACATGATCAGATGGGTTGTTGATAATGTAAACATTGCAGAAAGAAATTTCTTGACACAGAAGAAAATAATCATCTGTTCATTCACCAGCAGTGATTTGAGCACAATTTACCATTTTCCACAGCCTCAACAAAAATATGACAAACATTTTTTAGAGAATTTCATGAAAGGAAATGGTCATCCATCAGAGCCCATAAGAGAATGCATAAGATATCCCAACAAGCATAAGTGAGAAGACAAGGGTATATATGTTATTGCTTCCCTTGCTGGTCCATACTGTCAAATATCTGCTACGTTATGTAGAATCTATGCTTACCCTACTACACAAAAATTCCCCGACCAATGGGTACCACTCATTGATGCTTCCTCTGATGGCTATATCAAGGATTGGGGAAATATATTGTCTGACATCATTACCACTCACATCTTTAGTTATAGGAACAAGCGTTTTTCTTTCACAAAACATAGTTCCTCCTTTTTATATGGTACCTACATAATGGATGTTGTGTTTTACCTCTAATTTTACCTCTATGGGATGTAAATGAAATTTAGATGACCCAACCCCTATCCACATTTATCATGATATGTTGTGGGACTCTAAGTTTCTTCCTCATTTCTATATAATTTTTCGTGGAGTAATGTTTCCCATTCACCAAAGTGTCTTTGACAAGAAATCTCCTAGGGTTTCTTCAGAAGATGAAAATGACCTATTATCAATTGGAAACTGGTTTGGTGAAGGTTCATTTACTTATATCTAGATCTTTGGTAGTCTTGCAAAACCCCATGTTTTTCCCTTATATGTTCCTAAAAAATTGTTTGCCCAAGAAATAACATACCAGACTGTAGGTCGTGGTCTTTCAAAGGTTTTAAAAGATGCCAAAAAGACAATGTGGCCTATTTTTCCTATTAAGTGTGGTGTATATGCTATAGATAATTACAAGCATGATGGTCTTGAAATTGATAATATTCAAAGTTTAGATTGCCCAACTATTCCTAACAGGAAATATGATCCCAATCAAACTGCCAAAAAGTTCTCAACACAATCAAGTATCAGACAATTTTCTCATAAGCCAGCTAAGTTTGATGACTTATTTGAAAAGGCCTTTTCCTATTCACTGGTCTTGAAACTAGAAACAACACAGTTGACCCCAGAAGAGATAACTCAATTCAATTATTACAGGGAGAAAATAATTTCTAATTTTCCTATGGATTTATTGAAGCTTCCTCAACAAAGAACACAACAAGATGATTTTTTAACTGTTAGTTCCACACATATTACCGATATTCCTCAGACAAATGGGATAGGTACTTCCTCCTCTTCACAGGCTCAAATAAAGTTTTCCTGATAACAAGCTTGATGTAATATGAGAACATTTCAATTAGGTTATCAAAGATACAGGGTCTCAGGATCTTAATACTCCATCACAGGAAAAAGGCTTAGACACTTCTGAAACTATGGAGAAGACCCTGCTTACTATTGGGGCTTCTGATAATACTTTAGAGATTAATGACATAGAAATAATACCAGAATTCCTGACCTCTGAAGTCATTTTAAGGGTTCAAGAGATTCCTCCCCTTGACATATTCTATAGTCCTCAACATAGATATGTTGTTAAGAGACAAAGAAAAAGAAGAAAGATTGATCAATCTAAGGCCTTAGTCCCTGGAAACACTATTTTGAAGTATTATGGAAAGGTACACAATATACCCCTGCAGAGGATCTTGGAAGACTCTCATAGTTCGCAGGAGAATATTCTACTATCACTATAGACAAAACCACCAAAGTACAACAAATTTTGAAGGAAAAATGTGATAGGATTATGTAGTTGAATTCAGGTATTGAGAGTGAAAAGCAAATGATTTCTTAACAATGGTAAGGACAAATTGTAGAACTCTAGAAGAGTTTTGATGTCTTTAAACTTCAAAATGACTCTGATTTGAGAAACTAGGATTCTCAAATTCAGGAATTACAACAAATGATTGAACAACTAAAATTTAATCCTAAATTGGCTGAGTTCAAAATGGAATAAGGAGAATTAAATACTCTCCTTTCTCAACAACAAGTCACTTTTTGTCAGAACTTAGCCATTATTCATGATTTGTGTGAAACAACCAATGCATTAGTAGATCAATTGTCTGAACTGAGGACATACTTTGAATATATTGAATAAAATATTGCAGGCCACATAACATGGCAAGACAACACTGAATGGAACTTAGCCAATCTCCTAAGGATTGAGGAATCACAGAAGGAAATAATATTCAAAGAATGGGAAATCTTCCTCAAACATTCATAAACAACAATATTCAATGCAAGGGACATCTCCAATTACCTCATTGAATCCATCAGTGACAATTTACTGCAGGAACATCTTATTTTTTATTTCTCCAAGGGAAACCTACCCGATACATAATTATTGACCAGAACATGGCAAGACTTGTCAAATAAAAAGGTCGAGAAGGTTGAAAAGCTATCAAATATTGATGTAGAATTGCATTGGCATTTATTAGTTAAGCCTCATAGTTAATGGTTAATGTTGAGATTCTTATCTAACACAACCACTCATAGGTTTCCAACACTCAGGGATGATATTTTTACTGGCCAATGGCGCATACAACCATGGTATCCACCTGAAATGAAGCCCATGACATATATTTACGAGCTACAATAATGTATGGGAGGCCAGTCTTCCTCAAAATCTTAGCCAAGTTTTTGCAACAAAATCTAAAATTTCCTTTTTGTTTTATTTAAGCATTGTTTGTTAAAAGCACTTCAGATTTTATTCTAATTTTCTATATTTGCATTTTATTGTAAAACTATAAATCCCCTTCATCAGTGGAAATGGGTTCTGAATTTTGGAGAGAAAGATTTTGTTTGCATCATTGTAACTCACGTTATCTTAATAGAAGGTTGAACCACCGCTATTTTCTCATGAGCAAAGTTGCAATATATCAGGTACTACTATATGTATGTTTTTCCTTTGCTTAAGAGTTAAATGTTTATTTGATTTAATTTTATCATATATGTGTTATAGGTAGTCATACATCTTTCACTATTTTTATGTGTGATTGGAATCATATGATATATGTATAAACAACATAATCATATATATGTGATAAGTTTTATCAACTAATTTAATTAAGTTTAGCTATCATATACTATTTTAACTTCATAATCGTTTGATAATCTACATTGTCATATTGTTTATGAAATTTTTTTAGATCACACACACACAAATATATATATATATATTTATATATATTATTGAGTACAAGATTTCTCGAGATATATATTAGTTTTAAGTATTCAATATTTTTTCAAGTCTTAGTTACATTAAAACCATTATACATATATTCCATCCTTTTTATAATTTTGTTTAAATGGGAAATAGGTCCCATAATCCCAGTTAGAGCCACCAATCCAAATGGAAAAGGATCTGCTCTGAGGTCCCGACCAGGTGGTTTTCCCCGACATTGAGTCAGACATTTCAAGCCGTCAACATTTTTGGAGCTAGAAGGAGGGCCTTTAGACTATGAATGGAAAAAAGATCCAATCCTAAATCACAAGGTCGTTCTAAGAGTCAGTCTCCCTCAAAATCCCCACCAACTTCAAGATCACATTCTAAATCTCCAAAATCTAGATCTAAATCTATTCACTCAACCACTCCATCTCCTAGCTCAATTCCAAAGAAAAAATGACACACTTTCACTCAAACAAACTCGGTTTCAAAAACACCTGAGCTACAAACTTTGAGTCAGATATTGGAGGGAATTTCCATATCTGAAGAAGAGGTTTACCAATCTAATTTTTCTGAAGGAGGT
Organism: Pinus albicaulis; assembly: GCA_034641835.2. Taxonomy (NCBI): domain Eukaryota; kingdom Viridiplantae; phylum Streptophyta; class Pinopsida; order Pinales; family Pinaceae; genus Pinus; species Pinus albicaulis. The sequence continues at coordinate 948,799,756 of CM076572.1, read as the reverse complement.
ATTTCCTCATTATTTAAATCTTTTGGTGTTTTAACTAGATCCCAAAGTGAGAAACTTGAAATCCAACCATTTGAATTTCCATTACCCATTCATCGAAGAAGAAAAGAAAATTCAGAAGAAAAATCTTCAGCTAGTGAGATCACTTAGACTTCTCCACCTAAAACTCCTTCTCTCAACCTCGTTTCTTCCCAAACTCCTCTATGTTCCTCTTCTCATCCTCTTTCTCTCATTTCCACTCAATCCTCTCCTTCACAAATAACCAGTACTACAGGGGCATCATCTTCAATAGTAAATCCTTCTACAACCCCTACTAGACCTAATCCTCAAATAATGGCTAATCGACCATGGAATAAACCCATGGGTAGTTAACATGGTAGCACCATTACATCCTCTTCCTAAAAATCCAGAGAGATGGTTACCCAAGTTTAATCTTGATGATGGCCTCCCTGTAGAGGAACATCTTCACAATTTCATGTTAGCCATAAAATTGAATGGAGTTACAAAAGAAGATTGTGTTGTCAAGATTTTTCCTTACACATTTGAAGGATATGTAGGGTCTTGGTATTTTTCATTACCTACAGGATGAATTACTAGCTGGGATATTTTTGAAAATCAGTTTTTAATGAAATTTGGAGATGATCGAACAACTGCTACCTTAATTAATGATTTGTCAAATATTAATATCAATTCAAATGATAAAATAAAATATTTAAATTCAATTTTTAACAAATAGTTAAATAAAATCTCAGAAACTTCCAGACCTGGTACTTATGTCCAAATTGAATGGTGCATTAGTGCTCTTCCTTCAAATATTGCTATGTTTATAGATAGAGCTAATAAAGCAACATTACTTAATAATATGAAAAAAGCTCTGTCCGTAGAAAATATATTTTTGGCCCTTGATAAGAAATTTTCTATCGATGAAAGAAATCAAACCAAGAAATTCACTTTTAGAGATGAATCCAAGAAGAAAGCTCCTAAATATCCTTTCGATTTGGAAGGTTAAAAAATATTTTGAAAACACTGTCCAATGAAATGGTAGAAATTAAGAAACCAGTTTTTGACTCCTCAAAGAAATCCTTTCCGTATTTCAAAAGAAATCAACCATTACAATCACAACCTCCTGCCATTATATCAAATTCAGAATATGATCAAGATGATGAAGAAGAAAAAACAGTTATGTCTACTGAAGAATCACAACAAGATGAAATAGTTGAAGCACATGGTTTGTGTGACTTCATTCTCACCACTACAGAAAATGAAGAAGAGGAAGCCCTACCAGTAAGTACTAGAAGTAAGGGACCTATTGATACTTTTCCATCAAATCAAAAATAAAATTCCCCTACTCCTTCTACTAAAGAAAAAGGTATTGTTAAAAATATTGTTCCTTCAGCCTTTGACTATGTTGCAAATACTTCTAAATCTCCTTCTTCATCTAAAACTTTGGTAGTCTATGATACTATAGATTATAATATTGTGGAAGACATGAAAAAGGTCAAGGCTAACATTTCCATGTATGAGGTCAGCAAATTGAAACAACAACATAAGTTTTTATTTAAAGAGCTAAATGTAGTCCCCACATCTCCATTACCTACTTCTGCCACCTCAAAAGGCTTAAAAATTAAAGTAAAACGTCCATATGTCTCCTTAGATAAGATGACCCTTCTGATGCTATTCTAATTGCAGAAAGATCCAATTCCCACACACCTCCATTTTTATTGACTTTTGAAATTTTCAACAAGAATGTTCACAACGATTTAGTGGATTCTAGTGCATCATCTAATATCATGCCTTATGAAGTTTGTCTTAAATTGAACATTTTACCTCAGAAGTCTGTTGTTCTTATTGTTCAACTCGACGGCACAAAATTCAAAGTTTTGGGAGAAATGAATTCTATTTTAATTAGATTATCTTCCAATTCGAAGGTTTTTCAAATAATAGATATCTTAGTTGTAGACATTCCCTAATTTTATAATCTTATTTTAAGAAAATATTGGTCTCAAAAACTACATGGTTACTTTGAAACTGATTAGTCACAGATGTGGCTTCCCTACAATGCAAAAACCAATCAAATATTTGTTGCTAGGGAGAAATATATGAAATATTCAGTGACTGACTTTGAAGAAGAAAATGAACCAATAGTATTCACAAATAATGTCCTTGGAAATTGTTCTTTTGAATCTTTCTTTGGTAACTTTCAAGCACAAAAATATCCCTTTATTGTTGATTTTGTTTCTTCTCAAATTGAAATTTTTTCTCAAAAATACTATACTAGATGTATCAATGTTGTAGAAAACCCTGTGAATAAGTGTGATAATTTATTTTGGACTCTTTACTTTGATGGATCAAAATCTAGTGATGGTGCAGGAGTTGGTTGCATTCTAGTAAATCATGAGGGTGAAAAAATATGCTTGCATGCAGATTGGAATTTGATTGTACAAACAACATTGCTCAATATGAGGCATTGGTACAAGGTTTTCTTAAGGCTATTAGTCTTGATGTCAAATACCTTAAAGTTTTTGGTGATTCAAAGATTGTAATAAAAAAGTTAGAAACAACATCCATTATGTTTCTAGTCACCTCAAGCATTACCAATCTTTGATCCAAGACCTAGCATATAATTTCACTGCATTCAACATAACTCTAATCCAAATATTACAAAATGTTAGTGCTAATATTCTAGCCAATGTTGGTTCCAAACTCATTCCACCTGAAGATTTCAGTCCCGATAGATTTTTTATTTTCGCTCCTCCATTCCAAATAACATAACCAACTTACATGTTTTTAATAATCACAATGACATCCTTAGTTTTTCAACCTATGAAGGATCTTTATCTGATCAAATCATTGATGAGGATGAACATGACAGGAAACAAAAAAAGTCTTCTAGAGACAACGATTTATCTAAACCTATAGTGAAATTGGAAGACTTGTATGATTTGAAAGATAGGTTCAAAAAGGTAACTAATTGAAAAATCCAAATATCTACATTAATATTTGAATTGGTTAACTTAGGATCTGATCATAAACCTCCAAAAATCAATTTAGGACTTGGTCTTACCCTAGATGAAAGATCTTCTTTCATCCATTTCTTAAAAAGGTACAAATATATATTTGCTTGGAGTTATGATGAACTTAAGACTTATGACACATCTATCATTCAATAAACCATAACTATGTTTCTAGATGTTAAACCAATCCAACAAAAACTCAGGAAGATTCACCCCAACCTAGAAGCTCAAATTCAGATCGAGTTAAATAATATACTTAAAGCCAAAATCATTTTCTCGGTTAAACATTCCAAGTGGGTTTCTAATTGTGTGCCAAACAGAAAAAAAAATGGAGACATTAGAATTTGCATTGATCCAGATTTATGCAAGAATGCAACAAAATATAGAAATAACCATAAACATATAAATATAGCGGAAATAAGGCTTCATTTCATTAATATCAAATCACAGAAACATGCTTACAAACATGATATAAATAAAATAGCTAGGGTGCTGGTAGCAAATCTCTAAGAAGAGATGTGGTGGCTACAGACCTCTGAACTGTGTTACAATGAGGCTCGAGGGCCTATTTATTATGGAGAAACAATGGAGAACTCTAAATGTCCAAAACCTAACCCTAGGAGATGAAGTGCCAAAACTATGGGCCCCGTTTGGGTAAATTGGTGTTTCAACTTCCTGGGGACGTAACTTCGGCATACTATCTCCGTTTGGGGCCTCAAAATGGCTCCGGAAGTTCAGGACCCAAAAAAATGTTAAAAATAGTAAGTTGTGAAGAAAAAAAAATTGAAAGAGATAATGGTGGGGGCCCAAGTGGAATAGGCGGGTGGCCACCAATATCCACCTGGATCATTCCTCCCCCCTTAGGAAGCAATGGTACCCATTGCATTGAGTTCCTCCATGAGATGAGGAAACTTTTGTTGAACTTGGTCCCTGGTGAACCACTTTCCTTGGTGCAGGAGTTGGCCAGCTTTGACAACCCGATACAGTTGGATCTTCTGTTGGCCAATGTTCTTGATTTGCATGTCCATGATACAGTCTGTGGTGGCATGTTCCATGCAGTCGGGTTTAAATATTTTGGTGTAAGTTCTTCTGCAATGTCAGAGGTGTCCAATAGAGGTGGGAAGTAGGGACAAAGGAGGTCTACATTGAATATTGGGTGCAGACCAAGGAATGGTGGAATACTGAGCTCGAAGGAATTGTTCCCTACAGCCTTGGTGATGGTGTACGGCCCATATCGGAGCAGGCGAATCTTGCAGTGGGGTCCAATGAGGCGCTCCTTCTGCAAATGTAGCCACACTTTTTCGCCCACCTGGAAGTTGTGTGGCACCCGATGTTGATCATGTCCTTGCTTGTACTTAGCATTGGCTCTATCCAATATGTCATGAACCTATTGGTGGATGTACTGAATGCGCTCGATGAAGTTGTTTGCTTTGGCAGCTTCAGACTGGACATGAACCGAATCGGCCTGAGTAGCTGCAAATGGCATGGATACGTCAATGGGACATATCGGTTGGAATCCCAAGCCCACCTGAAAGGGGTTGTGGCCAGTTGAGTTGTGGGGAGCCCGGTTATAACTGTGTTTCACATAGGGAAGGCTCTCATCCCATGTGTGTGGATGCTTTGAATTGTACATGTGCAGAATGTGTACAATCATCCTGTTGACGACCTCTGTCTGGCCATCAGTTTGGGGATGGAAATTTGTGGACTTAGTGAGCTTGGTGTCCAACATTGACCAGAGGCTAGACCAAAATGTGCTGACGAACCTGCTGTCATGATCTGATATGATAGATTGTGGGATCCCAAAGTGCACCCACACTCATTCAAAGAAGAGTTTAGCAGTGGCTTCTCTTGTGATATTCTTCTTGTAGGCCGACATAATGGCCATCTTTGAGAATCTGTCGACAACCACGAAAACATAGTCGTTTCCATGCTTAGTAGAAGGAAGTCCTAACATGTAATCCATGGAGATGGATTCCCAAGGTCGCTTAGGGGTAGGTAGTAGAGTATAAAGCCCTTGCTTCTTGATGGTCGGTTTGGCAATGGCGCAAGAAGTGCGGGATCTGATGTACTTCCCGACATCCTGTCGAAGGTTCGGCCAACAGAAATACTTCTGCAGTACTGCCACTATTTTCTCAACCCAAAAATGCCCAGCGAATCAACTAAGTGCGCTTCCCATATCATCTTGGCACGCTCGCTTGAAGGAAAACAAAGGTGTCCCAGGTGACATAATAGTGCATCTTGGACGTGAAAATTTGGAACTTGCATACCCCCCAAGAGTGCCTTGTATGTGTAGCTGAATTCTAGATTTCTCTTGTAGAGAAGCAGCCAATCAGAAGTCTCATGCCTAGAAGAGTTGAGAACGGTGGTTATGACCACGATAGGTTGTCGGCTGAGGAAATATGCAACATTATTTGTGCTACCCTTCTTTTACTTGATGTTCAAATCAAATTGTTGCAGATATGTGGACCACTTCTTATGGCGATCGTTCTGCAACTTCCCTTGTGTCTGTATGAACTGCAGGGGTTGGTGGTCTGTGTGGATGATTGTCTCCTTCCCCAAAATGTAATGCTCCATTGTCGACAAGCCTGCACAATGGAATACATTTATTTGTCATAAGTGGGATACTTGCGAACTGTGTCAGACAATGTCTCACTTTGATATGCCATTGGATGCCCCTGTTGAGTAAGAACTGCCCCAATAGCATAGTCAGAGGCATCTGTCTCGATCTCAAATGGTTGTTGCAAGTCTAGTAATGTGAGCACTGGGGCAGAATAGAGGTGATGTTTCAATTTTACGAACGCCTTCTATTGAGATTCCAACCAACATAATTTTTCTTTCACTCCTCCCTTGGTGACTTGACTCAAGGGCCAAGTGATATGAGAGAATCCCAACACGAACCTGCGGTAGAAATTAGCAAGACCCAGAAAGCTGCGAAGCTCTGTTAGGGTGGCTGGGGCTGGTCAATCCCGAATGACTTGGATCTTGGCTAGATCCACATGCACCCCCCTTTCATCAATAATGTATCCCAAATATTGAAGTCATGCCAAAAGTGCACTTCTCCAAATTGGCACACAACTTGTGTTGTCGTAGTGTTTGGAGGACTTCTCGGATGTGGTGGAGGTGCTCTTCCCAAGTCTGGCTGAAGATCAAAATGTCATCCAAGTATACCACTACAAAGGAGTTGGTGAATGGACGCAATATGTCATCCATCAACCTCATGAAGGTTGTAGGAGAATTTTTCAATCCAAAAGGCATGACGAGCCATTCGAAAAGGCCCTCCTTAGCTTTGAAGGTAGTCTTCCACACATCAGAGGGTTCGATTGGTACCTGGTGATACCCAGACTTCAAGTCGATCTTGCTGAAATATTTTTCCCCTTTGAGTTGGTCCAGAAGGTCATCAATCCGTGGGATCGGGTACCTATTCCGGAAAGTGAACTTGTTCAACGCCCGATAGTCAATACAGAGTCTCCAAGTCCCATCCTTCTTTTGTACCAACACGATCACGCTCCCACAGGGCGATGAACTTGGCCAGATGTGACCTTTCTGCAGTAGCTCCTGAATTTTCCTCTTGATTTCATCATTTTCTAGAACAGAGCGCCTATAGATCGGTCCATTGGGTAGTGATGCACCTGGGTTCATGTCAATGGGGTGCTTAACCTAACAGTGTAGAGGCACCCCTGTGGGAGAGGTGATGATGTCCCCATACTCCTTCACAACCTTGTCCATTTGTTGTTATCGTGCAAAGGAGCCATGTCTAGAGGTCGTGGCCACAGTCTTCTTCTTGCCCTGGGGGCGAATCATCAGGAAAAAAAATTTCTTGGTTTGGGAAATGAGCTTACTACATTTTTTTGCAGTAACCAAAGAGACAGTGGGAGGCAGTGGTACCTCTGGTATTTTGTACAATTTATTTCCCAAAGTAACAATAACAACGCGAGGCTAGGACTCATACACAGCATGTCGCTTCCACAAGTATGGTTGGCCTAATAATACATCAGAAACATCAATAAGAGTAATGTCACACAATACATCATCCATGAAGGGCTTGATGCTATAGGGAAGGCGGCACTGTTGGCTGACGCGGAGATCCCATCCTTGGTGAAGCCACCCGATGGTGTATGGTTGTGGGTGTGTTGTGGTCGGCAAGCCCAACCGCTTCACGACATATGCTGAAATGAGGTTCTTTTGGCTCCCATTGTTGAAAATGAACCATAGCGGGGAACCCTTTACCCACATCTGGGAGTGGAAGAGATGCTCTGCCTCCTCTGGATCTTCTGGTTCCTCCTTCTAGATCTTTGTAGTGGCAACAGTGGCATTGGGCTCTGCATCAATAATCTGCTTCCCTTTGTCATCCCCCTTGTTAGGTTCTGATTCAGAGTCAGAGTATGCATCTGATTCAGAAGCCCTCATCTCGGCCACTAGCGACTGCTTGGCCCGACACTCACTTGTGTTGTGAGTAGAGCTCTTATGGAACTCACACCACTTTCCCGTGTCCTTCTTTGGCTTCGCGGTGGTGTTCTTTGCTTATGTATTTAGTAGGTTGTCTTGGGCCACCATGCCTTGGCTTTGCCCTTTGTTCTATGGTTTGGGGGCACCTTTCTCTTTCTTTTCATTCGTAGATCCAAAGTCTCACTTCTTTTGTTTGAATTTCTGCTCAATCTTGGCAGCATACCAGTATGATATACCAAGCGAGGAGATGTCAAGGAACTCCATTTCCTCCTAAATGTATCTGTGCAAACAACTGTGATACTTTAGCACCAAATGTTTCTCTGAATATTTGATACCCAACTTTGTGCGCAGGGTATGGAACAAATTCATTAGCTCATGCACATCTTGATCCCTTTGTTGCCGCAACATGGTCCATTGTATGTACTTGTCCTCATAGCTCCCCACGGGATAGTATTGTTCCTTGATGGCATCTCATAAAGAATTCCAAGTGGGTACGACTGAGAATAGACAGGGTTATATCTCGTCCTTTTTCTCACAGTAGGTTTCCCACCAGTCCTTGACATGGGGGGTAGCTTTGAGGAGTGCAAAAACAATGTTCTCTCAGTCGAAAAAGTCATGAACCGAGAAATATCCTTCTAATATATTCAACCATCTATCTACGACATCTGCATCTATTTGACCCTAAAATATGGGAATGTAAAAGTTTAATTGTACCTTAAAGGGAGTCGTGCCTCCAGAGTGGCTGTTGGATGTAGATGCGTCGTTGATGGGCAGTCGTTGAAGGATCTGGGAAAATTTATTTATCATCGCGTTCCTTTATTTTTCGAGGGACTCCTCGAGCAATATTTTGATAGGATCTCCTGCTCCCTCATCTTTATTTTCGTCCCCCATGGGCGTCCCTCAGGGTTTGCGAGGCTGATCTTACAAAGGTTCCACCAGATCGAGCCCTAACTCCTTATACCCCGACCTCGTTGGGGACATGCAAAGAAGGATCGAGAAAAAGTAGACCGCTCTGATACCATTGATCCGAATTTATGCAGGAACGCAATAGAATACAGAAATAATGATAAACATATAAATACAGCGGAAATAAGGCTTCATTTCATTAATATCAAATCACAGAAACATGCTTACAAACATGGTAGAAATAAAATAGCTAGGGTGTTGGTAGCAAATCTCTGAGAAGAGATGTGGCAGCTACAAACCTCTGAACTGTGTTATAATGAGGCTTGAGGGCCTATTTATTATGGAGAAATAATGGAGGACTCTAAATGTCCAAAACCTAACCCTAGGAGATGAAGCGCCAAAACTGTGGGCCCCATTTGGGTAAATTGGTGTTTCAACTTCCCAGGGACATAACTTAAGCATACTATCTCCGTTTTGGGCCTCAAAACAACTCCAAAAGTTCAGGACCCAAAAAACTGCTAAAAATAGTAAGTTGTGAAGGAAAAAAAAACTGAAAGAGACAATGATGGGGCCCTAAGTGGAATAGGCGGGTGGCCACCAATATCCACTTGGATCATGCATATATTTTAGGAATTTGAATCAAGTATGTGAAAATGATAACTTCCCTTTTCCTCTAATGGAAAAAAATTTACAATATATTGCAGGTTTAGAATTAATGTCATTTTTAGATGGTTTTTCAGGCTATAACCAAATCCTTGTGCATTATGAGGATAGATTGAAAACTACATTCATGACCAAATGGGGAACATATGCATACCAAAAGATGCCTTTTGGATTAATCAATGTAGGAGCTACATTTGAAAGAGAAATCGACATTGCTTTCAAAGGTTTGATCAATAAATTTGTTGTAGTGTACTTGGATGACATTACAATTTATTCAAGAAAGAGGACTAATCATCTTCATGATATAAAATAATTTTTTTTTAAATGTAGAAAATTCGAAATCTCTTTGAATCCTAAAAAGTCATTATTTGCTCTTAGTTATTGTAATATGCTAGGATTTATCATTTCTAAGGAAGGAATTTATATTGGTCCTGAAAGAATCAAATCAATATCAGAAATCCTCTTACCTCGTAACAAAAAATCCATGCAATATTTTCTTTGTCAGATAATTTTTGTCAAAATATTTGTTCCCGATTGTTCACAATTTTTTTTACCTTTTGTAGGCTTTGATAAAGAAGAAAGCAATCTATAAATGGGGAAAAATTAAGAACTGAGTCTTTGGAATCAATAAAACAATCCACTGTAGATGCTCCATCATTATCAACTCCTGAATTTTCTAAGCAATTTGTATTATATACCTTTTCTTCTGAAAATTCTTATGCAATATTTTTGACTCAAATGAATGAAGCACAAATTGAAACCCCTATTTCCTTATTCAGTTCTAATTTACAAGGGGTCGAGTTAAATTATTCTGATGTGTAAAAACAAGCTTTTGCATTTTTTAAGTTAATAAAGAATTTTAGGTATTTTCTTCTAAAATCACACACAAAAGTAATTGTTCCTTTCCCAACTGTTAGGCAATTACTTATTCAAAAAGAATTAGATGAGAAAAGGGATAATTGGGTTACTTCTCTGAAAGAATATGATTTGGAAATAAAGCCAGCTAAAATAGTCAAAGGTAAGGTTTTTGCAAGTTAATAACTGGAGCTCTTGATAGTTCAGTTGAAGAAGATTTAGTAACAATGTCCAAATTTCAAATGTATGTCCTATCGAAACTGAATCTCAAAATGTTGATTTAATTTATTTTCTGAAAAATGGTCATGCTCCATTAGAACTCAATTAAAAAAGTAAAAGAGCTTTGAGGCTTAAGGCTAATCACTATCATCTTGTTGATAATTTCCTATTCATAAGAAATTATGACTCTGATTTACTAAGATGTCTTGAGAAACCTAAAGTTGAAAAGGTCTTGCAGGAAATGCATGATGGACCAGCTGGAGGGAATTATAGTGGAGATACCATTTCTCACAAAATACTTCATGTTGGATGTTACTGGCCTACTTTGTTTAAATATACTCATGCTTATGTACGAAAGTGCAAAGTCTGCCAAACAGCTTCACGAACAGAGAAAATAACAACCTTACCCTTACAACTAGTCAACATTGAACAACCATTTGAACAATGGGGTTTTGATGTTATAGGTGAGATTTTTCCAAACTCTTCTAAACAACACAGGTACATCTTAACTACTACAGACTACTTTACTAGGTGGATGGAATTTATTTTGTTAGGTCCCTATATTACTAGTTTATCCCCTTATTTTTATTAGTGTAGCCCCCTTATTGTTATTATTGTAGCCCCCTCTAACCCCAATATTGTTATTATTGTGCCCTTACATTTTTATTGTTAGGTCGGCTAGGATTACATTGTGGCCCCACTAGGATTACATTGTGGCCCCATGGACTCCTATATATAGAAAGGAGGTTTTGTCATTTGTATCATCCAAGAATTGTTCATTCATGTAATGTATTGGAGATTTCCCCCTCGAAGTGGATTATTTCTAAGGCGTTGATATCTCTTTTCTTCTATTTTTGGAGCTGGTTTTCACAACATTTGATATCAGAGGTTTGGATTATAGGGTTTCGCTGCTCCAAGCAGGTCATCGTGGAATTTTTTCTATAAATTTTTTTCTACGAAGGTTCAGATGCTGAAATTTTTAGAGTACGAAGTCGAAATCCTGAGGAACATCGTCACAAAATTTCAGAGCTTGGTTCACAATATTTTCGGAGATATGATCTTTGGAAGTTAGGTATTTTTCCAGGCTCCTCAATTTAACCTAAACAAGTCATCGCGGCATGTTCGCTATAAAGTTTCTTCTACGAAGTCTCAGAATTTGAAATTTTTAGAGCGCGAAGACGAACTCCTGAGGAACATCGTCACAAAAATTTAGATCTTGGTTCAGAAAATTTTCGGAGATATGGTCTGTGGAAGTTAGGACTTTTGCAGGCTCCCAAATTTCATCTCAAAGAGGTGATTGTGGGAAAATCTTCATAACTCTCTCTCTGAGCATCGAATTGGAATTCTGTGAAAATTTGAGACAAGAAAACATAATGTAGTTTCCTATCTATCAATTTCAGAGCTGAAGGAGGAAGCAGTGAAATGTGGCAAGTCATACAAGTTCGCTCTACTGAACTAGTCCATAATTAGGTCATCGTAGGAGATTGGGCACAACTTTGTCTTCAAGAATCCAAATCATGTTATATTTGTGGCATTCGAAAGAGGATTCATAGGGCTACCTTAGTACCAAATTTCAGATATTGAAGATCTAAAATCATAGAGATAATTCAGTTTCAATATCGCACTCCTCAAAAGCAATAAAAAGGTGTGTAAGGTTTTTCGAATTACATAAGTGTCGTTCGAAAAAAAATTAGTTGGAATTTATTCCAAGGGCATATTGAAGAATAGATATGAGTATTGGGTTCTAAAATGGCCCCTAAAAATAATTAAACACCCATTAATCCTTCAGAAGGCTCTACTATGACTCATGAAGACGAAGAAACACAACATGAGATATCAAAATACAAGAGCAAGTGCAACAAATTTTGCTATCGCAAAGAGCAACAAAAAATGAAATGGAAGCTTTGAAGAAAGGCGTGGAAACTAAGATGGATGGTTTGAAGAAAGGTGTGGAAGCTAAGATGAATGGTTTGGAAGCTAAGATGGAAGACATGGAAGTGGGCATGGAAGCTAAGATGGATGGCATGGAAGCTAAGATCGATGAAAAAATGGAAAACATAAAAGTAGACATTGAAGGTTTGGCAAAGTTGATACAAGAAATGTTTCCTAATGGAGAAAAGATAGTAGAGGAAACTCATGATAAGAACAAAATAAATGTTAATCGTGATTTCATAAACTCTAATGTTGGATGGAAGAACCACCATATTCCAAAGATGGAAATGAGGAAGTTTGATGGCAAGGATCCCGTAACATGGATACTACAGATGGAGCAATATTTTGATCTCAATAATGTGAAAAACACACAAAAGGTACGCATTGCAACTTTACATTTAGAAAAAAATACATTTGTATGGTATAGATGGTTTTGCTCCTATAAAAAAATTGTCGCTTGGTCAATTTTTACGTAGGAAATGATAGCACATTATGAGGATACAAAAAGCAACACCTTCTTTAGCCAATTGATAAATCTCAAACAAAAGGGTTTAGTGGGGGAGCACATTGAGGACTTCCAAAAATTGAATATAAGGGTAACTGATATTCCAGAGGAACACAGGATGGATCTCTTCATAGGCACTTTAAAGGATAACATCCAACATGTCGTTCTCATTTTGGAACCCGATTCATTGGAGAAGGCATTCAGGTTGGCAAGAAAAATTGAATGTAAAATTATGGCGACAAGGAAGCCTACCACTCACTTCTATAAAGAATGAAGTGTTTCTATGCCTAGATTTGCACAGCCTACAAGGTTGACACCACAAAAATTGGAAGAAAAAAGAGAAAAAGGGCTTTGCTATAGTTGTGATAGAAAATACACCGAAGGTCATAAGTGTGCCGAGAAGAAATTATTTTACATAGATTGTGAAGAGGAAGAAGGAAATGAACAAGAAAAGGATATACACCAGGAACCAACCCTAGAAGAGGAAGAAATGAATCTGACCATATCGTGTAATGCACTGGTAGGAATTACCACTCCTCAAACTCTCAAGATAGAAGGACATATCTAGAAGAAAAAGGTAATAGTGTTGATTGATTCGTGTAGTACCTATAATTTTATTCATTGTAAGGTAGCCATGAATTGAATTGTTTCCTATACCCAACACTACGTAATTTCAAGTGATGGTTGCAAATGGAGGAACTATAAATTTCTCTAGAAAATTCCATAATATCAAGCTAACCATGGGGGAATATGTATTGAATAGTCCAATGTTTTCCATTCCAATGGGAGGTGTTCATGTGGTACTGGGAGTACTATGGTTACAATCTTTGGGGACGGTAGCTTTTAATTTTCAAGAACTTTTCTTGAATTTTTTTTCATAAGGAAATGAAATCGAATTACGGGGTATCATAGGGAAGCTGGGAAAGATAATAAGCTCTAATTTCATGACAAAGATTCTGAAGAAATAACAACGAGGCATAATTTCACAATTATGCTCACTAGAAGTTCCAACATCAAAATCATATATTTCCCCAGATCTCCAAAAAGACTTGGACAATCATTCCAAGGTGCTTGAAACTCCCAAAGGACTCCCACCTATTCATAATCATGATCTTGCTATTCATTTGATTCTAGGAAGTTTTCCTCCAAACATCAAGCCTTACAAATAGCCTTATGTCCAAAAGAGAAATTGAACGTATGATTGCAGAAATGTTAGAGGCTGGTATAATTCAACCTAGTCAAATTTCCTCTCGCTCTAGTAGTATTGGTGCACAAGAAAGATGGATCATGGCGCATGTGTCCGGATTATAGGGAGCTCAATAATCTACCATTAAAGATAAATTTCCCATTCCTCTAATTGATGAATTATTGGATGACTACATGGAGCAATTTATTTTACCAAGTTGGATCTTCGTTTAGGATATCATCAAATTAGAAGATCGAAGTGATATTTCTGAAATGGACAAGATTTCGAACTTATGAGGGCTTTATGAACTTTTGGTCAAGTTTTGCCTTCACAATGCACCTTCTACATTTCAAGGATTGATGAATTCCATTTTCAAACCCTCCCTTAGAAAATTTGTGCTAGTATTTTTTGATGATATACTAATCTACAACAGGTCTTGGAAGGATCATGTTCAACATGTTGACAGGGTGCTCAAACTATTATAGGAGAAACAATTCTATGCAAAAACATCCAAATTTTTATTTGGAGTACAAGAGGTGGAATATCTGGGTCATATTGTATCTCACGAGGGTGTTAACATAGACCCTAACAAAATTAAATCCATTAAGGAATGGAAAGTTCCCACAACCATTAAGAAGTTGTAAGGATTTCTTCAGTTAACAGGGTATTATCGCAAGTTTGTTAAAAATTATGGGAGAATAGTAGCACCTCTAGCAACATTATTGAAGAAAGATGCATTTTCATGGACTCCTGAAGCAACTAAGGCCTTTGAACATCTTAAAGAGGCAATGTGCCTAACACCGGTCTTAGCTATGCTAGACTTCACAAAAACCTTTATTGTGGAATGTGATGCCTCAGGAAATGGAATTGGTGTTGTTTTAATGCAAGAAGGAAGACACATTTCTTTTGAAAGTCGTCCAATCAAAGGAAAGTATTTTCAGAAAGCTATTTATGAGAAGGAAATGTTAGCAATACTGCATGCACTAAAGAAATGGCAAACTTACCTAATGGGAAGACACTTGAAGGTAAAAATTGATCATGATAGTCTTAAACACTTTTTGGAACAAAGACTATCTTCAAAAGAGCAGCAAAAATGGGTCACAAAGATGTTGGGTTATGACTTTGAAATAATCTACAAAAAAGGGAAGCTAAATGTTGTTGCAAATGCACTCTCAACAAAAAATGATTCCTTATACATCTGATACATTTATTTGGAAAAATGATTCCTTATGTACAAAGATCGCTTATATCATAGAATTGACCATTAATCCAAAGAGGGCGAAGCCATTGAAGCAGGTCCATGGAGAGGTATCCTAGGAGGGGTGAACTCCGTTATCAACTATTGTGTAATGTGTTTGTTGTGTGTTATTTATCTGCAATTTACTTGTTGTACATGTGTTTTTAACAACTATTTTACTTAATGAATTGCTCATAAAAGATACTTGAACTTGACACATAAACCCTCACATAACTGGCTAATTTGAGATGATCCTAAACACATTTATTTAATACCGATGAGGGAGCTAGCACAACAATACTAGTTTGCCCATATTCAGTTGAAGTTGGTATCAGAGCTTAGTTTAGCTCATTTTAGCCCTGAGATGGTTTTCCAAGATTAGCTAGATAATTAGCTATTGGTTTTGTATTTGTGCAAGGAGAATTTAACTGTGTGCAAGTTTATGTGTGTAAGGAGAATTTCAAGATTGAGGACTCAACTCTCAAATCACAACAAAGAAGCTTTTTATGCATTACAAGTGTGATGGCAGCTTAATCAAGTATTGTTTCTAATACATATTACTTAGAAAGACACTTTGATAAAGAGATGTTGTAGAAGCTCTACATCATGAGAGATATGGTGCAAGAGTTGGTTGAAGATAAGAAGGAGAACACTATACTTCAAGAGAAGTTGATTGCCATGAAGAAGGAGAAGCAAGAACTTCTTGAAAAGATGCGTGAGATGGAAACTCAACTCCATGATGCCAAGGAAACCTTAGCCAAGTATGCATGAAAATGAGGTATGAAAATCAAGTTTATCATCAATTTCCTCTCAAGATGAATGTTTTGGTGCTTTTTAAAGACACACTGGAGGAATAGGGTCCAAATTATTAATGAAGATGGGATATGAAGGTAAAGGGTTAGGAAAACATGCACAAGGCATATTTGAGCCAATTGTTGTTGAGGAAAGGCCTAGGTTTTTGGGTCTTGGTTATGAACAACATGATAGAGAATGATCCAAAGTCAGGGAGGCACATGGAGGTGTTCCAAGAAGGAATTTCATTACATGTTCATTACCTCAAGCTTGTGAATTTTGTGTTCAGGAGGAATGAAAAAGATTTAAACCCACTTTTCAAAATTTTTTTCATAAGCATGCAACTAATGGAAATGGAAAACAAGAGGATGTTGAAATCTCTAAAGTCATTGAAGACATTGTTGGTATTCCGAAGAGAACAACTACCTCATCAAATTCACCTCCTCAAGAAGGCGACAAAGGTGAATGTTCAAGGTATTAATATGCATTTGACCAAGTTGCTTTTGATTATGATAAACATGGAAAATATTCACATAATATTTGGAGAAAGTTTACATGTTCCTTTTGTGGTTTGAATAACCATATTGTTTTGATGTGTTGGAAGAAGATAGCCATGTTATCTCCCCGTAAATTTCCGAAGGCTGAAGATAGAACAACGGAGGGGAAACATAAAACACTTTGGAATCCAGGACCTAGCCTTCTTGGACTTAGAGAGGGCTCTCTCTATTAGATATAGCTTTTTTTATAGGGGAATTTTAGGCTAGTTATGAGTGAAAATGGGTTGGTTTGAAAATACATGGTTGAGGCAGTGAAAGAGGGCCATTGGGCTATGGAGTCAAATAGGTGCAAACAAGTTCAAATGGATGAATAACTGAGGTTAGGTGCAACCAGGAAAGCTAGCCATGTTAATGGATCTTAATAGCTTATGAATGGAAAGGAGAAAGAGATTAAGGTTCAACGAGAGTGCAGAGCAGACTGTCTCTGAATTCTGCATTTCGGTATTAGAGGAAAACAGAATGTACTATTTCAAGACTGAGCAGGGTACCCCATGGTGAATCCTACACAAAATTTTCTATCGATAGTAAAGAAAGAACAAAAATATGTAAAACTAGAGATGACAGATTACGAGAAAAAGGTGCACTTCACCATAGAACATGACACAAGAATATGGAAAACAACATCATCTTTCATTCATCCAACGAGAGTGTTTACAACCAGTTGAGTATATTAAAATGGTTTTTTCCCCTTCCGGGCCCCCCTCATACTGCTAATGCATGAAATATTTATATAAAACTTAAGTCGGTTGCTTCTATCTACTGCAGTGATTATCATTTATTACATTCAAGCAGGAATTGAAAAGTGGAACCATGCAAGTCGTGGTAAGATAAGTATGGCTGTGAAAATGGCCTTAGATGTTCATTGTTAATTACAGAGTGATCATAATCTGGTTCGAATGATGTCGAAGAGGCACTGATGGCTCTTACATCATGGCTTATACATCTTCAGAGGATCTGACATCTTGGCTCTACCTTGGTGAAAAGGCTGCTGAGCAGAGTGCGCTGGTTGTAATGATGGTTATTCTATCTCTAACTACCTCTGTCTCTTCTACGCTGGTTATTGTTGCAGTGGAGCTTGGAAACGAAAAACCCACTATCCATTTATAACTGATGTGAAACCTTGTTTAAGCTATCGGGCATCGGAATGCAGTGTCGTCGTGGGATCTAGTTGACCTGGTAAGCCGACATGGGGTGGTGGTGACAGGGGTATGTAGGTGGATGTGGAGCAGCGATGGTGCATGGAGTAACAGTTGGTTGGGAATGATATCGAAGCAGCGAGAAACCCTTTTGGAGGGGGGCAAGGGTGGTAAGTGGTTTCAACGAAGGGGCATGTGAAAAGTTGTGCACGTGACACGTAGCGGAGTGAGTGGTAATCGATACCACCCATTTCAGCCCCCCCCCCCCCCCTTGTTAACATTCGACGGCTGAGGGGGGGCCGAAAAGAAACAAGGACCATCAAATTTGGGGTGAAGAGCAGAGATGGTAGATAAGGTGGAGGTTATTTAATGTGGAGGGATGTGCGATGGGAACGGAAGGTGATGTGGTGGGGAAGGTGGGGCCGCCCGCACATCGCAACTCATAGGTTTAACATATTGGGAGCAGGAGGTAAGTGCTAAGATTTGTGCAGTACGAAGTGCGGTGGGAGAAAAGGGTAACATGGCAAGGAGGCGGGCCTGCCCACAACATTGCAGATCACAGGTTTTAAGATTTATGTTATGAGGAACGAGATCGGTGATGTGATGCGAAGAGCGGAGGTGACGGTTAAATATTGCGATGAGCGAAGGGTGATGGCAGGAGGTGATGGTTTCGATGATGTGGATCGGAAATAACGGGAGTAATAGAAGTGAGCAGAGTATAGCGGAGGACAGTTATGGTGGGGCCAACTGCATCGCAAATCGCAATTAGGACTAGATAATTTTTACAATATGGTTAATCATTTAAAGTTGTGAAATGTGATAAGTTATGTTTTGCGATATGCGATGAGGGTGGCAAAAAAATGGCACGGGGAAAACCAAAATCTGTGCGAT
The DNA here is from genome assembly GCA_034641835.2 of Pinus albicaulis. Taxonomy (NCBI): domain Eukaryota; kingdom Viridiplantae; phylum Streptophyta; class Pinopsida; order Pinales; family Pinaceae; genus Pinus; species Pinus albicaulis. The sequence goes on along the minus strand of CM076572.1, from coordinate 948,781,420 downwards.
GTGATGAATATCGCACATCAGCGATCACAATATTTAAAGGTTGGCGGAAAGGCGATAAGTTAAGTTCCCAAGTCTGTGAAATGGTATTTGCGATGGGATCCGAAGGGGGGAAAGGGTGAAAGGTAAGTAAGGTTAATCATGCCCGAATCATAATAAAATGGTTTATAACATATTCTAGGTGTACGAAGCGATAAGTGAATGGGTCCCACCATCATTGCAAATCGCATTTCGGAAGGTTTTGTAGGAGACAAAAATTGAAGGTTTTTATAATTTTTTCAATGTGCAAAGTGATATGAGTGTGTGGTAATGAAATAAAGGGGAATGAAGTGTGGGACTTTTATAAAAATGGAAAATGAAGGCAAAAAAGGGCTAGATGAAATAATGAGGGCAGAATGAAGTTTTATCACCATCGCACTTAATCAACAACACTTTCCTCTTTCAACTGAACTGAAGGGAAGATTGATTCCTTTGAAGCTCTTGACAGTCAGGATTTCCCTTATTTTCTAAAAATAAATGACAACCATACAATATTATTTTCAAAATGAGAGATCTGAGAAATAATCAGTCACCTTGTGATACCGTGAAATACAGGAGTCTAACAAGCCATACACAAGGAACTTTCTAAACAAAGGAGACAGAAATCCAAAGGTCCATTGGATAATGGAAATCATGTTAAAAAGAAGATGCAATTATTTTGCACTCATTGCCATAAGTAAGGTCATCTTGTATACAAGTGTTGGACTTTGTATCCAACAAGTGATCCACGACATTTGAAGAAGGTGGAAAAATATCTTGACAATAATGGAAAAGAGGATTCCATAATCGATGCGGGTCAAGATGATTCACATGATGAAGTGCAGTTGAAAGAAGCGCCATTGAAGTGATTTGGAAAGAGATGGTTAGATTTCTTAACCAATTAAGGTCTTGCATTTATTTTGATGATTGATACACACTACAAGGAAAAGACCCTCTAGCAGAGGTTATAAAGGAGGTTTTTACTGTTATAAAATTGGCCAAAATTGTCAAAAAAATATTTGCTACAACATCCGTTTATGGTTATGGAGGTTTTGGCGGATCTTTTAACAAAAATTCAACACAAAAAAAAGGGTGGTTGGAGGTTATTACAGATGTTTTTTTCATCGGTGCGCTACTCGGGCTTAAACGCACCGGTGTGTACATCTAGAAGGTGGCCCGGGCCGGTCGAAGGAGAACTCACTGGGTCGTCAAGGTATAAAACCGCACCGGGCACAATGTTGGTGATACAATGCATGGGGCTATTCTAATTGGTATTGGGATTTGTGCAGTGCCCATAGGTCATCTCAACACACCGGTGTGTAGACTTATAGAAATGCACCGGCGCACAGTATCACACAAATGCACTGAGATTTATAATTAGTATCGGTATTTGTGTGGTGCCCATAGGTTGTATAAATGCACCGGTGCGTAGAGACACATGAATGCACCAGTGCGCAGTATCACACATACGCACTGAGATTTATAATTGGTATCGGTATTTGTGCGGTGCCCAGAGGTCATCTAAATGCACCGGTGCGTAATTCCACATAAACACACCGGTGCGCAGTACCGCACAAATACACCAATATTTTTAATTGGTTTTCGTATTTGTGTGGTTCCCATAGGTTGTAGAAATGCACCAGTGCGCTTCAGAATACAAACGCACCGGTGTACAGTAACTAACACACACCGGTTTTCATTTTGTATTTTTTAGAAATTTCGACCTGTGACAGTGCAATTATTGTGATTGTTTCAAATTCATTATTCATCAAAATTTGACACATCTTATAACAATATTCATATTAATTAATTTTTTATTAATGCATTTGAATGTGATGTTTGGATTAATTTGTTATATCATATCATAATTATTGTGATTTTTAAAAATTCACTATTCATCAAAAGTCTTCACATATATATCTTATAACAGCATTCATATGAATTAAATTTTTAATATTGCATTTGAATGTGATGTTTGGATTAATTTGTTATATCATATCATCAAATTTCACATCTCTTCATTATAATATTTAATCATCCATAAATTTAAACAGTGGTGTTACATTTCACAGCGACAACGGAGAACACAATAGAATAAATTAAAACATATTTTATTATATATATATATATATATATATGAATATGAATAAGATAGGCTTTGTCATACAAAATGGGACAGTTATTGGTATCCCTTTGTCTTTCAATTGGGAAACTATGTCCATTACATTAAACAAAATGTCTGATTTCACACAATAATATTTCAAAAAATACAACGTCTTGCTTTGATATCCAAACATAGTAATCATCATTCTTTGCTTGAACTGTTGTCACTGCTAGAGCTACTTCCATGATTTGGGTTATTTTCAGGAATGTTTTGTTCACTATGTTTATTGTTTTCTTCTTCTTCACCTTCCATCTACAAACATAAAAATAAATTGTAATGAGTGTATATACATTGGTGAGGATAATGAAAATTTCAATATTAAATAATATACATCAATGTAAATCGAAAAGAAATGACGTACCATTGCAATAATTGATTCATAAACTATACACATTCTTTCAAAACCATGTAACATGCCATCTTTCAAGATTTCATCTGTTGGCGCAGTTCCATACTTTGTTTCCTGTAAGTTTTATACTCCATAACAAATCATATATTTAATATAAAAGATTTTTTTGTTCTATTAATTATAGACGGAGCTAAGTAAAACAAGATCGATAGATGCCTACGAATTCCACAATTACTTTCTGATATGCAAACATATACTCACAACCCATATTTAACCCAATTTCAATCAATTCCTCTGATGGTTCTTCTTTGTATGTTAGCACTTATTTGAAGACATTCAATGATTATTTTTGTAAAACAACTTAAAAAATACAAAAATGAAATCTAGTTAAGTTGTTATAAGCAAGTAACAATTACTCACAAACTTAGATATCAACCCTTTTTTACCTTGTCGTCCTATTTTATGTGCTGAATAGGTTCCATTTTCTTTTCTTTTCTGCAACAAAATACTTGAAAATTAATATTTAATGCTGAATTGTTTATTTATTGTACCTAATTATCGAAAAATTCAATGATTACATATTACATTTGAAGCACGTTGTTGTTGAGATGGATTCTCCTATGATGTAATTTTATCCATTTCTTTGACCATCTCCTTGTACACCTTTTTGGACATTCCTATTGGCATATTTCTGATATCAGCTCATTCACCCTTTTAGATTTTCATAATCTTCCTAAAAATATAACATGACAATAAACTATTTAATTTTTATATTGATATATGAAAAGTAAATATAACAAAAGTGATATTTATAAATAATTCTAGACAAACATTTAAAGGAATATTACTTTTTCATTCCTTCTTTTTTGTTATTGTACGTTTTGCTATTAAAGTCTGACATGTCTTATTGACCAATTCTCTAGAAACTCTTCCTGTAGTTTACATAAAATTTGGTTCTTGGAATCATTGGATTGGTTTTTGTATTGTAAGTGGAAAGAACGTCTATACATTTGTTCCACTAGATCTCTCAAACTTTTGTAAAAGCTTTTCCCCCTTTCGTTAACCTCCAACACCACTCTAGATGAGCTAAGGAGCAATTCATTTTCATTTGCATGTTCTATTTTTTTTCTTTTCTTAGAACAACATTCATTTTCCGAGTTGTTGGTCCCTGCAGTACATTAAACAAATGTGACTTAATAGATTGTTTGACACATGTTATCTAATAATTTTAAGTATATTATTATTGAAAATTAAAAACAGAAACTCATATTGGATCGATAGTATTTTTTCATTCACCTGATTCATCCTTTTGCAATTTTTCCATCAATATTTTACGCTCTTCTAGTCCTAGATCAGAAAATAATCTTATCGAACTTTGTCATTTTGTGGCTCTGCATGATACACAGTAAACAATACATATTAGTTAAACTTACATATAATTCAAAAATAATATTTTTTGTAAATAATTTACAAAGAACTTGCCTTTTTTGCTTTTCTTGATGTGTTATCAGTATTTCTGTTACTTGATCTCTTTTCAGCCATTTTTTTATCAATTTGAAACCTATACCATATCATTCATTAATATATTTATAAATAAATTTTCAACTTTTGAGGTAAAAAAAAATCTCAAGAAATCGGTGCGTCATTAATTCTGTACGCACCGACGTCGGTGAATGGAGGTATTACAAGCGCACCACACAAACCGTAGAATAGACCATACAGTGCTCAATGTCAACAAGGAGCACCAATGCGTTACATGTTAACCACCGCACCGATTAACACAGAGAAAATAATAAAAATTGTCGTGTTAGTTTTTGTAGCATAAATTCGTGCCATATTTTACATATTGCGCACTGATAATTTTTTTTTTTTAATCACAGTACTTTCGTGGTGCGATTGTACAATACAACGCACTAGTGCGCTAAGTTACGCCGAGCGCACCGATGAAAAATAAAATCTGTTTTTTTTAATTCACGTAAGCGCTGACATGGATTGGGATCCGACTATGCAAGTCGTCCCATGGGTTGGATGTCTTAGGCCTATATTTAGTAATACAAACCCTATAAATCTAAAATGAAAAGCCCTATTTCTGAAATCACAGAAAGAGGGAGAAGAAAGGACATAAACAAAAGAAATGTAGGGTTTGTTTCTAAAATGGATTTTATTTTTGTGCGAAACAACACGTTTGCAGTGCGCCATAATGAAATACCGCATCAGCGGCATATTTTACATATGGCGCACTGAGAAAAAAAATATTTTGTTTTTAATTTTTTTTATCACAATACTATTGTTGTGTGTTGGGATAATACAGCATACCGGTGCGCTAGGTTATGTCGAGCACACCGATGGAAAAAAAAAATTAAAACTCATGCAAGGGCCAACATGGATTGGGATCCGACTATGCAAGTCGTCCCGTGGGTTGGATGTCTTAGGCCTATATTTAACAATACAAACCCTATAAATCTAAATTGAAAAGCCCTAGTTCTGAAATCACAGAAAGAGGGAGAAGAAATGGTAGAAACAAAAAGAATGTAGGGTTTGTTTCTAAAATGGATTTTTTTTTTTTTTTTTTTTGCTAAACATCACGTTTGCGGTGCACCATTATGAAATAGCGCACCGGTGCCATATTTTACATATGGCGCACTGATAAAAAAAATATATATTTTTTTAATTTTTTTATCACAGTACTTTCATGGTGCACTGGGATAATCCATCACACCAGTGCGCTAGGTTAAGTCGGGCACACTAATGAAAAAAAATCTTTTTTTTTTAATTTCACGGAAGGGCAGACATGGATTGGGATTTGAATATGAAAGTCATCTCGTGGGTTGGATGTCTTATGCCTATATTTAGCAATACAAATCCTATAAATCTAAATTGAAAAGCCTTAATTCTGAAATCACAAAAAGAGGGAGAAGAAAGGGCAGAAACAAAAAGAATCTAGGATTTGTTTCTAAAAATGGATTCTTTTTTATTTTGTTTTTGAAAACTATAGAAAAAATTAAAAAAAACAATAAACTTTAATCATGAGTTCGTTTGAAATTCTATGCTATAGGGTTTGAATCACTAGAGATTTGGAGTTCTGATTGTCTGAATACTTATGTTCGAACATATTTCCCTACTCCATAGCGCTCTCGTGCTCTATTTGCTCTAGGTATGTCTCCTGCAAATCTTTGGCTGAAATTTTTTGAAAAAATAGTTAAATAATGAAAAGTGTTTAGTATTTAAAGAAATGTTTTATGAAATTAGATCTTTGAAAATATTTTTTCGCCCATTTTTCAATTTACCGTTTTTTTTCACTTAAAGAAAATAGAGTTGTGTTTTTTTTATTTGTAGTTATTCATCACCAGTGCGTCACGTAATAGCACCGCACCGATGCGTTTGTTTATAAAACGGCACCGGTGCCATATTTTACATATGGTGCAGTGATAAAATATATATATATTTTTTTTTAATTTTTTATCACAGTACTTTTGCAGTGTGCTGGGATAATCCAGTGCACCGGTGCGCTAGGTTACGCCGAGCACACTGATGAAAAAAATCTTCTTTTTTTTAAATTTCACGGAAGGGTCGACATGGATTGGGATCTGACTATGCAAGTCGTCCCATGGGTTGGATGTATTATACCTATATTTAGAAATACAAACCCTATAAATCTAAATTCAAAAGCCCTAATTCTAAAATCACAGAAAGAGTGAGAAGAAAATGCAAAAACAAAAAGAATCTAGGGTTTGTTTCTAAAAATGGATTTATTTTTTTATTTTGTTTCTGAAAGCTGCAGAAAAAGTAAAAAAAACAATAAACTTTGATTTTTTTTTCAACTTCAGAAAAAGTAAAAGAAAAACAATAAACCTTAATCATGAGATCGTTTGAAATTCTATGCTACAGGTTTTGAATCACCAAAGGTTTGGAATGCAGTGTCGTCGTGGGATCTAGTTGGCGTGGTAAGCCGACATAGGGTGGTGGTGACAGGGGTCTGTAGGTGGACGTGGAGCAGCGATGGTGCATGGAGCAGCAGTTGGTTGGGAACGATATCGAAGCAATGAGAAACCGTTTTGGAGGGGGGCAAGGGTGGTAAGTGGTTTCAACGAAGGGGCGTGCGAAAAGTCGTGCACGTGACACGTAGCGGAGCGAGCAGTAATCGATACCGCCCATTTCAGCCCCCCCCCCCCTTTGTTAACGTTCGACGGCTGAGGGGGGGCCGAAAAGAAACAAGGGCCACCGGAATTTGGGGTGAAGAGCGGAGATGGTAGATAAGGTGGAGGTTATTTAATGTGGAGGGATGTGCGATGGGAATGGAAGGTGACGTGGCGGGGAAGGTGGGGCCGCCCGCACATCGCAACTCGTAGGTTTAACATATTGGGAGCAGGAGCTAAGTGCTAAGATTTTTGCAGTACGAAGTGCGGTGGGAGAAAAGGGTAACATGGCAAGGAGGCGGGCCTGTCCGCAACATTGCAGATCACAGGTTTTAAGATTTATGTTATGAGGAACGAGATCGGCGATGTGATGCGAAGAGCGGAGGTGACAGTTAAATATTGCGATGAGAAAAGGGCGATGGCAGGAGGTGATGGTTTTGATGATGTGGATCGGAAATAACGGGAGTAATAGCAGTGAGCAGAGTATAACAGAGGACAGTTATGGTGGGGAAAACCGCATCGCAAATCGCAATTGGGACCGGATAAGTTTTACAATATGGTTAATCATTTAAAGTTGCGAAATGTGATAAGTTATGTTTTGCGATATGCGATGAGGGTGGCAACAAAATGGCACGAGGAAAACCAAAATCTGTGCGATGTGATGAATATCGCACATCAGCGATCACAAGATTTAAAGGTTAGTGGAAAGGCGATAAGTTAAGTTCCCCAGTCTGCGAAATGGTATTTGCGATGGGATCCGAAGCGGGGAAAGGGTGAAAGGAAAGTAAGGTTAATCACGCCCGAATCATAATAAAATGGTTTATAACGTATTCTAGGCGTATGAAGCGATAAGTGAATGGGTCCCACCATCATTGCAAATCGCATTTCGGAAGGTTTTGTAGGAGACAAAAATTGAAGTTTTTTATAATTTTGTCGATGCGCAAAGTGATATGAGTGTGTGGTAATCAAATAAAGGGGAATGAAGCGTGGGACTTTTAGAAAAATGGAAAATTAAGGCCAAAAAGGGCTAGATGAAATAATGAGGGCAGAATGAAGTTTTCTCACCATCGCACTTAATCAACAACACTTTCCTCTTTCAACTGAACTGAAAGGAAGATTGATTCCTTTGAAGCTCTTGACAGTCAGGATTTCCCTTCTTTTCTAAAAATAAATGACAACCATACAATATTATTTTCAAAATGAGAGATATGAGAAATAATAAGTCACCTTGTGATACCGTGAAATACAGGAGTCTAACAAGCCATACACATGGAACTTTCTTATAAACAAAGGAGACAGAAATCCAAAGGTCCATTGGATAATGGAAATCATGTTGAAAAGAAGATGCAATTATTTTGCACTCATTTCCATAAGCAAGGTCATCTTGTATACAAGTGTTGGACTTTGTATCCAACAAGTGATCCATGACATTTGAAGAAGGTGGAAAAATATCTTGACAATAATGGAAAAGAGGATTCCATAATCGATGCGAGTCAGGATGATTCACATGATGAAGTGCAGTTGAAAGAAGCGCCATTGAAGTGGTTTGGAAAGAGATGGTTAGATTTCTTAACCAATTAAGGTCTTGCATTTATTTTGATGATTGATGCACACTACAAGGAAAAGACCCTCTAGAAGAGGTTATAAAGGAGGTTTTTACTGTTATAAAATTGGCCAAAATTGTCAAAAAAACATTTGCTACAACATTTGTTTATGGTTATGGAGGTTTTGGCGGATCTTTTAACGGAAATTCAACACAAAAAAAAGGGTGGTTGGAGGTTGTTACAGATGTTTTTTTCATCGGTGCGCTACTCGGGCTTGAACGCACCGGTGTGTACATCTAGAAGGTGGCCCGGGCCGGTCGAAGGAGAACTCACCGAGCCGTCAAGGTATAAAACCGCACCAGGCACAATGTTGGTGATACAACGCATGGGGCTATTCTAATTGGTCTTGGGATTTGTGCAGTGCCCATAGGTCATCTCAACACACCGGTGTGTAGACTTATAGAAACGCATCGGTGCGCAGTATCACACAAATTCACTGAGAATTATAATTAGTATCGGTATTTTTGTGGTGCCCATAGGTTGTATAAATGCACCGGTGCGTAGAGACACATGAATGCACCAGTGCGCAGTATCACACATACGCACTGAGATTTATAATTGGTATCGGTATTTGTGCGGTGCCCAGAGGTCATCTAAATGCACCGGTGTGTAATTCCACATAAACACACCGTTGTGTAGTACCGCACAAATACACCAATATTTTTAATTGGTTTTGGTATTTGTGTGGTGCCCATAGGTTGTAGAAATGCACCAATTCGCTTCAGAATACAAACACACCGATGTACAGTGACTAACACACACCGGTTTTCATTTTGTATTTTTTAGAAATTTCGACCTCTGACAGTGCAATTATTGTGATTGTTTTAAATTCATTATTCATCAAAATTTGACACATCTTATAACAATATTCATATTAATTAAATTTTTATTAATGCTTTTGAATGTGATGTTTGGATTAATTTGTTATATCATATCATAATTATTGTGATTTTTAAAAATTCATTATTCATCAAAAGTCGACACATATATATCTTATAACAGCATTCATATGAATTAAATTTTTAATATTGCATTTGAATGTGATGTTTGGAGTAATTTTTTATGTCATATCATCAAATTTCACATCTCTTCATTAGAATATTTAATCATCCATAAATTTAATCAGTGGTGTTACATTTCACAGCGACAACGGAGAATGCAATAGAATAAATTAAAACATATTTTATTATTATTATTATTATATATATATATATATATATATATATATATATATATATATATATATATATATATATGAATAAGATAGGCTTTGTCATACAAAATGGGACAGTTATTGGTATCCCTTTGTCTTTCAATTGGGACACTATGTCCATTACATTAAACAAAATGTCTGATTTCACACAATAATATTTCAAAAAATACAACGTCTTGCTTTGATATCCAAACATAGTAATCATCATTCTTTGCTTGAACTGTTGTCACTGCTAGAGCTACTTCCATGATTTGGGTTATTTTCAGGAATGTTTTGTTCACTGTGTTGATTGTTTTCTTCTTCTTCACCTTCCATCTACAAACATAAAAATAAATTTTAATGAGTGTATATACATATGTGAGAATAATGAAAATTTCAATATTAAATAATATACATCAATGTAAATCGAAAAGAAATGACGTACCATTGCAACAATTGATTCATAAACTATACACATTCTTTCAAAACCATGTAACATGCCATCTTTCAAGATTTCATCTGTTGGTGCAGTTCTATACTTTGTTTCCTGTAAGTTTTGTACTCCATAACAAATCATATATTTAATATAAAAGATTTTTTTGTTCTATTAATTATAGACGGAGCTAATTAAAACAAGATCGATAGATGCCTACAAATTCCACAATTACTTTCTGATATGCAAACATATACTCACAACCCATATTTAACCCAATTTCAATCAATTCCTCTGATGGTTCTTCTTTGTATGTTAGCACTTATTTGAAGACATTCAATGATTATTTTTGTAAAACAACTTAAAAAATACAAAAATGAAATCTAGTTAAGTTGTTATAAGCAAGTAACAATTACTCACAAACTTAGATATCAACCCTTTTTTACCTTGTCGTCCTATTTTATGTGCTGAATAGGTTCCATTTTCTTTTCTTTTCTGCAACAAAATACTTGAAAATTAATATTTAATGCTGAATTGTTTATTTATTGTACCTAATTATCGAAAAATTCAATGATTACATATTACATTTGAAGCACATTGTTGTTGAGATGGATTCTCCTATGATGTAATTTTATCCATTTCTTTGACCATCTCCTTGTACACCTTTTTGGACATTCCTACTGGCATATTTCTAATATCAGCTCATTCACCCTTTTTGATTTTCATAATCTTCCTAAAAATATAACATGACAATAAACTATTTAATTTTTATATTGATATATGAAAAGTAAATATAACAAAAATGATATTTATAAATAATTCTAGACAAACATTTAAAGGAATATTACTTTTTCATTCCTTCTTTTTTGTTATTGTACGTTTTTCTATAAAGTCTGACATGTCTTATTAACCAATTCTCTTGAAACTCTTCCTGTAGTTTACATAAAATTTGGTTCTTGGAATCATTGGATTGGTTTTTGTATTGTAAGTGGAAAGAACGTCTATACATTCATTCCACTAGATCTCTCAAACTTTTGTAAAAGTTTTTCCCCCTTTTATTAACCTCCAACACCACTCTAGATGAGCTAAGGAGCAATTCATTTTCATTTGCATGTTCTATTTTTTTTCTTTTCTTAGAACAACATTCATTTTCCGAGTTGTTGGTCCATGTAGAACATTAAACAAATGTGACTTAATAGATTGTTTGACACATGTTATCTAATAATTTTAAGTATATTATTATTGAAAATTAAAAACAGAAACTCATATTGGATCGATAGTATTTTTTCATTCACCTGATTCATCCTTTTGCAATTTTTCCATCAATCTTTTACGCTCTTCTAGTCCTAGATCAGAAAATAATCTTATCGAACTTTGTCATTTTGTGGCTCTACATGATACACAGTAAACAATACATATTAGTTAAACTTACATATAATTCAAAAATAATATTTTTTGTAAATAATTTACAAAGAACTTGCCTTTTTTGCTTTTCTTGATGTGTTATCAGTATTTCTGTTACTTGATCTCTTGTCAGCCATTTCTTTATCAATTTGAAACCTATACCATATCATTCATTAATATATTTATAAATAAATTTTCAACTTTTGAGGTAAAAAAAAAATCTCAAGAAATCGGTGCACCATTAATTCTGTACGCACCGACGTCGGTGCATGGAGGTATTACAAGCGCACCGCACAAACTATAGAATAGACCATCCAGTGCTCAATGTCAACAAGGAGCACTAGTGCATTACATGTTAACCACCGCACCGATTAACACAGAGAAAATAATAAAAATCGTCGAGTGTTAGTTTTGGTAGCATAAATTGGTGCCATATTTTACATATTGCGCACTAATAAATTTTTTTTTTTTTTTAATCACAGTACTTTCGTGGTGTGATTGTACAATACGATGCACTAGTGCGCTAGGTTACGCCGAGCGCACCGATGAAAAATAAAATCTGTTTTTTTTAATTCACGCAAGGGCTGACATGGATTCGGATCCGACTATGCAAGTCGTCCCATGGGTCGGATGTCTTACGCCTATATTTAGTAATACAAACCCTATAAATCTAAAATGAAAAGCCATATTTCTGAAATCACAGAAAGAGGGAGAAGAAAGGACAGAAACAAAAAAAAACGTAGGGTTTGTTTCTATAATGGATTTTATTTTTGTGCGAAACAACACGTTTGTGGTGCGCCATAATGAAATACCGCATCAGCGGCATATTTTACATATGGCGCACTGAGAAAAAAAATATTTTGTTTTTAAATTTTTTTATCACAATACTATTGCTGTGTGTTGGGATAATACAGCATACCGGTGCGCTAGGTTACGTCGGGCACACCGATAAAAAAAAAATTAAAACTCACGCAAGGGCCAACATGGATTGGGATCCAACTATGCAAGTCGTCTCGTGGGTTGGATGTCTTAGGCCTATATTTAACAATACAATCCCTATAAATCTAAATTGAAAAGCCCTACTTCTGAAATCACAGAAAGAGGGAGAAGAAATGGTAGAAACAAAAAGAATGTAGGGTTTGTTTCTAAAATGGATTTTTTTTTTTTTTTTTTGGGCGAAACAGCACGTTTGTGGTGCACCATTATGAAATAGCGCACTGGTGCCATATTTTACATATGGCACACTGATAAAAAAATATTTTGTTTTTTTTATTTTTTTATCACAGCACTTTCGTAGTGCGCTGGGATAATCCATCACACCAGTGCGCTAGGTTACGTCGGGCGCACTAATGAAAAAAAATCTATTTTTTTTTTTAATTTCACGGAAGGGAAGACATGGATTGGGATCTGACTATGAAAGTCATCCTGTGGTTTGGATGTCTTATGCCTATATTTAGCAATACAAATCCTATAAATCTAAATTGAAAAGCCTTAATTCTAAAATCACAAAAAGAGGGAGAAGAAATGGCAGAAACAAAAAGACTCTAGGGTTTGTTTCTAAAAATGGATTCATTTTTATTTTGTTTTTGAAAACTGTAGAAAAATAATAATAAAACAATAAACTTTAATCATGAGTTCGTTTGAAATTCTATGCTACAGGGTTTGAATCACCAGAGATTTGGAATTCTGATTGTCTGAATACTTATGTTCGAATGTATTTCCCTACTCCATAGCGCTCTCTTGCTCTGTTTGCTCCAGGTATGTCTCCTGCAAATCTCTGGCTGAAATTTTTTGCAAAAATAGTAAAATAATGAAAAGTGTTTAGTATTTAAAGAAATGTTTTATGAAATTAGATTTTTGAAAATATTTTTTCGCCCATTTTTCAATTTATTGTTTTTTTTCACTTAAAGAAAATAGAGTTGTGTTTTTTTATTTGTAGTTATTCATCACCGGTGCGTCACGTAATAGCACCGCGCCGGTGCGTTTGTTTATAAAACGACACCGGTGCCATATTTTACATATGGCGCAGTGATAAAAAATATATATATATATATTTTTATTTTTTTATCACTGTACTTTTCCGGTGTGCTGGGATAATCTAGTGCATCGGTGCACTAGGTTACGCCGAGCGCACTGATGAAATTTTTTTTTTTTTTTTAATTTCAAGGAAGGGTCGACATGGATTGGGATCTGACTATGCAAGTCGTCCCATGGGTTGGATGTCTTACGCCTATATTTAGCAATACAAACCCTATAAATCTAAATTGAAAAGCCCTAATTCTGAAATCACAGAAAGAGTGCGAAGAAAAGGCAAAAACAAAAAGAATCTAGGGTTTGTTTCTAAAAATGGATTTATTTTTTTATTTTGTTTCTGAAAGCTGCAGAAAAAGTAAGAAAAACAATAAACTTTGATTTTTTTTTCAACTGCAGAAAAAGTAAAAGAAAAACAATAAACCTTAATCATGAGATCGTTTGAAATTCTATGCTACAGGTTTTGAATCACCAAAGGTTTGGAATTCTGATTGTCTAAATACTTCTGTTCGAGCGTATTTCCCTGCTCCATAGTGCTCTCGTGCTCTAGTTTCTCCAGATATTTCTCCTGCAAATCTCTCGCTGAATTTTTTTACAAAAATAGTATAATAATGATAAGTGTTTAGTATTTAAAGAAATGTTTTATGAAATTAGATTTTCGAAAATATTTTGCCGCCCATTTTTTCAATTTACCACTTTTTTTTTCACTTAAAGAAAATAGAGTTGCGCTTTTTTTATTTGCGGTTATTCGTCACCGTTGCATCACGTAATAGCACGGCACCGATGTGTCTGTTTATAAAATGGTACCAGTGCACAGTACCAAAAACGCATCGGTACAGTGCTCTGTACATTAGCACCGATAACAAGAAGTCCATTTTTAAGGCACCGAAATTACGTTTAGGTGTGTGCAACAAAATTTATTGTTGGTTTTGCTCAAATGCAGGGAGAAAATATCATAATTATATCGAATGGACAATTTTTCAAAATCCATCTCATTCCATAATATTTCTCAAAGTCCATCACAGAGTTCTTCCTATCCATCTCAAGATGTAATATTTACTTCATATTTTATTTATATTTTCATTATCTAATTGAATTTATGTTTTTTATCCATGTCAATCATCCACAGTTTAATTAAATTTATAATGTATACAAATTTGTAGGTTCATGCAGATTGTTGAGTCTCAAATCTGCATCTTTTCCATACACTTTTCTATACCTTTTTCACTCACCTGAACCTCCCAAGTTGTCAATATCATTGTATATTAATTGAAAAAGAGCATCTAACATGGTTTTTAACTATATTTTTGTGTCTGCTGTTTGATTTAGATTTTGCTCATTTAGCTGCGGAATCTTGCCACTTTCCGCAGCTGCTGCAACTTTCCGCAGCCATTTTGTAAAACTCTATGTTACAGGTGTCTACAGGAAAAACAAGCCACATGGGCAAGTCAAAAATGATGTGGACATGGTTCGTGTCTATTGGCTCGAGCAAACTCATCTAAAGAAGCTGCGGTCAAAGGTGTCCAAATGGAAGTCAACCGTAGAGTCCCACGGTGACAGGACTCTGTTTCGTGTCACGTGAAGGTTCATATGGCCGTTTCTGAATTGCGGAGGATAAATCAACATCTGTACATGGCTCCTTAGCCGAATTCAAACATCCACTCCTCATAGATTTACTTTTCAATACGGCCATGATCCTAGATCCGTGGACGTAATGGTCTACGTGTTCTCCACCAGCATAAACTTTAGGAATTAGTTATGTTTCTTTTGTTATAAATAACGCGTTTGCATACGCATATGAGATTAGTCGATGTTAGTCTTTGTTATCTTTTATTAGTCTGCTCTGTAATGTAATTACACTGCCTTTGTGCCGTAATACCACCTTACTGTTATGACTGCATTTTAATATAAGAAGACTCTATTTTCCAACGTAATTCGTACTTGAAGATTGTTGCCAAGGCTGGTGTAGAGGGCCCCTGCACTTGCCAAGGTTCTGTGCATTATTGTATAGTTATTGTTTTATTTATTTAAAGCTCATTGTGCCATAATCCATTCACATGTTTATACATTGTATCTTTCATGATAGATATGCTTCATTTCTGTTTATAATCTTGCATGCTTTCCATTTCATTTCTGTCTTTCATGTTTTATGTTATTGATTACTGATCAGTGTTCTTGTTTCAGGTTATAGATAGGCAGCCCGGGCATTTGCATAAATTTTTGACTAATGACATGGAATTAACATTGTTCTGCTGCTAATTTGTTTTTCTTAGTTTCTGTTTAATTTCAGTACTGCTTTGTTTAATTCAGTTTTTCTCATTTGCTTCAGTAGTTAAATTTAGATATATTAAACTGCTCATGACATCTTCAGTTACCTCCAAAAGCCACAGCTGGACTGATGGTGAGGGATTGTATTATGAAATGTGTAGTTTGATATTAGTTTCCTTTCTGCAAATTTAGATATATTAAACTGCTCATAACATCTTCAGTTGCCTCCGAAAGCCACAGCTGGACTGATGGTGAGGGATTGTATTATGAAATGTGTAGTTTGGTATTATTTTCCTTTCTGCAAGTTAGAAATATTAAATTGTGCATGAAATCTTCAGTTACCTCCGAAAGCCACAGCTGGACTGATGGTGAGGGATTGAATTATGAATGTATGGTTTGATATTAGTTTACTTTCTGCAAGTTAGATATCAGTTACTCAAAGTTGTTTATGGTTACTTCCGAAAATCATAGCTGGACTAATGATGAGGGATCAGAAGACAAGTTGATGTAATCTGATTTAGATTTACTTCATTGCAATTTTGGATTTCTTTAAGCATAGTTTATTTTGTGTTTAGACAGCAGCAAGAATAGTTTGGTTTTCATGCTCAATAGTTCACTGTTTTGATTTATTAGACTAGCAGCACCTTTTCATTTCAGCAGCACATTTTCATTTCCTTTCAAGTTTTGTCATTGTAAGTTTCAAATTCCTTTGTAAGTTTCAAGTTGGTAAATCATCATAGAGGATATCATCTCCTTGAACAAACATAACCATACTTGTTTTCATTTTAGAATTTCCATCTCACCTTAGAAAACCAAAAACGACAAAAAGTTAAGAAATAGGTTATCTTGCACATATAGTGCGCCGCACTTCATCAGCTTACGAATCCCGGATTGACAAATTAAATGCAGCAATTTAGGACACACTAAATTGACCAAACACAAATTCAACATCGAGTTCAGATGCACAAAATATTCAAACACCTCCAAAATGTTAGAAGCTCTTATCAGGAGCTGCATACTGCAAGGCGCATTTGGTAGATGAAAATGGACTGCTACTTCACCCTACCAATTATAACAATATTGCATCTTCTAGCCACAATCCCGGGACAATGATGGTAATAATTATAACTTTTTGGTATATTAATTAATGTAATTATTTCAATGTCAAACCAATTTATAATCATGCAATATTGTCAACGTGGTTATTAATTGATATAATATATTTTTTACTAATCATGTTCAATATTTTCTTTTTAAATTATTAGGATTCTAGTGATGATGAGCGACCTACCTACCATCTTCCGTTGCACCCCACGACAATGCCAAACTTAGAGAAGACTGAATTAAGAGAAAAAATAAGAGAGGAACAATACCAAGAATGGTTGAATCAACTACCGATTCAATTCCCGCTACGTCCAGATTCACCAATTAGGAATGGCTACAACAACAATAGTTCTTCACAAGCTAGAAATGGAGGAAATCAAATAGAGGTTGGTATGGATGATTACTTAAGGGATACGACTTCCATGGAGAAAATGTTGTTAAATGAATTCCAAAACGATGATCAACTAGGGGATGATGCTCATATCACTGACACATTTTTCGAAAGCCTTAAATTTGCTTCCACCACCCCTCTTTTTGGACCTGGCGGTTAGTCAAAGTCTATCCAGTTGGGGACAACGATGTTATTGTACAACTTGAAAGAAAATTTTGTCTTGTCGAATACATGTTTCTCAGAACTTTTGAGGTAAGTTACCATAAAGTACTCCCTTATATAGTTTTGAAATATAATCAGTACACTGCAATGAACAATAAAAATGGTAAATTTTATGAACGTTAATAATTATATCGACATTAATGTAAATTATTAATATATTTTTCCATGATCACCAACTACAGGTTATTCAAATATAAGGTTCTTCCGAGTGATAATTTCTTGCCCGGTAGCTGCGAAGAGGCAAAGAAATTGTTGAAAATGTTAGGTGTTGAGTACATATCATATCATGCATGTCCAAATGATTGTATTCTATATAGAGGAGAATATGCAGATAAAAAGATGTGTCTAAAATGTGGCCATGACAGGTATGATAAATAAAAAAAGAAAGGAAAATCATGTACTGGTCCTCCTTTTAAGATATTGAGGCACATGCCTATAATCCCAAGGATTCAAAGGCTCTTTCGTTGCAAAAAATTAGCTATGTTGTAGGGATAATTAGGGGAATTTTGAGGTCTAAAATGGGCCTCCTAAGGAAATTACAAAATAATAGTGGAAATAATAAAATAAGATTTGATTACATCATCAAAGTTTAGAGGGAAGAAAGAAAAAAATACTTTTTCAACTCATATTTTGAACTTATTTCCCAAAGGGTTTACTCAAATTTCGAGTGGGAATACTCATTGAATGCAAAATTTAATTCCTCATCCAAGGAGTACCCATGTTGCATACTTTTGATGGACTTTGCTACACGAAAAATGAGAAATACATAAAAAAACGTGATGGTATTTCTCATTTTTCATATAACGGGGTCCATCAAAAGTATGCAACATGCGTACTCTTTTGATGAGGAATTAAATTTTGCATCCAACGAGTATTCCCACTCAAAATTTGAGTAAACCCTTAGGGAGATAAGTTCAAAATACGAATTGAAAAAGTAGTTTTATTATTTAATTATTTTTTATTTTTTTATTTTTTTACTTTTTTACTCCAAAAATGGTGAATCATCCCCCATGGTTGACATCATCATCTTGAATCTTATTAGTTCTTATAAATTTTATTTTAGTTGTACATTTTTCTTAGGAGGCCCATTTTAGACCTCAAAATTCCCCTAATGGGCATGCCTCACACAGAAGTGAGTTGGGAGTTATGCGAATTCCAACTGATTCAATAGCCATGAAGCATATAGAGAATACATGGCCCAAAAAATTCAAGGATGAAGTACGAAGTCTATGACTCAGCAACATCATCCCTTCAGAACACCAACTATTCTGTTTGGCCTATAGTAGTGATCAATAACAATATCCCCCCATGGTTGTCCGTGAAGAACGAACATCTTATGTTGGCTCTCATAGTCCCTGGTAGAAGACAAGTGAAGAATATGGATGTCTACTTACAACCACTGGTAGATGAATTGAAGGAACAATGGGATGGGACAAATGTATACGATGTAGCAAGACCCATCGTAGCAGAGAGGAGTTTTACGTTGTATGGCATATGTGCTTACACAACACATGATTATCCAGGATTAGGAGTTTTCTCTGGTAAATTACAGGTTTAATTTATTGATTTTTTTATATACGTCACAATATTCTTTCACATATTAGTTATTTAATTTGTTGTAATATTTGTTCTGATATTCATGATATTCTTTAACGTGCCGTGTATATTAATTGTATACAATAATCTCGCAGGTCTTGTAACAAAAGTGTATTTTGGATGTAAATATTGTGGACCTTCTCTGAAAGCTAGATGGTCCAAGGACCTACGAAAGCTAGTGTATGATTTCTCCAGGGTATTCCTCCCAAAAGAACACCCTTACAGAATAGCAGCATCCACTTTTAATGGTAAACGAGAGAGAACCCAAAGGCCTCCAATAACGACACCAGTTGAATGGCTTAGAGCATATGAGAGAGAGAAGAAGAAAGATTTCATAGAAATGTTCAATTCAAATGGGGAGCCTATGTTCGATGATCCAGAATTCTTTGACACCTATGTTGAGAAATTGCCCATTGGGATGAAAATGAAATCTATCTTTTATAACCTACCATATTGGGAGCATCTTTAGATTACCCACTTATTAGATCCCATGCATGTATTTAAAAATGTTTCATCTTATTTATGGAGGCACATATCATCGAAACAAAGTGACACATTGGTTGTTAGGAAAGATCTTATTACTTCAAAAACTAAAAAGAAACATTGGCCAAGTAGAAATTACGGGATCAGAGGCAGGCGCTGGTCCCTCTAATTCATGGTTTTTCAAAGAAGGTGATGTCCCATGGATTTTGAAAAAAGATGATTTTTCTTTGGCAAAGGAAGTTATAATGGGTGTGAGGGTGCCAACTTCATACGGGTCTTCACTACGGCGTTGCTTCACCGTGGATGACCATTTATCAGGGTTGAAATCGCATGACCATTTGAATCTTCTAAGAGTACGTATAATGTCAAAAGCATGATTTTATTATTTGTTATATTAATAAATTTTATCCCATGCGGGGATCATAAAACATAACTAATTTTGTATATTATTGCACGTGTTTATAACTTTGCAGTGTCATTGTCTTTTGTTCATGTGTGGGTGTGTGAAACATGAATTCCCTCAAGACCTAGGACGTGCCATATCTAAATTTTCTACATTTGTACATTGGATCACATCAAAGGAGATTCATATGGCTAGCACTCCACGGTGGCGTCAAGAGATAGTTGAGATTATTTGTATGTTTGAGAAGGAAATGTTGACGAGTTTCATGGACTTACAAGTTCATATTCTAATCCACCTAGTTGGGGTGGTTTCTTGTTGTTGGATGTTCTTCTTAGAGAGGTACATGAAGAAATTGAAAGGTTTTGTTCGAAAAAGGGCAAAACCTGAAGGGTCTATGGTAGAGGGGTACATATCGTATGAGTATTTCTATTATGTCAATGAGTACATCAAGCAAATTGACAACAAACCAGGTGCGGTGATTTGGGATGATGAAAGGGATGAAGTCAAAAGAGAAGGGGAGTTGCTCCAAACGAGTGGGAAAAAGTGCTTGATAAAGAGTAAGCAACTTATAATTTTTCAAATTTACACAAATTTAATATTCGTGTTGAACTTCGATATAATGTATATTTTGATCTCTAAGTACTATATAATGTCGGTTTGATTTCATTAGCGAATGCAGAAATTGAAGCAATTAATAAATTCGTTCTTTACAATTCTGAAGCAACATAACCGTGGGTCGCATTGTACGAACAAAAGAGGATGAAATGGGATAGTGACAGGAAAGAATTCAAATGGTTGAATGGTAGAAATGTGCCTTATCACGATCATTTAAAAGAAAATATGCCAAAATTATGCCCCAACACTTGGGTTGCTAACCAAGTCAGAGATAAATGTGGTGCAACCGATCGTTACCCACGTGCTGAAGAGGATGCGCTAAACGTAGGGATTGGGTGCAACAACTCGGTAATAATATTTTTAATTTATATGTAAATTTGAAACTTATAAGACATCTATATTTCATATTTTAACCGTTGGTTATTATAAGACACATGACACTATGATTTTTTTAGCTTTTTTATAATAGGTGCATTTGTTCCAATCTATGTGGGAATATGGACACCATTTTCGCACAGAAAATGTCGATGCTAGAAACATCACTTAAGACTGTGGAGTGGAAGTTGAGTTCGATCAATCTAGTCAATCTAGCCACTGTGATCAAAACCTAGTACGAGGGACGTTAGGTTACGTCGGAAAGATACAAGAGATCATTGAAGTGGATTTCTCTCCTTTCCAATGTGCTATTTTTAGGTGCAAGTGGTGGGACACCTTTGATTGGAATAATGTAAAGGAAGATCGCGATAGTAGGTTGATATGTATAAACTCTAGAAAGATGTGAGATGAAGCTAAGGAGCCCTATGTTTTCCCCAAACACTACAACCAGGTGTTTTTTTACCCAGATGTGTTGGATAGGGATTGGTGGTTCGTATTGACACATGACCCTAGATCAAAACATATTTTTGAGAACACTAGTGTTATCATGCCATGTGAACTGAGAGATAATGAGGGTGATCATGAGAACCGAGATTGATATGTGTTACACAGAAATTTGTCACCGTCCCTGCAATTCCCTATCTCGCACAATTGGAGGACTCATTCCGTGACCTGTGAGCAGTGACATAACTTGAAAACACTTTCATGGCATTCCCCTAAACATGTACTTTCATTGCCCTGAAGACAAAACCTTGTGAAAAACCCTAAAAACACCATTTTTTCATTCGCGCGGGCAGCCAGTTCAGTACCCGCGCCAATGGGGGAAATCCTTCAAAGAGGGCGCGCCAATTGGCACTCTGTCCTAGAGTCGCACTCGCACCAGCCATTTTAAGGAGTATTTTTTAAAAATAAATGGCGGAAGTTTCGTCCTAATTGATCCAGAAACTGGTATCTAATTTGAGTTGGGAGGTTTGGCTCCAGATCTCCATGTAGAGGAAGTGGTTTGCCACCTCTCATGGAAGCTTCCTTGAGAATAGGGCCAATCCCATGATTATAGGGATTCCAACTCCCCTTCCTCCATCTATAAAAGCTTGCTCATCTCATTTGCAAGCTAGTCTCCAAGTTCCCAAGAGCCATCAGAGCCTTATGCTGCAAGAGCCTTGATTCATTCCCTTAAGGCCAAATCCAAGCAAGGAGATCATTGTCGAGACATCCGAAGAGAGAGGTTTGTCCCATCCCCGACAAGCTTTTTCGAGACGTGTTCCGCTGGCGACCCTCCGAAGGAGAATTCAGCGTCAGGGCTATGGTTGTATTCTTCTTTGATTGATTAATGATAAGTGACTATTGGTTATGGTTCCACTCTTGTTGTTGATTATGATGTTGAGTTATGTCTTCTCTGACTGACATATAGTTGCATATACTGGATTTTACGCTTGCGTTTGTTTTGTTTCTGGCGTGTGCAGGTGTCCGATCACGGAGATCGTGAGGATTGTGATCTGCCGAAGCTAAGGAACGGGAGTGCTACTTTCTCTACAAGCAACAGCGTTGGATTCCAGGTAAGCCTTCATTGCTAGTTGGTTTATTTGCAATTAGGAACCTGCACTATAGCGTGAACGATTATTGCTAGACCTGGTCTAGGCTAGTAGGGATCGCCTCTGTCCGCAGAGGGGATTTACCTCCACAACAAATTGGCGACTCCACTGGGGATGTCTAGCTTGTTGTTGTTTGTTTTATAAGCTACAGACAGAGCCTGAAGTTAGCCAGATAGCCTTCGAAACGCTATTGCTCTGCATTAGCGAAGTAGATCAAAGCTGCTTCAGTCAATCTCTGGTTTAGTTTATGAACTGAACACTTGGAGTATTGTCTTGTCTTTTCGGTTGTTTCTCAATTCTGCTTGCTTGATCGGCTCTTTTGGCTGGCTCTTTTGTGATTTTGGCTTTTGGTTAGCTTGATCATCACTGGTCTGCTTGTAGGATTGTCTATTTTTATTTTTTCCTTAGCAAACTCGACTGGCGCGCTTTACAGCCTGACAGTGGCGCCCATTGGTGCAGGTTGCTTGTGTATTACCCACACCAATTCCTTTCTGGCGCTATTTTCAGCCTCACAGTCGCGCCAATCCTGTGAGGTACTAAGGTTTGCCCTGTTTTGACCTTCCTGAGCTTGATCAGTGTGTTTGGTTTTGTTTTTTCAACTTCTTGAGTGTTCTGGAGCCTTTTTTGACTGGCTGTGACCTTCGTCCTTTGGTTGTTTGCTGTTTTCCATCGATTTCACATTCTAGCCCTAGGGCATCTAGCTGCTCTTGTGTGTCGAGCCTCCCTTGGGAGTTTTTGGTCTCTATTTGTTCATTCGACTTTGTGATTGCTTCTTTACATTCGTTTAGCAGTTTTTTATCATTTTATTGCGTCATTTGAGTGTTGGTTCTCTTCTTCATTCGAATTTCGCTTTGTCTCGCTTTGGGCCTAGATTACATGGTCCATTTGAGTCTTTGGGATTCTCTTGGTTTTGAGGGACTGTTTTGTCAATTTGAGATCTGATTGTGTGTTTGTGTTGAGTGATATTTGTGCGTTTTTCTCTTTCCTCATCACTTCTCAAACTGCTCTTTTCATTAGTTTTCATTTTGTTTAGTGCATGTTGCTATTAAGCATTGAAAATATAAAAAATCTCTTTTCTTTTGATTAGTTAGTGCAAATTAAAATCTTTTTGGTGTTATTAGTGATTAGTGACTTTGAGAGAAAAAATTTTGGTTTACATTAGCTGCATTAGAGACTTTGTTGGTTGTTTTCTGAACATTTTATTTGTACGAAAGCTCTCAAATCTCTCATAATTAGCTTTCATCGAATGAAATGATATACTGTGGCATATAGTGTGCATTTAGGAGATTTTGAGACATCACACTCGCTAAGGCCTGAAAACTAAAACGTAATTGAAGATAAACATTAAAATTTACTCAATTTACACTAAGGCAGCATTGAAACATTAACGCAACATTTAGAGGTCTAGGCTAGAGACATGTTCCGGCATCTTTAAACCTAGTAGTTGTCGTTCGCCCCTTGGCTTTAGACAGCACTAGTACGGACTTGTCTTCCCCGTATCGTCGAGTATATAAAGGGAGACCCCGCTAGGTTTCTATCCTTTATCCATAGGAAGCCGAGTCTGCTGCCCTATATCCGTGATACACCGGACACAGCATTCGGGGAGATTGCCTGCACGTACGTTAAGTCCTTGGTTGATTTCTCTTTCATTTTGAAACCAAGGTGTATATTGCAGTTCACAGTTATTTGGTACACCCTTTGCCTAGTATTCGTGAGTAGTCATTTGATCTTTTCTGACTCTTTAAATTTGAAAGGATCACCAAGCGCTTGTCCTTTCACGCTTGCTTCAAAACTGAAAGAGATAGAGTCACCTTTCATCCGTTTCTTGACTCTTAAAACATGAAACGGTGAAGTTTCTAAGTTTCAATGTGGTAAAATAAATCACCCGCGATCACACGCCCTGTTAGATTTTTCTTGTTGGCCGTTTGATTGTGTGTCTTGACTCTTTTTCAGCCCGTGTGTGTTGTGCTTGATCTTTTGTCATTGTTTTCACAGTGGCGGAACCTTATGTTTCGTCTACTAGTAGTCCATATACGGACGATTCATCAGAGGGTTCTCAGTCCTCTGCTGAACCTCAGCAGCCCATCGTTTCCGAGTTTCCCGACGGGGAACCGGTTCTGTCTGAGCAGCCCTTTGGAGGACCAGTTGAGTTCAATTGGCCCTTTTCCGACCCTTGGTTTGGATTGGGAGTAGGGGAAGATTTCCCTCCTCTTACATCAGGTTCGCCTTTTATAGTTGTTGTTATCCCTACTAGTCCTCGTTGTCTGTTACGAGATCTAGCGGCAGGTTCAAATATGAGTGATTCTGCTAGTGAGGAAATCCCTACGTCTGGTGAAGATTACCAGTTATTCCCTCGACAGTTATTTCCGGAAGGCAACCCTGAACCATCTGTTATGTCATCACCTGGTCCCTCATTACCAGCCGGGTATAGATCCTTGGGTCAGATTATTGCCGCCGCTGCCTCTATGGGGGTATCAGCTCCTTCTATGAGGTCGATTGTTCCTTCATTGGGGATTTCTCCATGGACGCTCGTTACGTCATCCCCTCATGTTACTTCTGTACCCTCCATTCCCACTGTTTGTGTGGCCGCATCTCCACCCGCCATTACTACCCAGTCCGTAAGGACCACATCGTTTCTCGAAGACATCTACATAGCATCTGCTATGCCGGAGAACATTTCTCCGAAGGAGTATCTATTGTCTCTGCAACAGTCCAACCTCGAGGTCAGACAGTCCTCTCAAGATCCCAACCGCTCATACTTTTCGCATTATGCACAGGATGGTACACCCGTGTACGTCTTTCCATATCAGTACGATGAGCATGGGAACCCTTTACGTTTACCTGCTCCTGAGGCTCAACTTCATGCTCAGGGTTTACCGTATAACCAGGCTGGACAGCCGTATAACCCGCAAGGACAACCTTTTCAAGGCCAACCTTCGGCACAGCCTGGCTATCCTTATGACCCGCAGGGACAGCCCATACAAGGCTACCCTCCGGGCCAGCAAGGGCCATTATACAGTCCGCAAAGACAGTATTACAACCCTTTCGGTCAACTCGTGCAGCCTCTCCTTGGAGTCCCACCTGGGCAAACTCAAGGACTCACAGGTCAACCGGGGTACCAACCAGGGCCGGCATATGGTCCTAGGGGGGAAGTCCAACCTTCTCAACCTTTGCAACTGCAGTATCCTCTTGGTCCCAACGTTTCACATCAGCGAGGACTATCTTATGGTCCTGTTGCAGGTCAAACCGGTTATCAGCAACCACCTGGCTCCATTCCGTTACCAGGCCAACCGGCCCATCCGGCACAACATGGTATCCCGCCACCAGGCCAACCGGCCAATCCGGCACAACCTGGTGTCCCTCCACCAGGCCAACCGGCCCATCCGACACAACCTGGTGCTACTCAACAGCCAGGACAACCTGCACAACCGGCACAACCGGTTTATCCGGGTCAGCCTGTTCAACCAGGGCAGCCCGCTCAGCTAGGTCAGCCTGTTCAGCCAGACCAGCCTGCACATCCTGTCTACCCTGCCCAACAGCTGACTTATTCAATGTCGCAGCCAAATCAACTGCTGCACCCTAATTATCAGGCTCAACAGGGTCCCTCCTATCAGCAGCCCACTCGACCTCACGGCAATTACTATTCTCATGGTCAATATCGACCGAATTATAGCCAGCCCCAAGGTTCTAACTATTACTCTCAACAACCCAGCTACACCTATGCTCAACAGCCAAATCCACATGCTGCCCACATGGGGCCGACTTATAATCAGGGTCCATACTCTGGTTATCAAGCCCCGTACGCTAGTTACCAACAACTGAATCAGGCTGGATATACGAACTATACCCCCTACAGTCAAAATCCTACGGGACAGAACCCCTGGGGGCAAGGATATTCTCAACCAGCGTGGAGTACAGGTACTGGTCCTTATCCAGGGCCAGGCATGTCGTCCAATCCGCCATTTCCGTTTCTGGCTACCTTGGAATTACCGGATGTTTCGAAATTAACTAACGATCCAATTCTGCATAATCCCTATTGGCCTCCGGTTCCTACCAAGGTGCCCGGTGATTGCCCTAAGTTTGAGGGTAAAGCTGGGGAGGACCCCCAAGCTCATGTGATGACTTACCATCTTTGGTGTTCATCCAACTCTTGGGTGGATGATTCAATTCGTCTGCGCCTCTTCCAGTGCACTTTGACTGGTGCTGCCACTAAGTGGTATATTGAATTATCTCGTGGCATATTTCAAGATTTCAATACATTAGCCATGGCTTTTTTGACTCACTTTCAGTTACCGGTTTGCTACGAAGCTGGGACGCACCTTCTGACTTCTTTGAAGCAGGACAAAGCCACCCACATTTCTGATCACATTCATGAGTGGCGACGTCGTCGTAGACTGATCAAGTTCCATATACCTGATCAGATACTAACTCATTGGTTCACCACCTCCTTCGTTAACAAAATCGCCCAAGATATTGCTATGGGAGCGTGTGTGACTGAAGAACAAGCCATAGCGCGTGCCCAATATTTGGATCTGGTATACTCTCAGTCTGGCACGCTTTATGATATTTTGCCTGATGCTATACGGTCCGGAACCTTTAAAGCTCCACCTACCCCGGCGATGGATGGTGTTATTGGTTCTGTGTCTCAGAATTTGAAGAAATATTCGAATGGGAAGCAGAAGTCCAACTCATCCAATAATTCTGCTCCTCTCGCCCCTCCCGATTCTGGAAAAACTGCAAAGGTTAACGCTGCTCAGGCTAATCCTACAGAAAAAGCCTCCAAAGGAAAGAAGAAGGGCAAAGGTAAATCCAAATCCGACGCTCCAAAGCCAGAATCTTCCAAACCTTGTATCGAGGACGGTTCCCAACGCAAACCGAAGTACCCCTGCCTCATTTGTGAAGGAGATCATTATACCAAGGATTTTCCACGACGATCTGAGGTTAGTCAACTTCTAAAAGGCTCCAAAGGGACTCCGGCAGTTCTTAAAGAACCGTTCCCGTCTCAGCAGACCCAGATGGTTGAACAACCTTCACCATCTGCACCATTTGGGTCCCAGGTCTTTATGATGAATGGTGCTCCACCTATCTCTATTGCTACGCGTTCGAAGGATTACAACGAATCGCATCAGGCACCTGGGAAGGCAGTTGTGGACGGTCCACCTCCCCCACCTGTCTCCGGTTCGTTGGAGATTGAGAAGCCTACTGCTGAACCTGTTGTGAGACCACCTTCTAAAGGTGTTCTACAGAGATCTTCCTACAATCCCAATGCCCGTGCCGCTCAGCACTACAGTATTGTTGAGGATCTGGCACAGGCGCCTTCTACCATGTCCGCATTGGAAGTTCTTCAGATTTTCTCGTCACAACAGAAAGCTTTGTTGTCTGCAATCGGTGGGATCGATCCCACTGATTCTAATCTTCTCACCTTCGACTTAGAGAACTTTAACCCCCGAATTCCACATCAGATTGCTCTTGTTATTCAAGTCAGGATCAACGGTCTTAACATCCATAGGGCCGTTGTGGATGAAGGTGCTTCTACCTGTGTCATGTCGTCCGCTTGCTGGAAGGCCATTGGCTCTTCGGCCCTTTCATCATCTCCTAATGCCCTAGAGGCATTTGATGGTCGGGAATTGAAACCCCTGGGTGTTCTCGAGAGTTTAGCAATTACCTTACAGGGGAAGACAGTCAACGTAGAAGTAGAAGTAGTTGACGCCAAGCTTAACTACAACATACTTCTCGGCCGAGACCCTTGTCGTTTCGATCTCGTTAAAGTGGACAAGAAATGACATCTACCCAGTATACGTTTACCCCTTTTTCGGGCTGGGATAGATTATTTACGAAAAAGGAATAACCTAGCCTATTGCGACTAGGAGGTTTTCCCAGACATAGTTTTCTACCTTTTCAGATCTGAGGAACTATTTACGAAAAGGGACCTTTGGAGTTTAATTTTCCGTTGTCTTTTCAGACTCTCTAAACGTGAAAAGACGCCGATTTCTTCCTTTGTCAGACTCGTTAAACCCTGATGACATCGGATTCAGTCGTAATGACGTTATTCGAGTCGCTCCTTCCTAGGGCTCATTAAATGTACTATGATGGATTCGTCCGAAGGACGAACTTATATTACAAGCATATGCTATCCCCTTCAAGCTTGTTATCAAAGTAATTGGGGTACTCGCCAGAAATGGTGGGGGAATATGGAACCACAATCATTGTCGTGTCGGTAGTATGTCGCTCTTGAACATGGCACTTGTCTGCATTCGTGTCGGGTTGGGGACATCTCATCTCGTTTGTTCACTTGCCTCCGTGGGTTTGGGTAATCCCTTTTGACCTCTCATCTTCTCTTTGCCTCGTCACCATGACCTCTGATCCATTGATGTCAAATACTGCCAAGCTCACTATCGTGCCGTTTAAATGTTCAAGAGAAGTTGAACTCTACAAGTATCAACCTTCCTCTAATTCTCATCTGATCTTGATTCACAAAATCATTATGTTCCTCTGTCTCATGTCGATGATGTGGGAAACACTATGGCCCACCTTCGATCAAGGTCAATTCCTCTCGACTTCAGCTCATTATCCAGGAAGATGATCTAGAGACTCCCTTCTGGTACCTTGGAGCCTGCATGCCTCAATGGCAGGTTCTTCGCATTCGACGTGAGGTTTTCATCATTGGCCTCCGATCGAGTGATTCTGCGGGTGTTCAACATCAGCTCATTGTTCACATGCCGTAGATTGTACCTGAAGTACCTTGCGGACCATTGGAATTAATGGTGGTACCTCTCGCATCTGTTGACATCTTTCATCATTGGCTAGTAATCAGGCGATGTTCTTGCATGTTCGACTTCAGCTCACATATTCGCATGCTTGAACTTGTACTTTTTTCGGGTCAAGATGGAGTGCAAGACCCTGGATTCTGCTTGTTATAATCCAGGCTGCGGTTTTGTGGATTATTATGATTAGTTACATGACTCGTTGATTGGATGGCTGCGACCATACCTGATTCTATTTACCGATCCTCACTGGATGGCTGCGTCCATGCCTCGGATCTGGATTTTTAC
The DNA here is from genome assembly GCA_034641835.2 of Pinus albicaulis. Lineage (NCBI taxonomy): Eukaryota > Viridiplantae > Streptophyta > Pinopsida > Pinales > Pinaceae > Pinus > Pinus albicaulis. The sequence goes on along the minus strand of CM076572.1, from coordinate 948,751,991 downwards.
ATACTCTGTTATGGATGGCTGCACCCATAGCACGTATATATCGTGTATTTGAGATATCAGTTGTATTTCTCTATGCAGGTTTTCCGACGGCGGTGTTTTCAGTTAGACACGTTCTCGTAAAGCATTTCACCCCTCTCTCTCTCTCGAGCCTCATGCTTTAGGGGGCATCTGTTACACAACAATTTTTCACCATCCCTGCAATTCCCCATCCCGCACAATTGGAGGACTCATTCCATGACCTGTGAGCAGTGACATAACTTGAAAACACTTTCATGGCATTCCCCTAAACATGTACTTTCATTGCCCTGAAGACAAATCCTTGTGAAAAACTCTAAAAACACCCCCTTTTGCATTGGCGCGGGCAGCCAGTTCAGTACCCGCGCCAATGGGGGAAATCCTTCAAAGAGGGTGTGCCAATTGGCGCCCTATCCCAAAGTCGCACTCGCGCCAGCCATTTTAAGGAGTGTTTTTTAAAAATAAATGGCGGAATTTTCGTCCTAATTGATCCAGAAACTGGTATCTAACTTGAGTTGGGAGGTTTGGCTCCGGATCTCCATGTAGAGGAAGTGGTTTGCCACCTCTCATGGAAGCTTCCTTGAGGATAGGGCCAATCCCATGATTATAGGGATCCCAACTCCACTTCCTCCATCTATAAAAGCTTGCTCATCTCATTTGCAAGCTAGTCTCCAAGTTACCAAGAGCCATCAGAGCCTTATGCTGCAAGAGCCTTGATTCATTCCCTTAAGGCCAAATCCAAGCAAGGAGATCATTGTCGAGACATCCGAAGAGAGAGGTTTGTCCTATCCCCGACAGGCTTTTTCAAGACGTGTTTCGCTAGCGACCCTCCGAAGGAGAATTCAACGTCAGGGCTATGGTTGTATTCTTCTTTGATTGATTAATGATAAGCGACTATTGGTTATGGTTCCACTCTTGTTGTTGATTATGATGTTGAGTTATGTCTTCTCTGACTGACATATAGTTGCATATACTGGTTTTTACGCTTGCATTTTTTTTGTTTCTGGCGTGTGTAGGTGTCCGATCACGGAGATCGTGAGGATTTTGATCTGTTGGAGCTAAGGAACGGGAGCGCTACTTTCTCTACAAGCGACAGCGTTGGATTCCAGGTAAGCCTTCATGTGGATTGGTTTATTTACGATTAAGAACTGCACTATAGCGTGAGCTTGAATTGTTGCTAGACCCGGTGGGCTATTCCAGCCTTGCCTGCAGTAGCAGAGGAAATTTACCTCTCCACAATACTAGAAACATTTGTTATTTCATCAATATTTATACCTTTTAAGATGGGTTTTTTGAAACATTATAATATGTATTTTGAATTAATTGGTAATTTGCATTGTGTTAATGTTAAAATCAATATTTCACTTGATAATTTGCAATTATGTTGATCTCAAAAACAATTATGTACTGTATAAATTAGTTATTTTTTTGTATCTAAGATCATAATAAAATAATGATAATTCTAAAGTACTTGAATTTATTTGCATTATTTTCTAAACTTTATTATGTTACAATAATTCATATATATATATATACAAAATCGGTTGCTATTAGTATTCAAAAAAGGGGGAGACAAAGCTCTGGAATTACAAGATGCGAAGCATAAGGTGCAGAAAAGGGTGTGGCAATGGGAACTGCTACATCCCTTTTGCTTTTAACTTCCCTAAAAACCTGAAATACAGAAGGTGCATAGATTTGAAAAAACTGAAACAGTAATAAAATGAATTTACAAGACATGCTTAGTCTATATTTATGTGAATGATCTGGCGAGCAGTGGAGTCTTCAGGGTTGGCATCTATGCCCGGATTCCTTAAATTTGTAGAGCTGGAGCTAGGAGCATTCAGGATTTGGATTGATTCTTCAACATGAGCGCATTTGTTGGAAAGCTCATTGAACTCTTCCTGAAGAGATGAAACCCTATGGAGGAATAGGTTAAGATCAGCTTCATGTTTCTCATCAGCCATCTTAGCCCGGTATTTGAGTTTGTCATCCAGGATATTCTGGTGGGCTCAAATCTGCTTCAATTCTGCTTGGAGGTCAGTGCAGTGTAAACAATCTTCACTCCTCGCCATCCTGGACAGCAAATATAGTATCTCAAAATTCAAGAGTTGTAACAAAGTGTGAGGGTGATGGAAGCGGTGCTTCAAGCTACTGTAGTCGAGACGGGGCCAAAGGGAGAAGATGAAATTGTCACAGGAATATTTTACATACAATCAGAATTAAAATTACAATTACAATTGCAATTTTACAATTTCACATACAATTACAATTACAATTTTAGAATTTTACATACAATAAGAATTACAAATATTACAATTTTACAATATCATGATCATTTAATATTAAATTAATTAATAAACATCATGTTCATGATAACCATCGTACAAATATCATATTTGACTAAAAAACACATTCAAGATCGCTAACATCCTTGTGATCATGATCATCTAACAAAACACAATTAACATTATATATTAACATCATCACAACACAAACATCAAATATACATCTCATGTCAAATAACTCATGCTATCACATACACATCTATCTGCAAGCTGCACATTAAATGAACATATCTAACATGACCTAAAAATATACACATCATGATGATCACCAACATGTAAATTAAGTACAACTGCAACATGAACATAAAATACATGAACCATATATGTGTGTGTGTGTGTGTGTGTGTGTGTGTGTGTGTGTGTCAAAAATACACAACTGTAATATAAATGTCATGGATCAGCTGGTAGTACAACATCAAATATAGCATTACTAGTCGAGGCCTCCTCAATCAATGGTGCAGCCTCGACGGTCGATGGTCCAGCCTGCTCATGATCATGAGTACTGTTGGATGCTGCAAGCTATTGATTGGACATGGTCAATGGTCCAGCCTGATCTCCATGATGACTGCTGCTAGATGCTAGTGGAGGATGCTCATCTGGCGCGACGTGAGGTGAACGATCATGAGATGAGTCACTGCTCGCAGACTATCAATCATGTGCTGCATCTCGACCACGCCTGTAACGTGCAACGTTCCTCCTCAGCGATGTAACTAAGGTCGTATCTCCTATGACATGCCGCATCAGTTTGTACATGTCACGTGACATGCCTCTCCACATCTGTAACAGCCTACCATCGGCCTGTATGTATCTCATATGAGTGGGCCTGATGCCCGCCTCAACAATCAATGCAGTGAGTTGGTCACCCAATTCCATCCTATATCTGTTATCAAGCCAGCCCTGATCATCATCAGGGTCCACACCTGGATCATGTGGTGGTGACGGCATGTCCTCGCTATCAAAAGAACCAATGTCTACAAAATATATACAAGTACACAACAATAATTAAACAATTTTTCATTACACAATTTAATAAAAACAAGTTAAAGAACATGTTAGAATAAATTTAAATAAAACAATAATTTTACCTCTATCATCTGGCGGCTCATCAACTATGAAGAAGATGTTGGCACACCCTCGCCAATCCAAACCCGCATAACGACAAGGGACCATAATTAAGGAATGCTCGTCAACACTGGCTAGTAACTCCAATGCATCATTCGATATTCTCACTGGAAACACAGTCTCGCCTCTATTGGGCATCATCTTCCCCCACATGTGCATTTGTGCCTCGAACATCGGCATATGAGGCTGACGAACAAAAGTAGGCCTCGTCTCTGGAAACGTCTCAAAAAATAAACAAAAAATCTCTGAAGAAAAAGGGAAGTTGACCCTCCCTTGTGCATGAGCATGACATCTATCTAAGGCTCTATAGAACTGCCACAAAAAAATGGCAGACCACTTGACAAGTCGTGGCTCCTGTACTAAAGAATCAACATACTATAGAAGCAAGCAACTAATGCATTTCCTGTCACTGGTGTTGTGTGAAATGGTCGAAATGAGAAGTGAGAGGCAATACACCTTTTCACTACCAAATGCACCAATACGTAATTGACCTCCAACGACCTGAAAATCTGAAGGAGACAGTACTGATGCTCTAATGTATCTCTGGGAGTACATTAACTAAATCCATGCTACATATCCAGCTGGAACCTTTGGGAATGAGGGAAAATCCACCCCTCTCCTCGATAGCCCTGTAATCAAGTATATATCCTCCTCAGTGGGTGTGTACCATTGGTTACGACCAACCCGGAAAGCCTGTTGGTGGGCATTCCACCTTCGGATAAGATGTCTCAAACACAAACCATGGCCCTTTAGGGAAGTAGCCTTCTCATAGAACTTGAGGGGGCCTACCTGCCTTAAGAGCCCCTAGGTAGCTGCTGTAATAGGGTGAGGGCACGCATCTCTCTCCCTCTCTCATGCCTCCCACGGGCGAACCATGTTATATTGCTCCGCCTGTTGTTGTTGTTCCCCCTCTTCTCCCCTTTCACGTCTTTGAATGATTGACATATTAAACACAATTTTTTTATTACATAAGACATGTATTTAGAAATATACATATATAATTTTTTTTGAAAAAAAAAAAAAAAAAACAGCGGATGCGCCAAAAAAAAAACAGTCATGCACCGGTCCCAGTGCGTCTTTTTATGGAGTGCATTGGTGACGGTGCACCAGATAATATGCAACGCACCGGCGATGGTGCTCCAGAAAATTTGTAGCGCACCATTGACTATGTACGGTGTCAGGAGTGCGGTGCGCTGACTAAACTCTACGCCCCGAGGCGTATAGTTAAGTCAGCGGACCAACCTCCTACCATCATTACATAGTTAACGGTGTGGTCTTTTACCAGACCGCACCGTTGATCCTGTCAAAATACGGAAAGCGGTGCATTGACAAAAATACCTGTCCTGGGGCCGATATTTTAGTTAATGCACCGCGTTGCCGCTATTCCACTAAGTTAACGGTGCGGCCGGGTAACCGACTACACCGCACTTTAAAAAAAAATTAAAATAACACGGTGCGCCTTCGGTACTGCCCCAGAACCGGTGCATATACCATTAGCACCGGTATACTAGGCCGCACTGTTGACACTGTTGAAATGCAGATTGGGGTGTATTGACAACATTACCCTCCCTAAGGCGTATATTTCAGTTAATGCACCGTGTTGCCGCTATTCCACATTGTCAATAGTGCGGCCAGGTAAACGACCACACTGCACTTTAAAAAAAAAAATTAAAATAACACGGTGTGCCTATCGGTACCACCCCGGAACCGGTGCAGATACCATTAGCACCGGTTGCGGTGCGACCTATAAATTTACATGCAGCACCGCGAACCGGTGCGAGTTGAACGGCTCAAGCGCACTGCACGACTAATTTTTTTTTCTTCTTCTTTTAAATCATTAATTTTAAGGTTATTTGAAATTCTAATCCGCTAAAAGGCGTAATTATGGAAAAAAAAAGAGAAAAATACATGTACATTTGGCCATCGAGGAAGCATATTGGCTGTAGAGTTTGCAAAAGAAAATTTGCCCACCGTTTTTCAAAATTCAAGCTGGAGACTGGTGGGCAATGCATAGCAGCAGTGCGTGCAATGGGTGCAATGGGAGCACTGATGTCAGGGAGGATCATACAAGGATAAATTGCATCGGTGGTTAAGAGCTCTAAAGCACTGAGAAAAGTGAAAAAATATGGTTTTTTAGTCGTAATTTTTTTTTATTTAACCCTGTTTCGGTGCGTGGGGTTTTTATGGGCGCACCGATGTGGTTGCTTAATACCACACCAGGCGGTTTTTATTTTGTTGTGCTTTTTTATGATGCATTGGTGCGGAAAAGTTGTAAAGCACCAGTGCGCTACAGTAATATGACGCACCGGGTGAGTGTGTATGGAGCACACGGTGTCCGGTGTGCCAATGTTTTGTGTGCACCGGTGCTTTCTCTTGTTAAACGCACCAGTGCAGTTTACAATGATAAGCGCACTGGAAAAAAAACATCCACAAAAACCTTTGCCCTCTAACCTCCTCTAGTAACCTCCACTAGAAATGGATGTCTGGGGTATTTTTATAAGGGGTTCCTCAAAAACATTCGCTAGAGAGTTTTTTCCTTGTAGTGGCATTTCTTTTCCAATTGAATGCATTTTTTTTCTCTAGAATGCATGTTGCATTTTTACGCCAGGAAGGTGTTTGAAAGTGGAGTATGTTGACCAAATTTGTTGCAACAATACCAAAGGCCGAATTGGGTCTAAATTTGGTCATTTCATCTCTTTAAGTACTTGTACATACCAATGGGATTCTTGTACTTGTAATTGTACTTGTTGAGAGAGTTGAGCATTGTAAACATGCATGAGTGATTGACTTGTGTTGATTGATTTCTTCGTTTATCATGTATGTTTTTCAACTTGAGAATGTTGATCATCTGCACATGCATGAGTGTTGAATTGTGTTGGTCGATTACGTGTTACATGCATGTCATATCGACTTGGAAGAGTTGATTTTGTCTCCAAAGATGAAAGGGAGATGTTGACAAATTGTTTCATGAGATGTGAAATTCTTTTTGTTTTGAGAAAAGAATCATTAAGTGTTGTACATGCTTTTGTTTGACTTGAGAGTCAGTTGCTTAAAGAGGCATGTTTTGTCAACTTGTGTTTGGTCATTGGTTTTGTACACTAAGATGTAAGAATGCATGGTGATGTTCACAGGATGTGACATTTGTTTCTTTGAAGGAGTAAAAGGAAGAGGTCGTCAAGTTGTGTTTCTTGCATGATGTGTTATTCAATTTAATGGATTTTTCTTGTGACAAGATGTCTCGAGATTTTGGAAGGTACACTCTTGAGTGAGAGGCTCATGATTAGCTTTCACTCTCAAATCATGGCATGAGCAGCATGTCAATACTGGAGGATGATGGAATCAAGAAGTGGAAAGTGGACAAGATGCCAAAAGTTTGCAGCTAAAACAACGACCATTGTAGACCATTTGATGTGTTGATGCCAAGAAGCGAAAGAGATGGAAAATGCATTCTTCCAGATGTGGAATTTGGAACCATGGAGGTAAAAGAATGGTCATTTATTTTCTTATGATTACTGATATTGGAATTCATTGATGTAGTTCACTCAGATGGGCTTAACATGGAAAAGAAGTTTCCAAGGAGAAGCTTGCATCGAATGCATGTGTGCAAAGGAGGAACATGATTCTTAGGGGGAAGGCCATCAGTCAGTTTTCCAAGCATCAAGGGATCGCTTTGGTACAACAAGGTGTTTAGTTAGTCAGCAAGGAGCCAACAAGTGTTGGATTGGGTCAACATCGAAAGGAGGACATTGGTTAGAGTGCCAAGCCATTTGCAAGGCAAGGCATGTTAGTGAACCAAAGTGGTTTTCATGGATACTTTTCCAAGTAGAATCAAGTTGATAGAACTTGGAAAATAGGAGTATTAAACTCTCACCAGATAACCAGCTTTTGTGGGTCCAAAAGCAGAAGGAGTGATCAAAAACTGAATTGGGGGCAAAAATTTGCTAAAACTTCAAAGAGATCAAAATCACTCAAGCCAGAATGACCAGATAGGTCTCGTAGCCAGGAATCTGACACACTTCGTTTCATCAAAAACCAACTCTGTATGTGAAAGTTAGACCCTGTTGTCTGTTTTTCCAAACAAATGAATTTAAAAAAAAAAGGTCAAACAGGGTCAAAGGGATCAAATTTATGGTTTTCCTCCGGCCAATATTGTGCTGAAAAGTGTCAATTTGTGGTTGGCCCTAGTTTCTGGGCACATGGTAGTTTTTTGTTGGTTGTGAACTAGCCAATGGGATGTTGACACGTGGCTAGCCCAGACGCTGCCACGTGCCCCTCCCAAAGATCGGATTTTTTACTATGGTATGGTCGAATTTTATAAGTATGGTGTGGAAAAATTATATTATGGTGTAAGAGCATAGGTCAGGCTTGATCGCACGACGTCCCCCACTCAAACTCTATGACTTACCAACTACACTACACATTGATTCTTAATATATATGTGTTTTAACTTGTATTTAAAGTATGGTTTGGTATAAGGAAGAAGGATATGGAGGCCAGCCCCATCACACAAGATCGTCGGTCGTGACCATGGCGGAGGCTCAGGACTTGAGCGTGGGAGTTAACCACTTAACAGGGTTTAATTAAACCATAACCTATATTTAAAATGTGTTAATCATTTTTTAATGAGGATTTTGTTAAACACACTTAACACGCTAAACTCACAATTAATGTGCACTTATCTGATAATTAACCCACTTTAATATGGTGGTTAAGTTGGCGGAGGTCGCCAATTTTGGTGGGACCTCCATAATTGTTGGGGTTAACTGGAGTTTCTCCATTTTTAGTGGAGTTTTTGTAGGAAAAACTGAAGAAGCCATAACTTTGGCATATTTCGACCAAATTAGGCTCAGGAAGAGTCAATCTTGAATGATTTGGATGCTCTAAGCATGATGGTGCATGTTGCAGAGGTAGAGGAGAACTTATGTAAGTGATTTTTCCACTTTGAATATTAAAGAAGCTTAGGGCCACTAGGAGAGGAGGCCATGTTTAGATATTTTGAAACCAATGGAGCAAGTTGCAAAGCCATTGGAGCAACGTAGGTGCATGCAATCAGAGAATTGACCATTAATCCAAAGAGTGCCAAGCTATTGAAGCAGATCCATGGAGATGTAGCTCAGGGGGGGTGAACGCTGTTATCAACTACTGTGTAATGTGTTTGATGTGTATTATGTCTCTGCAATTTTACTGTTATGCATTTGCAATGCTAATTTACTTAATGAATTGCTCATTAAAGACACAAACTTGACACATAAACCCTCTCATAACTTGCTAATTGAGACAATCCTTAAACACATTTATTTAATATTGATGAGGAAGCTTGCACATCAAAACTAGTTTGTCCATATTCAGATCATCACCCAACTCCTCACTAGGTGTCATACCCTAGCTAGCTTGAGTCCCACCCAGGGGGGGGTGGGGGGGGTGAATACCGAGACATTTGTCTTCATAAACAAAGTTGCAAAACAACAAATCCCAGTATTTGTATGTAATCCTCAGGTGACAAGACCAATGAAAAGTCAGAAAAGGCAGGGTGTGCCCAGAAGACCCAAAGAAGGGAGGCCCCCCCTTAGACATGGAAGAGAGCAAACCCCACACCCCAAACAAGAAGGGCGACAAAAGAAACCTCTTACTAGAGAGAACACAGACTGACAAATGTGATGAAGCAAGTGTGGAAAGGCAATCTCCAAACCCTCCGGCTAGGAGCCTAGCAATGTTCACGCCTTCAATGGCAACAACTTCTACAACCTGACAAAGCATCATGTGCCCCATGGGACCCCACTTAGTAGCCAAATAGTTATCCTTAAGGAAGCTATTTTTCTCACAAACAAAAAAAAGTAAGATAGTTACTGATCCAGGTGGATATTGGCGGTCACCTTCCTATTCCACTTGGGGCTCCACCATTGTCTATTTTAGTTTTTCAGTTTCGGCACAGTTTACTATTTTTAGCAGTTTTTCGGGTCCTAAACTTCTGGAGCCGTTTTGAGGCCCTAAACGACGTTTTTTGGGAAAACGGAGGGCAACATGGGTCCATGGACCGATGTTGCCCGTTTTTGTAGTCCTCGAATAGATCTTTCTAACGAGGTATGGTACGCGTCAAACGGAGATCGTATGCCAAAGTTACGCCCCTGGGAAGTTGAAACACCAATTTACCCAAACGGGGCCCATAGTTTTGGCGCTTCATCTCCTAGGGTTAGGGTTTTGGTTGTTTAGGCTTTCCCATTGTTTCTAAATGATAAATAGGCCCTCGAGCCTCATTGTAACTCAGTTCAGAGGCCTGTAGCCGCCACATCTCTTCTCAGAGATAGCTACCAGCGCCCTAGCTAGTTTTATTTCCATTCTGTCTGTAAGCAAATTTCAGTTCTTTGATATTAATGAAATGAAGTGTTATTTCCACTGCATCTCTGTATTTATGGTTATATGTTTATCGCTTGCGTCTCGCATAAATCCGGATCAGTGGTATCAGAGGAGTCTTCTTTTTCTCGATCCTTCTTTGCATGTCCCCAACGAGGTCGGGGGTATAAGGAGCTAGGGCTCGATCTGGTGGAACCTTTGCAAGATCAGCCTCGCAAACCTCGACGGACGCCCATGGGGGACGAAAAGAAAGATGAGGGAGCAGGAGATCCTATCAAAATATTGCTCGAGGAGGCCCTCGAAAACCAAAGGAACGCGATGATGGATAGCTTTGCTCAGATCCTTCAACGGCTGCCCACCGGCGGCGCATCTGCATCCAGTAGCCACTCTGGAGTTGCGACTCCCTTTAATGTACAAGTAAATTTTGACATTCCCATATTTGAGGGTCAAATAGACGCAGATGCCGTAGATAGATGGTTGAATCTATTAGAAGGATATTTCTCTGTTCATGACTTTTCAGACCGGGAGAAGATTATTTTTGCACTCCTCAAAGCTACCCCCCATGTTAAGGACTGGTGGGAAACCTACTATGAGAACAAGGACCAGACAGAACCCTCTCTGTTCTCGGCTGTACCAACTTGGAATTATTTCCGAGACGCTGTCAGGGAACAATACTATCCCGTGGGGAGCTAAGAGGACAAGTACATACAATGGACCACACTGCGACAACAAAGGGATCAAGATGTGCATGAGCTGACGAATCTGTTCCATACCCTGCGCACAAAGTTGGGTATCAAAGATTCAGAGAAACATCTGGTGCTAAAGTATCGCAATTGTCTGCACAAATACATTCAGGAGGAAATGGAGTTCCTTGACATCTCCTCGCTTGGTACGGCATACCGGTATGCTACCAAGATTGAGCAGAAATTCAAGCAGAAGAAGCGAGACTTTGGATCTGCGAATCAAAAGCAAGGGAAAGGTGCTTCCAAACCGCAGAACAAATGACCGAGCCAAGGCATGGTGGCTAAAGACAACTCATCGAAGCCACAAGAAAAGAACAGCACCGCAAAGCCAAAGAAGGACACGGGAAAGTGGTGTGAGTTCCATAAGAGCTCCACTCACAACACAAGTGAGTGTCGGGCCAAGCAGCCGCTAGTGGCCGAGATGAGGGCTTCTGAGTCAGATGCATGCTCTGACTCCGAATCAGAACCTGAAAAGGTGAATGAAAAAGGGAAACAGATTATTGATGCGGAGCCCAACGCCACTGTTGCCACTGCAAAGATCCAAAAGGAGGAACCGGAAGATCCAGAGGAGGAGGAACGCCTCTTCCACTCCCAGATGTGGGTAAAGGGCTCCCCGGTACAGTTCATTGTCGACAATGGGAGCCAAAAGAACCTCATTTCAGCAGACGCCGTGAAGCGGTTGGGCTTGCCGACCACAGCTCACCCACATCCATACACCATCGGGTGGCTTCACCAATGACGAGATCTCCGCGTCAGCCAGCAGTGCCGCCTTCCCTATAGCATCAAGCCCTTCACGGATGAGGTATTATGTGACGTTGCTCCTATTGATGTTTCTGATGTATTATTAGGACAACCATACTTGTAGAAGCGTCATGCTGTGTATGAGTCTCGACCTCGTGCTGTTATTATTACTTTGGGAAATAAGTTGTACAGGATACCAGAGGTACCACCTCCTACGACTATCTCTTTGGTTACTGCAAAACAATGCAGTAAGCTCATTTCCCAAACCAGGAAATTCGTTTTCCTGATGATCCGCCCCCAAGGCAAGAAGAAGACTGTGGCCACATCCTCCAGACAGGGCTCCTCTGCACAACAACAACAAATGGATAAGGTTGTGGAGGAGTACGGAGACATATTCACCTCACCCACAAGGGTTCCTCTGCACTGTCAGGTCAAGCACCCGATTGATCTGACCCCAGGTGCGCCGCTACCCAATGGACCGATCTATCGGCGCTCTGTTATGGAGAATGATGAAATCAAGAGACAGATTCAGGAGCTGTTGCAGAAAGGTCACATTAGACCAAGTTCATCGCCCTGTGGGAGCCCGATCGTGTTGGTACAGAAGAAGGATGGGACGTGGAGACTCTGTATTGACTATCGGGCGCTGAACAAGATCACTGTCCGGAATAGGTACCCAATCCCACGGATTGATGACCTTCTGGACCAACTCAAAGGTGCAAAAATATTTCAGCAAGATCGACCTGAAGTCTGGGTATCACCAGGTACCAATTGAACCCTCCGATGTGTGGAAGACTGCCTTCAAAGCCAAGGAAGGCCTTTTCGAATGGTTGGTCATGCCTTTCAGGTTGACGAATGCTCCCGCCACCTTCATGAGGATGATGGATGACATCTTGCGGCCATTCACCAACTCATTTGTAGTGGTGTACTTGGATGACATTCTAATCTTCAGCCAAACTTGGGAAGAGCACCTTCACCACATCCGACAAGTCCTCCAAACACTGCGGCAACACAAGTTGTGTGCCAATTTGGAGAAGTGCACTTTTTGCATGACCCAGGTTCAATATCTGGGATACATTATTGATGAAAGGGGGGTGCATGTGGATCCAGCCAAGATCCAAGTCATTCGGGATTGGCCAGCCCCAACCACTATAACAGAGCTTCGCAGCTTTCGGGGTCTTGCTAATTTCTATCGGAGGTTCGTGTTGGGATTCTCTCATATCACTTGGCCCTTGAGTCAAGTCACCAAGGGAGGAGCGAGAGCAAAAATTTTTTGGTCGGAACCTCAACAGAAGGCTTTCACAGAACTGAAAAACCGCCTCTGTTCTGCCCCAGTGCTCACTTTACCAGACTTGCAACAGCCATTTGAGATCGAGACAGATGCCTCTGACTATGCTATTTGGGCAGTTCTTACTCAACAGGGACATCCAGTGGCATTTCACAGTGAGACATTGTCTGACACAGTTCGCAAGTACCCCACATATGACAAAGAAATGTACTCCATTGTGCAAGATTGTCGACAATGGAAGCATTACATTTTGGGGAAGGAAACAATCATCCATACAGACCACAGGCCCCTGCAGTTCATACAGACACAAGGGAAGTTGCAGAATGATCGCCATCAGAAGTGGTCTACATATCTGCAACAGTTTCATTTGAACATCAAGTATAAGAAGGGCAGCACCAATCATGTTGCAGACTGCCTCAGCCGACCACCGATCGTGGCGCTCACCACTGTGCTCAACTCTTGTGGGCACGAGACTTCTGATTGGCCGCTTCTCTATGAGAGTGACCCGGAATTCGGCCAAACTTACAAGGCACTCTTGGGGGGTACGCAAGTTCCAAATTTTCACCTCCAAGATGCACTTTTATGTCACATGGGACACCTTTGTGTTCCTTCAAGCGAGCGTGCCAAGATGATATGGGAAGCACACTACAGTCGAGTCGCTGGGCATTTTGGGGTCGAGAGAACAGTAGCAATCCTGCAGAAGTATTTCTATTGGCCGAACCTTCGAAAGGATGTCGAGAAGCACATCAGATCCTGCACTACTTATGCCATTGCCAAACCGACCATCAAGAAGCAAGGCCTATATACTCCTCTACCTACCCCTAGTCGACCTTGGGAATCCATCTCCATGGATTACATGTCGGGCCTGCCTTCTACTAAGCAGGGAAATGACTGTGTTTTTGTGGTCGTCGACAGATTCTCGAAGATGGCCATTATGGCGGTCTGCAAGAAGAATATCACAGCAGAAGCCACTGCTAAACTCTTCTTTGAACGAGTGTGGGTGCACTTTGGGATCCCACAGTCTATCATATCAGATCGGGATAGCAGGTTCCTCAGCACATTTTGGTCCAGCCTCTGGTCGATGTTGGATACCAAGCTCACCAAGTCCACAGCTTTCCATCCCCAAACAAATGGCCAGACAGAGGTCGTCAACAGAATGATTGTACACATTTTGCGCATGTACAATTCAAAGCATCCATGCACATGGGACGAGAGCCTCCCTTATGTACAACATAGTTATAATCGGGCTCTCCACAGTTCAATCGGCCATAGCCCATTTCAGGTGGGCTTGGGATTCCAGCCACTATGCCCCATTGGCGTAGCCATGCCATTTGCAGCTGCTCAGGCCAATTCAGCTCATGTCCAGTCTGAAGTTGACAAAGCCAGTAGCTTCATCGAGCGCATTCAACACATCCGCCAACAAGTTCATGATATATTGGACAGAGCCAATGCCAAGTACAAGCAACGCCATGATCAACACCGGGTGCCACACAACTTCCAGGTGGGCGAAAAAGTATGGCTACATTTGCAGAAGGAGCGCCTCACTGGACCCCACCGCAAGCTTCGCCCGCTCCGATACGGGCCGTACACCATCACCAAGGCCGTAGGGAACAATGCATTCGAGCTCAGTATTCCACCATTCCTTGGTCTGCACCCAGTCTTCAATGTGGATCGCCTTCGTCCTTACTTCCCACCTCTACTGGACACCTCGAACATTGCAGAACAACTCACACCAACTGAGTTAAATCTAGACTGCATGGAACAGGCCACCACAGATTGCATCATGGACATGCAAATCAAGAACACTCGCCAGCAGCAGATCCAACTATATCGGGTTGTCAAAGCTGGCCAACTCCTGCACCAAGGAAAGTGGTTCACCAGGGACCAAGTTCAGCAGAAATTTCCTCATCTCATGGAGGCACTTAACGCAATGGGGACCATTGCTTCCTAAGGGGGGAGGAATGATCCAGGTGGATATTGGTGGTCACCTTCCTATTCCACTTGGGGCTCCACCATTGTCTATTTCAGTTTTTCAGTTTCGGCACAGTTTACTATTTTTAGCAGTTTTTCGGGTCCTAAACTTCCGGAGCCCGCTTTTGAGGCCCTAAACGACGTTTTTTTGGGAAACTGAAGGCAACATGGGTCCATGGACCGATGTTGCCCATTTCAAATTTGTAGTCCTCTGACAGATCTTTCTAACGAGGTATGGTACGCATCAAACGAGATCGTATGCCAAAGTTACGCCCCGGGGAAGTTGAAACACCAATTTACCCAAACCGGGCCCATAGTTTTGGCGCTTCATCTCCTAGGGTTAGGGTTTTGGTCGTTTAGGATTTCCCATTGTTTCTAAATGATAAATAGGCCCCTCGAGCCTCATTGTAACACGCTCGAGGCTCCGTAGCCGCCACATCTCTTCTCGGAGATAGCTACCAGCGCCTAGCTAGTTTTATTACCATTTTGTCCGTAAGCAAATTTCGCTTCTTTGATATTAATGAAATGAAGTGTTATTGCCGTCGCATCTCCGTATTTATGGTTATATGTTTATTCATTGCGTTCTCGCATAAATCCGGATCAGTTACATGGAAGAAGTTTTTTTCTCACAAACAAAAAATTCCATACACCAGCTTTGATATCTCAGTTATTATAACAAGTATTTAAAAAAGTTCTAGTCTAATGAGGCCACAATTTCACCGAGAAAACAATAGAAATGTCGCAGGATTTTGAAAAAAAATGGGCAGAAATTTGTGGAAATCTTGGTCACAATTGTCAAGTTTCAAGATTTTGGTTGCCCCAAGGGTTATTGATGGTGTTGAATCTATTTCCACTATTTAAAAAAGCATAGTCTACCCAACTTTCAAATTTGCATGTAAATTATGGAAATTCTCGCAAGCTTTTGATAAAATCCAACAAGAATTTCGTAGAATCCGGGTGCTATGAAACTTCAAGATTTTGAGTGCTCAATTTTTTTTTGATGGTGTTGAATCCATTTCTACCATTAAAAAATTTGATTCAAACATTCCTATTGTAAGATTTTTTTGAATTTTTTTTACCAAATTCTAATCACTTTTGGCTGCCGAGGGAAATTTGAAAATTGGGCACATAACGCCTTATAAAGATGATTTAGAACCGAATTTAGGGAAGAATTTCACCTCCGTGGACAACGCCTTTTAAAAAGTAAGTGATTGAAAATAAAATAAAAGACGAAAACACTAAATAATTTGAGGACCATTTACAAAATTCTCGAATCTTTGCATTAGTGTGTGTGCGCCTACCATTGACCCGCATGTCCTGGAAATTAATGATCTGAGGTTGTCCTGTTCGCATATGGCGTCAATACACGTGCTGTGAAATTTTCCCGTTCCTCGTGAGCATTGAATGTTCCTGTCCTGTCGACCTTTCAATGATTAGTCTCCGGAGTCCGACACACTGAAGTCAGAGCAACTCCTCCTCAACTTACCTTATATATGCTCACCGTAAATTTGTTATACGTGGCGCAGCTATTATTCCACCCTGCCTATCCTACTATCCTCCCCGTTTCAGATCAGTCAGTTCAAATGGGTTCAAGCGGTCGTCATGAGAATGAAGCAGAGAAGGTGGTTAGCTGTTATGAAGGGGATACAATAGAGCAAAACAGGGTGGATTTGATGAGAAGTATTATTGAAGCCAAGTACCCATCTGCAAAGGTATCTCAGACTAATTGATATCTTCATTCTTATTTTCGGCAGATTTTGAATACGAGTTTCCATTGACAGTATATCTCAATCTGAATGGGTAGATTATGGAAGGAGTGTTCAATGTCTAGAAATTTTGGTATTGGTTTAATTGATGTATAATTATGAAACTATGGATCACAATCCTCTTGGTGGTGGCATTATTTAGTTAAGCCACCTTTTCTTAGGCTTGCAGGTGTACCTGCTATGAATTTTAACTCTCGGCTGCCTCAGCAGCAAACTGCCATTGCTACAAGACTAGTACTCTTTTTTTCATTGTGTTCTTCTTCTTTTTGACTAGTCTGCTATACATTATATAGATTTTTTCTTCATTGGTTCCACCCTTCTATTCCTCCCTGTTTCTTTTTCTACATTGTTGACAGCCTACATTTGTTACTTTAGAAGTTATATTAGGCACTCCTTATCTTGCTACTTGTACAGGCCTTAATCAGTTTCACTGTCCTGTCTTCAGTCGTTTGTCAAGATTAGTATAATTTGTTTTGCATTGTATAACATATCCCCATTCGCAATTTTTTATGTCCTCTGAAAGAGATGAGTTGCAGACACAACAGAAAATACAAATACAAATGTAGATGCGGAGGAAGAAATAAATGCTTGAATTGCTATTAACTAACTTTCATGGGTCAAAGGATCTTAGCTTGAGTGGTTTGGTTAACAATTCATTTCCCCGCATGCATGGCTTCAAGTCGCCCGAGACATGTTGTAACCTAAGTCACTTGACATGGGGAACGATGGACACGCGCATTTGAGTGTCGGATTCGGGACACGGTGACCCCCTGTAATAGGACATGTCCGGACACGTTATATATATATATATATATTAAAAAATTAGATATTTCTTACACAAATTCATACAAATTCATTGATTCAAAGTTCAAACATAGATCTTCATCTAGATGTAAGTTTTACAAAGATTTAAGATACATGATACATTGATACATCATACAATCATACATATTACAAAGTATTAGTAATAGACATATTCATCAATGATCCAATAGGAGAAAGACAAGATACTGTAGGTTTCTCATTATGTCATCAAAATCAAAATGTGTTACATAAGTACTAGCCTCTAGGCTCTAGGTAGTACATTGCCAATGGAAAATAGAAATAGAAAATACAAAACAACTACGATCTACAAAACTACAAGCCTCAATGAGTCATCAATCCTCTTCATCATAATTAGCGTCATTGTCCTCATCCCGATCATGATGCTCACCATCGCTCTCCTCTCGCCGCATCCTCCTCCTCTCGTCATCTCGCATCTCGCCGGTGTGGAGGATGACACCTCTACTATGACAGGCTCTAGCACTTGCTCATTGAGATCCAAGTTGGCCAATGCCAACTCAACACCGTTGTCCAAACCCATATCATCGGGAAAGACATCCCACATCTTTGTCTTTCCCTTCAACCAATCCTCCCTCTCGCTCGTAGATGAGACGCAAGGTTGGTGTGCACATACACCATTGCCTCTCGCCCCTGACTCGCTAAACCGGCTCTTCTTCACACTATACAAATTCCCATATGTGCTCCAATTCCTCTCGCAACAAGAGGATGAAGTCACCTCGAGAGAGGAGCCTCATGGCTAACTACTTTAGAGGAGGGCCTATTGCCCCCATGAGTTGCCCACCAAGAATAGGGCTTCTTAGCCCCCCCGTCTCAAATCACATCATAGCCTCGCAAATCGTCCAAAGGCTGGTGGAAAAATCTGCAAAGGCATCCTCCACCTCATCAAGGGATGCCCTATCCCGAAAAATCCTCCCGAATACATCTTTCCTCCCCCTATGAGATTTCACCATCCATGTGAGGAGGGAATCGCGAGAAGATCCACCATTCAGCCCACTCATGGCCGTAGTATTTTGGGTTCAAGGAGTGAGCCAAACAATGTAAAGGTATGCAATTCTTTGTTACATCCGTTGGACAAAAATATCCCAGTATGCCGGTGAAGAAGGCATCTAGTGATGTCTCATACTCGGGGCACTGACTTTGTAAAACATTGGTCTTCACGCACTCAATCATGGAATCCCATCCCTCATAAACCTCTCCTAGGATGGGTTGGTCTCAGTATCTCGCAAATCGAAGCAAGGAAATAATAGGGTCCATGATCCGAATAAGTAGATCTACCTTCTCCCACCAGTACATCATCCAACACCGTGTCCTTCACTTTCTTTGAGACTCGTTTGATCCTTCTTTCTCCAAAAAGACCAAAACTTTGAAATAACCATGGCCCCAAGAACGGTCTTGACTCTCCCTCAACCTCTTCAACATGATGAATGAAGAGGCAAACTATGTATCTGCAATCTTCAACAATGATAGATTGGTGTACTCCTTTGTAGATAGCGAGGGCATTTGTATGGTTTTGTACAAAGTTGCGGATATGCCGTGCATCCTCAATAATGCCTCCAATCCAAAACACATCGTAGGCAATAGATTTCAAAGTTAAGTTCAATGAATGGACAATGCAAATTGTCCAAAATATTTGTGAATATTTTTCTTCCACAATCATGCCAAAGTAGCCTTGCAACTCGGTGCATTATCTCGTAATGACTTTCACACAAGAATTGACACCTACATCTTCAATAATTTTAATAAATAACTCACCCATATATTGTGCATCCTTGTACTCGTCCAAGTGCATCCATTGATTTCAAGACACTGGACCATTCAAGGATGACACCATGAAGTTGATGAGTGGGTGGTGTGCCTGGGATCTATCCATCCATAAAAAAACAATGCTAACCCAATATGTTGGCCATGCCGATTTAATAGGCTCAAGCATCTTGTCCACCTCTTTCTTTGCCTTTGTCAACAATATGGTTCTAAGCTTCTTCTCGACTCCAAGAGGCACATACCCCCGATGGAGCCCCATGACTAAGAGCTCAACACATCTCAATAAATAGAGGTGACCGTGCAACATTAAAGGATATGAAGTTCTGATAGAAAAACACCGCAATGGTGAGATCAAGCTCTTCTCTCTTCTATTTTTGGAAAATCTTGTCCATTGGACCAAGTGCGATTGCCTTTCTTTTTGCCGATTGTCCCCCCACTAAAACTCTCAAAAGGGAACTTCTTGTTGTTTTTCCTTAAGAATGGAAGGGGGTCATCATTCTTGTTTTGTTTTGATTTTGATGCCAGCGTCTTCGCACCAACAAATGCCTCTTTCTCCAATTCCTTCCTCTATGGCGATTGAATTGTTGTACAAGCTACAATGCCACAACTTGGCAAAGCCAACAAATGAGCTTTCACATGGTAATATGTCCTCATGAAATGGTCAGACAAAACCGCATTTCCATGCAACATTGCCTCCTCCCTTTGCCTTGTTGCCTAACCCCCGCCTATCTTGTCACATATTTCCACAATGGTTATTTGGGGTCTTGAGTTTGTTTTCCTTGAACATTTAAAGCTGTTGTTGCAGCCCCACTTCCAATAGATGGAATACTTGCGATCCCGATGAAATAGGGACAGAGGGGCATCTCCAATGGAGACATTCTTCCCCTTTCTTTGCCCCTACCTCGTTGCTCTTGATTGAGCCATGAATGTTGTAAAAAATAAACAAAAATGACCAAATATGTAAAACATATGCACATGCAAACATTAACAGCAAACTAAATGCAAAAAACATAGAGAGACAAGTAGCACTTTCACTGGATGCTCAAATCTCTTTGAAAGCACTCCATTTCTCCTTGCTCTATGCTCAACTCACATACAAACAATGGTGAGAAAGAATGAGCCAAACCACACTTTTATAACTTGCCGGACGCAATTTCTCGGTTTTCATGTCCGGGCAGAATCGGATTTGATCGTGTCCTATACTGGGACACGATCGGGATTCAACGTGTCCTATATGGACACGATCAAATCCGGCAAATTGGATTTGAATCCATATGTGTCGTGGTCGATACGTACTGGATTTGGGACACGTGGCCCCATATGGTTGAATCCGGTTTCTTAAGTTGTAACTGGTCTGTTTGTGGTATTTATGAAATAGTTGTATTTGGTGTAACAGATGTCAGCCGATCTTTGGAAGTTACCAATTCTCCGTAAATTTTGGGAGTATTTTTGCACTGAATGAAACAGATTCAAAAATAACAAACCAGTAAGGACAAATTTTGTTGGGTAACACATGGCAATTTAACAGAGGTAAATGCAAGAGGCAATTTAACAAAGGTAAATGCAAGATAAAGAGAGTAATTAACTGATTAAGTCAAGAAGAGGCATGGCTGTACTATTCATACTGTAATTCTAAGTAAGGACAAGGCACTATTAACCCGTGGATTTCTCTATGTAGATGGTGGGTTAAGATCTAGCTGGCTTCATTTAGTTGGTATTTAATGACAGGTGCATCAGTTTTCACAGTAATCAAAGTCCATTTCAAATTTTAGAGGCATATTTATCAGTTTCAGTTTCGGGGAAATTGCTATTTGCATAGCGTTCCTATTTTCTAGGAGCCAAATTCTGGGGTCTGCAGGTTAGAGCTGATCACATATTTGGGATCCATGTGAGCTCACAATGTCAAGGAGCCTTTTTGTGTGACATGAGAGACAGGTTTCAGGGCTCATATGGCAATTTTGAGCATATATTTGAATTCCTTGTGTAAAATTGACTCTGATGAGATTGATTTCATCGACATGCAAGATGCTGTTATTTGTAGCATTGCATATTTTTAGGTGTGCTATATTTGGCAGTGATATCATACCAGTTCCTTTCATTTTTTCGTCTTTCTTACATTTTACGAGTCAGAGTGCTATTTTTGGCATATCTATATTTAGCAATGGGGGGTGCCATACTCTTGGTTCCATTGAGTGATTGGAAACTCGTGTGGATTGAGTGGGTGGAAGCTTTTTATGTATGAAAATGTGGCAACCATCCAACCTTATCTCATCAAGAAAACCCTAGGCACCTTCCTTAAGTATATTTGGCAGTTTGCTAAAATTGGATTTCATGACTCCAGTTCGACTCCAGTTCTATTTTCAGTGGATGACTCATCATTAGTTTTGGGAAAGGAAGGTCATTTGATTCCTTTTTGCTAACTTTGGCAAATTGGGAGATGATTATTTTTTGGCTAGGTTGCCTTCATGGATTAGTTTGTTTGAGAGATTGGAAATTTATTTTAGGAGATAGCTAATTTTGTAATTTTTTATTTATGGAGGCAGCCTATTTAGCTTGAGATACAGGCGATCTCTCAATTTTAGTTATGTCATTTGGGTGATTACATGAGTAGGAGTTTATTTGTGGAGGGGGTTGACCTTCTTTTGCCATTGTTTAGTTGGAGTTTGAGCCATATTTATGGTTCTAGCAGTTTCCCTTGTTTAAAACAGCCACCTAACAATAGTCACATTTTGCATGAGCAGGCCACCCACTTTTGGGAATGTGGAGACTTATAAAAGCAGGTCGAATGGCATTATTTGAGAGATTTTCTTAAGTAAGCAGACAGCCGCATCCTTTTCCATCTTTTCTTTCTATCACTGCTTCCTATACTCTGTGTAGTGCATTCTATGAAGTGAGTCTTGTGTTTTGTCTCCATGATGCAAACAATATTTTGACTAATACAGTGATAGAATTTGATTATGCAGTTTATTTGCAGCTCTGGTGATTGAATAGTTTGGCTGGTTATAACTTTCTGCAATTACCTGGGTTATATTCCCCAAGACATAAATATAATCCTCAACTTATTATAATAAACACAATACATCAGGTTTGGCCACATAAAATGTTTCTGAGTGCAATAGTTGTTGACTGTACTATTTCCATTGGATTGTGTTAAATTTAGACTGACATGGTATGTTCTATGCTTAATGTAGTTTTACTTCAATCTTTCTTATGGCCTGATTCAATTTAGCAATCACATAAACATGAAAGTAAAATGCTGATAGAACATAATAATAGATTAACAGAAGACAAGCCAATAATATAGATCAGAATTTACAATTCTTCTTGTCCAGCAAAGATAGAGAGTAGTGTGTGTTACGGTAGTCAACAGGATGCACCAGCCAGCAAAGTCTTTCTCAACATCAGATCAGCAATCCTCCAAGTGTCACACACACCCTCAAAGACAGTCCAAAAAGGTCAACGCTGGTCAACGCTGCAGATTAGCGCTTTGGTCAACTGTCTCTTTTTCTTCGATCTTTGTGCCCTCTAATGCGGCCTCAAGAGATCGGAATTTCTGCACTTAAAGGAGGTCAATCTTCCAAGCTTTGACCACTACCAACGCTGGTCAATGCACCAGCAAAACAACCCTAAAACAGTCTGCACTTTTCCCCAACTTCAGCGCCACACGTGTGAGAGAAAGAGGCCTCCAAAGGCTGATCGAACCAATCAGATCACAAGAAAGAATGTGTGATGAGTTGATGAGCAAATGATCTCCAAGTCTCTCCAATTGATATCTATTAGTGAGGGTGTGTGACACATCTATTGGGCTTGCAAGCCTACATTACAAATCTGGCCGACCTTGCACGTGTGGTAAATAAAATCAAAATATATGTTCTGCCTATCCGAACAAGATGATCTTTAGATCAATCTTGTACCTCTCCGAAAGAGGAATCCAACAGAAATAGAATCATCATATGAGTAGTGCAACATGGAGTTTGGACTTAGTTTCCCAAAAATTAACAGATTGGTAGTAAGCCATCCACGCAAAGGGTTGGATACTAGACTGTTAATGATAGCTGCAACTTCCTCTTTTCGAAATAGAACACCACCATAGTCAAGCTCCAGATAATCCTTACTTCTTCTCGTAAAGTTTTTTGTTATGCATTTGAGCTTTGACAAGGTGGGAAATCTGTTTCTGTGTTTTCAACAATGTTGCAAACATCAGCATCAGGATAAAATGGGTAAGGGTCCAGAAAACCAAAAAATTGTAAAAATTGGCAAAATATTGGTAAAAATTGGTAAACATCGGCAAAATTAAGATACCATCAAAATATCAGTAAAAAATGGCAAACATCTGCATAGGCCAAAAAATCACAATTTTGTGATAAAACCAAGATGTTATCGAGATGTTTATAACACTGGTTTTAGAAACTAAAACCTAATGCTGGATAAAACTGAGGCATGTTTATCTGGTTGCGGTAGAAGATACATAAAGATCAGTGACATGGAGAGAGTAAAACGGGGTTTGATTTATTAAACTCTAGATAGGCATGTCCATATTGTAGTGTTGAATTTGTCACTCTGTCTGCTATGACCTACCATCATAGTTTCTTTTTTAATCCCGGATCTGTCAAACAGTGAGAGGAATCAAATCCTTCGAGCTCTAAATTTTTTTTATCATTTAAGTTGGATTTAGGTTGGGTGTAATTTAAATTTTGAATATTGTTTTTAAATTTTGTATTTGCACTGCAACAATAATTTTATGTAAATATCATATCTATAGTATATCTATTTATATATAAATCTAGTATTTTTTATTTTTAATCATTTCTATTTATATATAAATCTGGTATTTTTTTTTAATCATTTCTATTTATATATAAATCTGGTATTTCTTTTTATCTAGGGGATGATACCCATCGTAAAGAGGGCTACATAGGCTATTGTATGGAACAGAGGCAGTTAGTCCCACTACTTGAACTTGATTCTAAGACCTGGTTCTTGCTTTCAACCACTCAAGCTAGCTTACTAGGCTAAATCTCTTTCTTTAATATATATAGAAATATATTTATTTTCGTTTATAAATAACTTTGGCTAAAATATAGCATTATTATTTTTTATTTTTTCGTTATATTTTTTTATGAAATTGACACATGATGGACCTAAGCATTACCCATCCACGTTACCACACCTCTACCATATTACTTTACATTGTAGAAGCACCTTTCAGCACAACTAATCAAATGTGAGAACTCAATATGCACAGGGTTATGCTTCAGCCCTGAGCCTAACAGGCTTAAATTCAATATGATATTGAACTAAGGTCCATTGACGGTCTCGATATTCCCAACATGGCCTGTGAAGACTTTTGCAATATATTCTTCAGAATTAGAAAACCCCAGATAATACCTTGTAAACTATGATCTTGAATTAGGTGGCGTGACATGTCAATCTGGCTAGAAGTTAAAGGAAAATTTCTGAGTTAGATGAGGGAGTCTACAGGTAAAGCACGAGTGTGCTGCCAGTGAAAAGTTAGTTGACTTGATATGTTAGATGGTCAATTTATAAAATTATATAGAAATGTTATCACTTTGCTATATCAGTACGCATAAAATGCAAATGTTTTACACTGCACATCAATCAGACGGTAGTCAAATTATAATAATTAGGGGTTGATAGTAACTTACACATGGCTGGAATTTGTTGATGAAGGTGACAGATGATGCTACACTCAGACGTTTCCTACGTGCGAGAGATTTAAATGTGGAAAAAGCTTCTCAGCTTTTCCTGAAATATCTAAAATGGAGGCAAGCGCTTGTACCCTCTTGGTTATATTCCAGAGTCAGAGGTCTGCAACGAACTCAGGAAGAAAAAGATTTATATTCAAGGGTTCGACAAACAAAGGCGCCCCTATTGAAGTGATTCTTGCTGCAAGGCATTATGCTTCTGACAGGGATCTAGAGGAGTTCAAACGTAGGTGGAATGGCTAAACAGATGCATTCCCTCTAAATAAATTACTTGAGTCGTAAATTTCTAAATCATAGATTTTTCTGAATGCTTTGGACTTGTTGACACTTCAGGAGACATTTAACTTATTATTTAATAGTTCGCAATCTTATTGATCTTTTAATGTCATTCTGCAGGACTGATTGTCTATGGTTTTGACAAATTATGTGCCAGGTAATCCCTGAAAGAGACAAAAAAAATTAATTACATTAGCGACTTTTGTATTATTCTAGGGATTGCCCATAGTCTAAATATTCTTGCACTATTGCCTCTGATATCAGACCACCAAGGAAAAACTCAGAAGATGATTGCACATGGAATAATGCTTATTCAATCTTTGCAGCATGCCAACAGGACAGGAGACGTTTGTCATCATAGCAGATTTCTGGAGGGTTGGGGGTATAGTAATATGGATACCCGTGCCTACCTTGCAGCACTTGAAATTTTGCAGGTGAGCTTTATTTGCAAAAGGTGAAAGACAGGTCCCTGATTACTCTTTATGTTAATTCTTTTCAAATTTCAACCAATCTAAGAACATTCTGTACATCAACATTCACCACAGATTTCATTCTTTTTTAGTGTGTTAGAGTCAACTCAGTTTAATGTATGACTATGCCTGGAGAAGCATCCATGAGTCTGATGCTCTCAGAAGCTGCTATGTTGCAATCTTCTACTTCCTTGTTCTCTTCATTAAAATCCAATTCATATTAGACATGGACCAGATAGTTCTCCATAGCAGATCTAGTAAAACTGGCCTTTTCACTCTCTCTGCTTATATTACAGCTCTCTTCATCACCATGCACATGATAAAGACATAATTTCAATGCCTTTTCTGGGATGTACAAAGCATAGAATGAAATGATAAACAGTAGTACAATTTCTTGTCCTGTCAATCATTCCTGAAATGTTAGCTTAACCATTTGGCCAAGATTAGGTTTTTTTGGTTATGTACAAGGCATAATCCTACTGTGAGAAAGAATGCTATTTATGCTATCTTCTTCTGTGCTTTAAATGTAAACTAAATTTATGTATCTGCCAGCAACAAGAGCACTATATCTTAATTTTATGTCAAAGCATGATGCATCGATGAGGACATCTGTTACGTTGTGACAGAATATTGTATTATAGTTAGTCTCAAGTCTATTTAGCCGTCAGTCCAGGGTACATTAGTTAGATTTGTCAATTAAGTTGATATTTCCAAGGGTCTAGACTCTAAACTAGGTGCAGTATATTTCAGGTTGTGATTATTTAAAATTTTGTTGTATAAACTTTTGTTCAATTGAACAGGAGGCAGAGTTGTCTCTTCGATTTATGGCATTGTCATTATCATGTTCTGTGTGTTTGCATTTCTTATGTGGCTTTCCATATTACTGGTATTAAATAATTGAGGTCTGGGATTGAAGGGTTTTTTTCTCAAACTTTTTCCTCTTGGAAGGGAAGCCTGCTCTAATACAGGTCATATACTGAAAATAAGTTTCCTTTGTTTGCTCACAAACAAGTCTTCCTTTTCAGTTAATGCAGATGCAATCTTGGGATAACTCTACCTGGACTAAGTCACATTACCCTACCCATAAGAACCATGTACATGCAGTGATGAATTTGTTGCCAAAGCTCAAGGAGACTCTGTATTAAAGCAATAGAGATAACAGATAAATTGTCCATCTTGGAATGGCAATGTAATTGTGATTATCATGTCCAAGTGTCCAAGCCTAGAAACATGTATTCAATTTAGAGGCTATGCACGTAGGTGTACATCATTCCTAAGAACCATATTGTTCTTTACCTTTATCTGCTTGTCGAGTATAATCTTTAACTAATTAAAGTATGATTTTGTATATTCCCTCTAGTGGCTTATGAGCTACTTTAAGAAATAAGTAAAATTATTTTGTATGTTCCCTCCAGTGGCTTATGAGCTACTTTCGAGAAATAAGTAAAATTTATTGGAATTTTGTTAAAAAAGTCCCTTACCATTAACATAATGGCTCATCGAAATATAGTGTGTGGTTTGTTACCTCTCCTCTGTACTTAAGGATGAAATCCCTAATCCACAAGGTGCAACTTGAGAGTGTACTAGGATGGTTACCATTTTCACCTAACTTCTAAGCAACCTATCCTTTTCACATTAGTTGACTCTCCTCCTCGCTCAAGGGACGTATCCCCAGGTAGAATTTCACTAGAGTTAAACAACAAGGCACAAGGTGATAAGAGAGTAGCTTTAGTAAAACAATGTTTTTTGTATTTTTAGGAGTTTTTTGATGGAGGGATCTAGAGATTAGTGCTGATCCAACAAGGGAAAATGGAGCTGAGGTCAATCCAAGAGGGGGAAAGCTCATCAAAAGGTTAAGACTATATGACATCGTACATTATGCATGTCTCGGGAAGAACTTAACATTGTTGAAAATCGAAGTAAAGAAATGCTAGGAGGTCCTTGAAGAGTGTCACATCAAAACATTGCTAAAAGGTGTGGCCTACACAATAAAGTATTGCAAGCAACATCTCTAGAAGATGGTGGAAGGAGGAAACTCCTCACATGAAACTCTTTGGATGTGATAGTAGAAGAGGTCCTTGATGTCTCACATGAATGAGACATCAAGGGAGAAAGAAGGAGGAAACTCCTCACATGAAACTCTTTTGGATGTGATAGTGTTAATTTTGGGCAACTAAGTCCAAACTCCGGGATGTGCTTCTCGTATGATGATCCCGATATTTTTATTGGATTCCTCTTTCGGAGAGGTGTAAGATTGATCTAAAGATCATCTCTCGATCGGATGAGTAGAACATGTATTTTGAATTTATTCCACTTATGTGCTAGGTCTGGCTTGGAATATAATATAGACTTAAATGTCTTAAAGGACGTGTCACACACCCCCACATATGATTATAAATAGGAGAGTTTTGAGATCATTTCACACACATTGTGTGGAGGAAATTATCTTCTCTTCTTGGTGCATCCGTGTTAGGGCTTTCTCATGGAGCTGAATTAGGCTTTGATGTAGCATTTTAGGGTTGTGTGACACGCTTGGCTGAATGACCTATTGTAGACTTTGTTGGTTGAAGCATCCTGCTGATTGCTCGTAACGCTCATCATTCTTCTTCTTTTTCTATTGTTTCCTTGTCTTCCATCGATCGATTTATTTGTTCTATTTGCTTAAGTATTTTGTGCCCTAATCTGAAATGCCTGCATGGTACATGTTCAAATTTGCATGGTATCGCAGCTTAGGAGAAGGACAACACCCAACTTGTGAGAGAAAGAGAGGAGGTTACTACAACGTGGGAGAAGAAGACAGTCTAAAGCAGTGAACCTCCTTTATGGAGTTTTTGAACACTGTTTTGGACATCACTCACAAGTCCGCACATTAATTTCTGGAAGGCTGCATTACTTGACGGCTTGTTTGGGTGGCGTAGAGGCCTGAGCCTTGTGGCACATTCCTCCCTCGCATGAGTGAGCCGCAACTAGAGGAGTTGTTTCAGCCCACACACTGGCCTGCACACACACTGTCCTAGAGGCCAAGCGATGTGCAAAAGCTTTCGAGGCAGTGTGTGCAAGACCATGGGCTGTTATGCAGCGTTTGGAGGCTTTAAGTGTGGTCCAAAACCACTGCGTAGGAGGAAGATACAATTCTGTAGCAGGCGCACACTATTTGGAGGTCTAGAAGTGAAAAATAAAAATGTTATAATAGGCTGTCAAGAAGCCCTAACCAGTGACCTCCAGGGTTGGAAACCAAAAAGGTTCATTTTAGGACTGGTTAAGGGTTGTTTACAGAGTGAAAGACCTTGGGAGAGCATCCGCATGCATTCTCAGGGAGCTGTTTTCTTGAGTAGGATGCAAACCCTACAAATCAATTTGAGAAGTAGCTGGAGTAGTATCCATGCGAATTGCAGCAGAGAAGGAGGGGATCCCTCCCCAGGGCAATCCGCAGCCCTAAGGGAGCCAGGCTCTGGGCCTAGTAGGAAATGGCTGTTAGGGGACAGCGTTTTGGTGCCCCAACCAGACCCCTGACTGAGTGGTAGTCAAGGAGACCTTAAACAGCAAGCTTTGAGGCATGTTTTTTTGATACATATGTGTAGACGTTAGATCCTGTCTTTTTGGACTGTTTGTGGATTATATCCCAGCAGATTTGGGTACCCTATTTAATGAAGTCTGCTGTGTTGGAAATCGGGCCCTTTTGTGACTTAATTCTGGACATCTCCCAGAGCAGCAGCCAAATGGTTGACAAGGATTTGGACGCATGCCTGTAGCATTGGACAAATTATTGTATGCTGACACAAAAGTATAAACATATGATCTCTATCACTGTGATGAACATCTCATATGATACAGAAGGCTATCTCCTGTGACGCAAAGACTCTGTAATCGTCTAAAAAGGGACCTGGAAGGAAGCCAAGGCTTATGATCACTGTGTAGCACCAAATTCATGAAAAGAATAATGGACTAATCAACACATTACTCAGAAGCTCGAACTTTGCAGCATCTGTGACTTGAATTGTAAGGTAGTACTGTGGCATGCACCCTGCATAAGCAACATTTTGACATTGTTTGAATGATAGTTTGCAATGTGCATTCTCAGTGAAGTATAATGAAAACGCAAAAGCGTTTCGCTATAATGCGGGAATGGTTAAACACCTACTGGTAACTGAACGCGCGCATTTTATTTTTTTTTTGACATTCTGCCTCCCACCTCCCACCTCCCACCTCCCAGATTTTGACATTTTATTTTATTTTATTTAACATTTAATACATAGGCCGAGTATGAAGCACTAATACTAGGATTATAAATATTGGAAAAATGGTGCTAAAAGAATTTCCATTCATGGGGATTATGAGCTAATCATAAAACAAATAAAGGGAGAATACTCGAAAACTACCCTAGATTAAGAGCATTTAGAAATTTGAAAGTCAGATTTTTCTAGAGAGTTTTGTGGAATATGACCTTTATGCACTTCCCAGGAAGAAGCATCCTCACATAGTCTGCTGGCCAGATTTGTAAAAATGCCCTATCCTGTTCCATAACAGACAGAGAAGGAACATCGGCCAATTGTTCAAATATAATTTTAGGTATTGGTGTGTTTGGAAATGATAAACAGATTCAAAATTTTCCAGCTCTGCTGATGAGTTTGAAGAAGATAATATAGATTGTGATTGGTGGATTTATAAGATAAAATAGTCAGACATTCGATTTAGAAAAATAGTTAGACAATATAGTTGTAAATACACATGTAGATAAAGTCATAGTTAAAGTGTAAAATTTTTGAAATAGATCAAGAGAAAGAAAATTTGAAATACTTCAAATAAAGGATAATGTTTTACCTAGAGGTTTGGTTCCATTAGAAAATTGTTTGATTTCAATAGATGTATCTAAGAACGAAGATTGAGCTTCCACAGTAGACAGAAGAATGCATGTAAAGGCACCTAAAAACAACCAAAAATGATAAAAATGTCTAAGTCACTATCAATTACCGTAAAGAAGAAATACATTGCTCTGCTCTAAAGAATTTACCGATGTATTTTCCCAGAGCTATGAAGACCTCAAAGCTTATGATACTAGTATTATAAAACATAAAATCCTAAATTAAAGAGGATCAAAAACCCTTAAGAAAAAAACTTCAAAGAACAAATCTAGTATTGATGCCTTTAATTGAGAAATAACCAAGAAGATGTATGATGCTAAGATCATGTTCCTTAGGCATTTCAAATGGGTTTCAACATAGTACCAACAAGGAAGAAAACATGGAAATCAGATTGGTGTATAGATTTTAGAAAACCTTAATAAAGTCTCACTAAAGGACAAATCACCATTTACTTAAGATGGATCACATTTTACAAAAGGTAGTTGAATTTATAGGATTGTTAGATGGTTTTCAAGCTACAACTAGGTTTTTGGTTCACCGATTGACCGTGATAAAACAACCTTCTTAATACTCCATGGGGGTACTCTTCATGTATGTGAAGATTCTTTGGGTTGGGGTTGAACGTTGAGGTACATTTCAAAGGGAAATGAATATTTCTTTTGTCAACAGAAATTGGTAGATTTATTGTTATATATCTAGATGACATCACCGTTTATTCCAAAACTCGATGAAGAACATTTTGTTACATTTGAGAAGAGTTTTTTTAGAAATGTAGGAGGTTTAAACTTACCAAATCCCAAGAAAACACTTTTTGCCTCGAAGAAGGAAAATTATAGGTGGTCATATCACTTCTAAAGAAGGTATTAGGATTGATCCCGTAGAATTGAAGTCATTCCGAAAAATCACCATCCTAAAAAGTATTAAAGAACTTCAATCATTTATTAGAAAGATAAACTTCTCAAGTATGATTAATTCTCAACCTTACAGTAATCTCTTTAAACATAATAAACATACCAAAAGAGATTCGTAAACAATATGGAACATTGAAGCTAGGAAATAATTTTATCAAGTAAAACAAGAATTGACAAAAGTAATTAGTTCGTATCACTCACATTTTACGAAAGATTTTATAATCTTTTCTATTTGCATTTAAACACATTATTGCAACTATTCTTTAAAGAAAAAATGAGGGATATGAGAAAACTCATCGTATTCTTTATATGCTTTACAAGCATTGAAATATAACATGATGGAGAAAACAACCTTTTCCCTAATAAAAGCAACTAAATATTTTAGAGTACATATTCTCCATTCTCACATACACTTTCAGTGTACCAAATTTTGTGGTGAAGGGATATTTTGACTCAAAATGATCATACAGATGGTAAAATAAGATAAATGGATTTCACTAATTTCGAATATGACATAGAAATAAAACCTACCAAGCTTATCAAAGGATTGTGGACTAGCCAAATTAATGGTTGAGTTTAATTTTCAAGTATTGGATATCAACTTTATAGCGTTACATTAGATGATCAAGAGGAGTAAAGTATCTAATAAATTGATGAGGCTTTTATAACCTCACCCTAGTACAAACCTCATTTTTGTTTTGTATTTAATTTGAATGCTCATCCCTGTTTAACCAAGAGAAAGGTTAAATTTAAAGTTAAAAGTACCAAATTTTTCATCATAGATAATGTTTACATTGGAAACATGCTATGTGTATCTACTTAAAACACCACATGATGATAAACAATTCACAGTGAATTTCAAGAAGGTGATCATGTGGACATTTGGTATTGGAAAACCACTGCTAACAAGATCCTTCAAGGTGTTTTAATGGCCTACCTTTTTCCTAATGTCCATGAGAAAGAATTTTTGCCACAAAGGGCCACATATTTGAGGGAAAATAAATATATTGCCTCTACCATTAAAACCGAGACCGTTGAAAGTTCTTTTTCAACAATGGCGTTGGATTTCATTGAGAAAACTATCCACCATCCTCTCCACTAACATAAATGGATCCTCACACCATTGACTATTTCACCAAATGGATTGAGGGTTACACCCTTCCAGATTAGAAACCGATGCTACACTATCAAATTTCCTAGAAACCAACATCCTCATCAAGATTTGGATGTCCAAACAAGCTCTTAACACAGACAATGTTGCAACTTTGAACAAATAAAATGATATATTTTTGCAAATAAGATATCATATTACTTTGGGACATTAAAACCGTTTATTACCCTCATGGTGAATAAGCAGTTAACTTCCTAAATAAATTCTAGTCATATTATCAAAAAGTATGCTTGAAGATAACAAAAACTCACACAATACGTCGATAAATGCACTTTTGGGTCGATAGGCTTACTACAAAGAAATCAATTGGCATGTCACCACACCAATTGTTTTATGGGATGGATATTTTTCTCATCTTCTTTTAAGAGTTCCAATTACAGAACATAATTCAACTAATGAAGAGTTAAAGATGGCTACAAATAAGGACAATTAGACCATTCAACCGCAACAATCTAGGGAATAAGTCTAGTAGCCAGCCACGAGTTATCCAAGATAATGCCAAAAATATTTTTGACAGAAGAAATCAAGGAAGATTATTTCTAATTCTGAGTGACAAAGAGCTAAAGTGGGATTTTAGAAGAGATGACAAGGCAAGTATGTAGTAAATTTTACAACTGTGGGAAAGGACCATATATCATTTATAAGCCAGAGGTCACAATGCATTCTTTCTCAAAAGAAATCGATGGAACAAAATTCCTAGTGGACCTGCGTGAATGGTAGTCAAGCATTATTTCTCACAACAATAGATATTTTTCTTAGATGAAATCATTGTAAATATCACTAGGCTTACTTATTAAGGATTGGGGTGATGAGAAGTCCCCAAGCTTGTGATTGATATGGCACCATAATTACTAAACAACAAAAATAAATCGTATGTAAACTTACCGAAATAGAACATTCAAGGTTATTGATCAAAGGTTCTCGTAATCTTCGATACTAAAGTGCTAACTTAGCTGAGCCACCGTTAGGGTCATATAATTTATAGATCTCAAGGTGATTGGATATTTTATCTCAAGTTATTTGATATTGTAAACACTTCAATCAGTAAATGATTTCAAAACATATAAAAGAAAATGAAAAGAGGTATTTAAAAAAATGAATAAAGAGAAAAGAAAAAGAAATAAAAATAGAGGAAGAGAATAAAAATAAGATGAAAACCCACAAAAGGAAAACAAAAAGAAATAATGTAAAGTGTTGCAAATTCAATGCCACTACTAATACAGTTTTTATGTCAACAAAGTATGTTGTGTGCGCTAGAAATGCCACAATCACTAATCATTTGTTTAATCATACAAATTAATCATGGTTAAATACAAGTTTAAATTTCTCGTTAATTAGACTCAGAACAAAGATTTCAAATCGTTTAATCTTGGCTAATGACTAGTTAGGTAGAAAATGATTTCGGTTCAATTGTTTGTCGAATCAATGGAGAAATATGGAGATAGATTAGTATTTTAGTTTTCATAAGAATTAAATGTGGGTTTTATAGTTCAAATGCAATTTTGGGAAGAAATGAATAAAGTTATTTAGAAAATATTGGAGTTAAAAGGTAGAAGGGGAATAATTTTTGTTTTTAAAAATAAACATCTTTACTTAGCCCAAGTTTCAACAGTATGTAAAGGAGTGCTAAAGGATAATGTTATTTTTCATATATATTCTTAATCCAATTTTTTTTCAACCGAATAAAAAACACTACATACAAACTTTTGTCATGTTGTGTTGCCAAGTACATTATCCAACGCACGTACTGGTATCCGGGCACAACAAATCAGCGTGCGCGGTTCGGGCCACGCCTCTCTATCCCATTCACCGACGGGGTGGGGGGGGTGGGGGGCGGGGGGCCCGAAAACATGGTTTTCCCCCGCCCAGTCCCACCATGTGGCTCCCTTCCCCGCATTTTTCACCCCCCTTGCTCAATGCCACTAACCGCCTCGGCCCCCCCTCCAAACCACTCCCCCCTCATCTCTTTCCCATCGTCCTCAATCCCCTCTCCTTCTCACGATCATTTCTCCCGGCCACGTGTTCCCAATCATTGCTCAATCCCTTCCCGTAAATTTACCATTTTCACATTAAATTTAGTAAACTACTTGAATTCAGTAAACACGGCTCACCGCAACGCAAAACCCGCTAATTCTCAAACCATGAACCTCATTTTAGTTTTACCTTTTATGTTGCATAATTATCCGCAAATCAATTTTAATTTTCTAGGCTTTTCTAGTGTAACTTCAACTTTCAGCTAATAAAACTTTTGATCGAGCATCAATGTTCCGTTTTCCTCTCCAATCACCACAGACCTACAAATTATCTTTGTAAACTATTCATTTTCCTCATCCTTGATTCTGTTAAATTTCCTCATCATAAAGATGCTCTCCCAAGAAGAATAGTCCAGAGGACTTCGTCACACCCTAATTCATCCTCCAGCTGATCTATACCACATCCCCTTAACCGATAAGGACTACAAAATTCTTTGACAATAATGTGATTTTTGAAACTTCTTCAACTTCACTATTGATCAAGACAAATTTGTAGATAAAACATATGATCGGGACTGGAGTTGAATTCCTCACTCATATTTTTACCCAACCTTGATGCTCAAGAATTCACCAAGATGCCAAGCCTATTATGTCCCTAATCAAAGAGCAATTATATGCCCCTACTAGTGAAATTATTTTTCATCACTATTACCGCTAAATCCATATATCCATGATGCAGCCCCTTTATGGAAAAAATAGTACACCATTCTCACGAGAAGCTTTGACATAACTTATAAAAAATCTTGATTTTGCCAAGAGAGTGAGGTGATTTACCTTTTCCTACCAAACACCCACCTTAACAAGAACAATCCACCCACATACTTCCCCAATATTCTCATCAAGCTAAAAATTATATCCGTAATATCATATATTATGGGTTATTATTCTATCGTTGGTAGATGAACCCATCTTAGGTTTCCATCCATTTTTTTTCCAGCGTATAGTAAGCTTCTCTAATATCTTTTAATTTCAGCCAATCAGACTTACGTATTCATGAATAATTCCTAAAGTTTCAAATCGAGGAAGTTTTCAAATATAACTGAATTTTGGTTCACATGTTTTTACACACGCGTAGAGTGTTTAAATTTTCCATGCGTAAATTAGATGAAGAGGGAAACCAAAAAACTACCATATTATGGACTTCTTAGTGATGAGAGAGCTAGAATAATTCACTTACAAACAACACATTGAATATTTTATCCACCTGCAAATGAGTGTATTAAAAAGTTCAACATAGCGTAGGATTAGTGAAGACGTTAAAATAATCTTACATCTAACAAAACAAGAAAAGGTCGGAGACCTGTACTTGTATCAGAAATACACCGAAATCAGAGGTATAAAAGAGTTACACCTGAAAAACTGCCAAAAATACCTCATGAGGATTTTCAATTAGAACACATTAGACAACAAGCAATTGATATATACACTTTTTGTCGTGCCTAAAAGAACACAACAGATCACATTACGTATTAGTTCCTTTATATGTAATAACAATCAATGAGAAGAAGCAAGATAAGCTTCTCAAGGAGATGAAGTTAAGCCTAAGTTTTACATGGTCTTATGATCCCCCTCGGGCATTATTTCTAGATTGAGAGAAAATAAAATCATCCACACACTCATCCCAAGGCCTAAAATTGAGAGATATGTGAACCACCTAATGCGAAGTAGAGAATACCTTGTAGGAAGTCGAGGAGCAGCTTGTTTCACATCCACTTCAAGGAAATCCCATTCCTCAATAGAAAGCAACCAAAAGACAGAGAAGAAGAGTCACTTGATAATGAAGTAATTTAAAATTATGCATGAAGAGGAAAAAAATTAACTGTTAGATGCGTAGAAAATTTTAGAACAGAAGTGGCCATGATAGTTAAGGAAACACCATCTTCCTCTGTGCAGTGGCAATTTTACTGCATATCCCAGAGTGTCACCGTATCCCGTATAGCAAACACATTGTCCGTACTAAAAGGTTGTTCAAGGGGAGAAAGAAAAGACGATTTTTGACAGACGAGAGAAACAAACCGAAGAATGAGATTTTAAGAATAGTACCTATACCCGCCTTTGAAGTGACCTCCAACCCGCGTAGCAGGTTACTTTCAATTTTTATTCGTAGAAAGGAAAATGCGTATAGCATTCCTTGAGGCTCAACCTACAGCTCAAATCAACACCGTATTACAAGTAAGAGAATTTCTAGGTTCAACACAAAAGACATACATCCCATCGACCAAATGAAGAAGTATAAAAAAATAGGTGAAATTATTTGGCTCCACTTAACCATCACTACCATGATCAAGTTTCAAATTGCAAGCCATTTTAATATCAAGTCACAATGAAGATGTGAGAAGATTTCTTTCTTTTTTGAAAAGACACCAGGATTAAATCCTTAGATGATCGTACGCAGCGTGAATATAAGTATAGACTTAGAACATGAAAGTTGCATGAGTTGATCAAGAAAAGAATGTTGAAATTGCAACATTGGAGGAAGTAGCTGAAGTATTGCACCACCTAAAATTTTCTCACAAAGGATACTGAAGAACAAAAGACCCAAAAAGATATGATGAAGCTAATCATGGAACAAATGCTCGTATTAGACAAGGAAAACCTGGTCGAGAAAATGATCGATGAAAAGGAACACAGTGCAAAACCATCCATGGTCTTTAGATGTTGTACCCTTTGTAGCACCCTACCAACAACCGTAACTTCAATCAGACCTTCCATACGTTCTAACAAGGGCATTGACCAATTGACAAAAGTTGTGGAGAAATTTTCAATTCATATAGAAGAGATTAAAAAATTAGCATAAATTCAAGGTACCACAGACCGAGACTGGTGGAGTGAAGTCGCAATTTTGTCAAGCTTCTGTAAATCTGTATCAGTTTAGAGGCTAAAAATCTAAAAGAGAATCATCTGTTAGTACTGGTCGCCCAAGCATGAGATTATTTGGACGAATATTATAAATTCTATTATTGAAATTCTAAGCATGTATCTTATTATTTTTTATAATTTTTTTTTAACAAAGAAACACAGTCATGACCCGAGACTAGTCGTAGGATATGCCCTCCAAAGATATAAATATCATTAAGTTCCCAACCAACACAGGAATTGATGATTTAGGAATCGATGACAGGACAAGAACAATTTCGGGAGGTAAATAATATTCGACAAAAAATAATCTTATTGCTGAAGTGATATAGTACCGAGTTTGGAAATAACAGTTGAATAGATTTTTCATCATGATAGAAGTTTCAATTAGAAAGACCACCGATTTTTTTAATTAATGAAAAAATGAATACTCACAGAAGACGATATTAGAAATCAAGGGAGGTATCTAGAGACAACAAAAATTTTCAAACACTGGGGTTAGTTATTGAGCAGTAGGGCTTTTAGAAGCCATGGGGAATGATTTGTCACCCAATATGAAGTAAATCATATTTTTGCATGTCAAAATTTCACAGCAAAGTATATCGAGGTTTATAAAATTTACTATAAGGTAACTAACTTAACCGTTCCGTATGAAGATGACAGATAAAATCGTAAAATTACTAGACTAATTAGCATCTGTATGTACCAAAGTTGATATGTGCTAGCACATTGATGTAAACACAACTAAACGTCGCAACACAACAATGGCCAATTCATCACAAAATCCTCCAAAACAGAGCCAATATCTCCAACAATTATTCATATTTCCTATTAACTTCAGGGATTGACAATCTTTCTTATATTAGTGCGACCATACTGTCTGTTAAGATAACGATTTTGTAATGATTTTGTAATTACTATACAATAATTCACATTTTGAAGTGTTCTAGGTTGGTTGTTGAATATAATTTTCCAAGTTATTGTAAGTTTTCTGTTGTTGGGATCATTAATACAAGGACACTTTTCATGATTCATGTGTACGAATTGGTGATGTTTTTCCAAGAACCATGTGTTTATTCATTGTTTTCTTTCAATTGTCATTTCTTAAAATCTTAATTGTATTGTTTAAACATGATTTAATAGGATTTTTTGGAATATGCAACTTTATTTTGTTGTAGGTAATTTTTATGTTTTATGTCAAGCGAAATTAAGGAATTATTAATCGTCTTAGTTTTGATCGAACCTTTCATTTCTTTTGTTTCATATTCACTTAAAAATTTAAAATATCCAACTAGTGCAACCTAGTTTTTATCCGTGAAATTCCTTCAAAGTTTGAAGGAAATCCATTTAATTTTTAGACTCCATAGCCCAATGGAATTATAAGATTTCAATCAACCAAAACAATCCAATAAAATCACAAACAAACAAACAATTTGGTTACGTAGCCAACTAGCCTAAACTTATAAAACAAAGATAAAATTTACAGAGATATCCCCTCCGAAGTCATGTGGCTAGATCCCAACTTCCAAAGTAGTTTTGATTTTTTCCTCTATGTTTACTCTCATAATCTCACAAATTACGCAACGATAACACATTTCTATAATGTGAAAGACCCTTCTTGGGATCTATTTGTTGGTAGTTAAAAGCACCACGTAAAATATAATTTAGGCTTCTCCACCATATTGGCCCTAAGAAAGGACAAGTTGGCCTCAAAAAAGGAATTCAACTTCAAAAATAACTATAAGGAAAATCAATTATTTGATGTTGACTCCACTAAATAAGTTCGAATTTGTGTAGTTTGGGGAAGCAAGAAAAGTTTGGTAGCATTTTCTGGAAGAAGAGGAAAATCGCAAGGAAAGAAGAAGGCCCTCTGGCGATAGAAGCTGCACCTTATCTCTCCTACCTTACCATGGTTATGGAGTGTTTCATGGAGCCAAAATTCTGGAGAAGTTAGTACTTGGGGGCACTGGGTTGTTACAGGTCGTAGTCGCTAGACAAAAGACTATTAAAGTTGCTTGGTTCAATATATCGGGAAGACCCACTTGGTGGAGGAGAAGGCATACAGTCTAAGGTCTTAGTCTATCTCATTTTGAATTCACCAAAGGAAGAATTTTTATTGAGTTTTCCTTACATAGGGGTTTTCATTTCATAAAGTGCCTACATATGGTGTATTTGATCTTCGTGTTTTCCTTTTTGGTAATTTATTTAAGGAAACTAAGATAAAAGAAGAACATACGAAAAATAATTATAACCCAAAGATATCACAAGTAATTATCAAACAAAGAATCTTTCTCTCGCTTTTCCGATTTTCTAACATGACAGCTCCTATCACTATGTAACGAAAGAAGCACTAAGGTGGAAGTAGAATATTTCCCAAGACAAGAAAACAAACAGCATCGAGCATCGTGAGCTAGCCGCAGTTGGGAGGGCTTCATCGTTAAGGCTATTAATGTACCAAGGAATGGAACCGAAATCGAATAGATGTACCAATGATGATAATGAACTTCGACTAGGTCACAGGTCGAGGGTCGGTACTTAGAAATAAAGCCGGGTCGCATCAAGGAGCAAGGTCACCCCGAGTGGGCTTTGAACTAACTAGTATTGCCACCAAAGCGTAAGGCACCAACATCCTGATGGTGGAATTTTTGTCACAATTTCATACTACCATGGGGATTACTCGTATAAAGAAGGCTCGCTCAAGAATAGACCCTAATCGGCCCGACCTTTCGCATGGTCATCGCCACCCAGGCCGTTACGCGCACCGCCACGCCTGGAGAATATAAATATATAAATATATATATATATATATATATATATATATATATATATATATATATTAAGTATGTCGAATGCACCAATGAAGAGCATCCACTTTCGACTAGATCAAAGGTCAAGGGTCAAGCGAAAAACAACAAAAGTGGCCTCTTAGAGCACCGACTTACTACTTCCTCGATCTAAATACTTCACTACCACGTGGGCCACTAAACCACCGGCCACCCAGGGAAATAATTTATTATTTGTTGTGAAAATAAGATAATTAATTTTGCTTTATACTATATATATATATAATTATTATTTGTTGTGAAAATACAGACAATTAATTTTTTTATACTATATATATATATATATATCTATATATATATATATATATATATATATATATATATATATATATATATATATATATATATATATATATATATATATATATATATATATATATATATATATATATATATAGTTTATTGTAGAATGCGTCTCTCGAACAATTGTGCTCATACGCCAACGAAGAGCATTGACCCCGACTAGGTTTACGTTCATGTGGTTGGGCCAAGAAACAATGAAAGTGGTCAGTCTATAGAGTAACTTTGACCGATCAATACTTTGGAACGTAAAAATATATTTTTTTATTATGCTAATAAAATAATTAACTTATTTAAACGCAAAGGAGTAATGTACCCCTAATGTCAAAGCTTTATTCGACTTCCGATCACTCCATTTGGGCCCACTTGCTCGTTGATGACAAAATGAACATTTACAAGCTTTTTCAATTTAATATTAATTGTGCTTGATTTATGGGAGTAATCAAGGTTGAAGCTTCATAAAAATTTTATTCGATTTTCTTTAAAAATTCACCGAATATGTACCTATTTATTTTAAGTATGTGCTAAACGCAATGATATGTATATTTTAGTAACTATAATCAAGATATTGTATTAATTCAACACCCTTGTAAAATGAACTGAAGTGCCGTTAGTTGGGAGTCGGTATCAATGGAGTCGCAAGTCCACTCCAAATAGGAAGGAGTAAATCGACCTCGACCTACTTTGGAAACTACAACAGGTTGGAAATTAGAATGACATTAACTCACTTACACACACGATATTTGAAGATGGCCACAAGAGGCTCCGCCATCACATAATGATACCATGGCATAATCGTACCTACTCTAAAAGAGAAAAAACATTGTAATAAGACCCAAGGTCCAATAACCAACCGAATGTAAAATAAATATAATTCAAAAGTTTTAATTTTAATTTTTTTTTTAATTTTTTTTCAATGTTCACTTTAGAAATTGCTCCTTTAATTTTTAGCGAACAAACATTAACTCAAGGGTCAACACAAAATCAATTCGTTATATCCTTTCTAGCGGAGAGTGTACACATATCTCAATGTACACTAAATAGATATTATATAAAATAAGTGAAAATAATTTTTTTTTATCATTTTTTTTATAGCATGTTATTCTGCCAAGTATAGATTCATCTTACTCCAAGAATTACCAAGCGCTAAGAAGAACCAAATCTCTCCACATGAAAACCTTTTTCTCAAATTTTACACCTAATTTTTTTTTGTATCTTGAGAAATTTGATTCTATACTTAGTGTAAATCCAAAATTAAGATGAATAAAGACTTCAAAGTCAATTAACTAATTTTAAAATAATTAAACACTAATATATTAATACCAAAGAAAATAAATTAAATTCCCTATTCTCTTATTCTTTGACTAAACAGAAAACTAAAATTGTTTGTTACTTGAATTTTACATCATTAAAAAAATTCTTCAATTTTTTTGTACGTTACTTAAATTCACATCAATAAAGCTCTTCCTCCGAGTGTATGAGGAACTCCTTTGTAATTTAATATTGAAATTTCTTATATAAATATTACTTATCAAAATGAGTATCGAAATTTTAATATACAAATACATAAATCATTGTAATATAAATCAGCCTAGATTCATCTCAACTTTAATCTACTGAAAAGCGAGAGGATTTGTTTCTAGGCTAAAACTCATTTTTTTGAGTGAAAAAAAAAACTTAAGGAAAGGTTTTTAAAATTTTAAGAGATTTGATCCTCTGGACGATTTATAGATCCAAAGTTAAGACAGACTTAGATCGGTTTCGCCATGTGTGGCCGAGGTGAAAATCTATCAAACATGATTAATTTTATCAATATGTAAATAAATATAATATTAATATAATTATTTTAAATATGCTAAATATGTGTGATATTAACTGTCATTTTAATATTAAATTTTTCTTAGCTACCCATTTATTAAGATGATAAATATTGTTAATAACTTTAATGATGAAAAAAGGAGATGAAATAAAAAAAATTTGAATGCAAAGTGACAAATGTAATAGTGTTGAATGACAGAATGTGAATAATAAGAACAAATAATCATGTTAAACAGCCTTCATTGTGATCAATCTCGAACTATTTTCTTCTACTATTCTTATTGTCACCCTCTTGTTAGTTTTTTCATCTTCTCATATCTATTATAAGAAAAGGACAAACTTTGAAATCATAAAACCATTTAAAGCTTTAGCTCAAGTTGTTGTAGTAAACATCATACCTGACTTCTCACTTCCAATATTACTAGGTTTAATTACTACAATACAAAAAGTAAATGTACATTGCTAATAATTTTTGTGCTTACATTGAAATCAATACGCATTGTTAATCCAATCTACTTTAAAATTAATGTACCATCATACATCCCACAGCAACGGAAATCAATATCTACATCTAAATTAATGCATCTAATGCAATCAATTAAAATAAAACAGAACAAATTATACACTTAAACTGCATCACTGCACATAATGAAAGTAATCATTAGGATTAGAAATCAAGAGATTCACACTCAAATCAATGCATCCATGGTAAGCAAGAAAATAGATTAGAAACTAACATCTACACGAATCAATGCATTTAGCAAGTGATCAAACAGGATTAAAAATCACCATCTACTCGAAATCACCTATCAGTGAAAACAATCAAATAGATTAGAATGGATTCACATTGAAATCAATGCATCTAAAAGAAATCAAATATAATTATAAATCAACATCTACATTGAAATCAATGCATCTAGTGAAAGCAATCAAATAGGTTTAGAATAACCATCTACACTAATCGATGCATTTAGTGCAAGAAATCAAATAGATTGGAAACCAACGCTCCATCGGAATCAACAGTGGGCAATCAAATGTGATTAGAAATCACCATCTACATCGCAAATCGTCTATCATAGTGCAAGCAATCAAATAGGATTAGAAATCATATACACCGAAATAAATGCATTTAAAAGCAAGCAATCAAATAAGATTAGAAATAATCACACCCAAATCAATGCATCTAGCAAGCAATCAAATAGGATTAGAAACCAAAATTCCAGGACCAACTAATGTATTTAGTGCTATAGAAATCAAATAGATTATAAACTTCCATCATCTACACCGAAGAATTCATTTATTGCAAGAAATCAACAATTAGAAATCATCTATATTTAAACTACTTTGCATCGTAGGCAAACAATCAAATATCATTAGAAACTAA
Organism: Pinus albicaulis; assembly: GCA_034641835.2. NCBI lineage: Eukaryota > Viridiplantae > Streptophyta > Pinopsida > Pinales > Pinaceae > Pinus > Pinus albicaulis. The sequence goes on along the minus strand of CM076572.1, from coordinate 948,708,398 downwards.
GACGAACACGAAAATCAATGCATCTAGTGTAAGCAATAAATAGTATTAGAAATCTCCATCTACACTAAAATCAATGCATCTAGTGCAAGAAATATTCTTCCCCCTTCCTCCATATTTATACTTCCTTCATCTTCCTTATATTCTTATCTCAAATCCCCCAAACACATACTCTTTTCCTTACCCATATCTAACAATCATTCGTCCATCCCTCCTCTCTCCATCTCCATACATTATTTTGTCACCATGAGCCTGACTCCACAACATGGGTCTATCACCATCCATATCATGTTCCCCTTTTATAGGTAAAATATACTCATGTTCCCAAATTAAGTCTTAAAAAGGGAGAAAATCTCTTTAAAACTTTAAAATATTACCTTCCACACTTTTTTACAGATTCTTCTCTGCATCCGCTCATTCTTTCTTCCATTAGTCACAACAATCGTTGCTCTGTTTCGCCACTAAAAACCGATCACCCCTATAAATATAAAAAGTAACTTTAGTTTATTTGTTGAATATTCTCCGAACCGGAAGCCCTTGCAGTCACTAATTCGAGCTTTATCCTCTACTCAAGTGAGCTTTCAGGTATCCTCGTCAAAGGAACCCAACCTTCATGGAGGAACTTATCCTCTAATGGGATCTGAAACTACCTTTAATCTTCATAATTGAGTTAAAGTTTCAGGTTGAAGTGGTGATATTGAACGTGGCAACATCGATTTGTATAGATTCTGGAAAGTTGAGAGGTTCATAAATTTCATAGCGAGAACTAGTGTTGTCATGGTACATTAAAGATTACACCCTTTGTGCAGTGACTTCCATGTTGGCTGGCCCCTAGGAGAGAAGGCTTATCAAACTGAAGAAAATGCTTGGGAGATTTCAGGAGAACATACAACATCAAGGCATTGTAATATTTCATTTTTTAATTTATGCGGATAATACATATATCTCTTTTTTCTCATTTCCTTGTTTCTAACCATGAAAACATGTCACATTTCGTAATTTCGATCGTAAGTTGACGCAGTCGAATATTACACTCAGTGCTTTGATATTTTGTATTGCTCAGGATTGTGGGTTCTTTTCCCAAGATTAACTTTCTTCGGAGCGAAAGAAAAAAGGCTACATCAAAAGTCCTAATTTATGTAGGAGCACAACCTCCTATTTCAAGGTCAATAATGTAAAAATACAAAATAGTTCAGAGAGAGACATATTCAATGGATCTGTTTCCTAGTTACTTTGGAGCACTAGGGAGATCGCTCGTCCACAAGAGGTATTAATCCGTCAGTGTACCAGACCACTTGAGAAGACAAGTTTCTTGTTTTATTTGGTTCGCTAGTCGACATTCTATCTTTCTCTATTTAGATCAAGTGTGGTGGGTAAAAAAAAATTACATGAGTCCGAGATAAAGAAAACTTTTTTTAATTTTTTTCCAACTTTTTCTTCTCCGTGTCAGAAAAGAGCGCGACCACGCAAACCTGTTATTAGTTTTCTAGTGCACATGTGCACCTGCTTTCACTAAGAAGTCAAGACAACTTCAGAAATTTTTGAAAAAATAAAATTTTCTATTCTAGAGTTAGGATAATGCAATATTTTGGGTTTAACCTAACTCACCTCGTCGTTAATCAGATATGAAGTCCTTCATCAATTTTAGAGTCTTGTTTGACAAATCATCTTTTGCATTATACAACAGATTTTTTTCTCAAGCTGTTGCTCCTTTGAAGATAAATTCATTTTCAAATATCATTAAGCCTACGTTATTGTCTCTCGAGCCACCACATGATTATCAAGTAGCCTTACCTTTTTTAATATTTATTTCTTATTCGATTTCAAATGTAAAAGCTTCTAGATCACCAAAGTCTAATTTATCTCAAGCTAGTTTTTTCATGATTTCATTTCTTAAGCATAGGTTAAGTGGAAACATTTTTATTTTGATTACAACTACAGAAATCAAAAGACAATCACAGGTACCTTTTGTGTTGTAGATTGATAATTAGAGTTTGATTTTCTTTTGAATATTTTTTACTTTTAGGTTTTCAGAAAATTGATTTTTTGAGATTTGGTTTGTTTATCAAAATTGTGGTTTTTGTCTTTGAAATCATCTGCATCTCCTTTCAAAAGAGAGTTACTGATCACGTTTCTGAATTGTGTTCTGATGAAATTGTTTCCTTTTCACCTAAAAGGAATTTTTATTTGAAAGTTTATATTTTCTAATTTTGTCCTTTTTGAGTTTAAAAAAGTCCTTCAACTTTCTCCAAATAGAATCTATCAAACAAAAGAGTTGCATTTTCATATATCAATGCATTTAGAATATTTTGAGTCGTCTTCACAATATCATCAAGTCTCACATCCATATCATTTTCGCATTTATGGAACAACGTGTAACCAATACAGTATGAATAAAATCAATTTAGATATATTTTACATTTTGTAGGGTTCAATAATCCTACCAATTTATCTTAGGTTAGTGCTTTTAGAATAGGCTGTTGTAATAAAATTTTAAAGTGCTTAAAACAAAAAAATTAGTATCTGTATTAGGTAAATCCAATTGTTGCATTTGCACTGGGAAGCTATTCTTAAAGAGTCAAGCACAAGGTCATGTTGGACTCATGAGGTATCGTGTTGGCATGTGTTGTCCTTGATGGCAACCTAATTGATGAAATGAGATGATTGGAAATGACTGCAATATGATGCAGTGTTGTCCTTGATGGCAACTCACTGGCTGAAGCCGATGGCAAAATAATTGGCAAAAGGTCAAATAGAGAAGAACAGAAGAACAATATGGAGTTAGACAGTAATGAGAAAGAATACAAAGTGCAACAGTATGCTTTTTTTTTAAAATACAACACGCATTCAAAAAGGATGGCACGTTCATTCGTAGTTCCGTACTACTTAGAGGGAGCAAGCGTAGTTTATTTAAAAACAGTTTATTTCTTGACGCTTTAAGCCCTTACACAACCAAGTATGAAGAAAATTGGATTAAAAACAACGATGTCCGCAAGTTTTAAAAAGGAAAGATCAAGTGGTCCTCACCACCTTAGCGCACCGCAAGATCGGTGCTGAAGTTTAAATGTATTGTTGATGTGGAGATGATGTGCGGCATCGCCGCGCTGTCGCGACCATCGCAGAAGCATCGCAATGCCGTAAAATCACCTGGCCCTGCCGCAGTTTACATTGCTGCGATATGCTATTATCGCATTATCGCAGACATTTGTTATTTTCCTGGCCATCGCAGTTTGCCAGCCTACACGGCGAACATCGCTACCATCGCAAGAGACGATCGTGAATATCGTGACTTTCAAGTGTTCTCGACCATTATGTGGGGCCTGGTCAAAGAACGAAATCCCGTTGTTCAAGATTGAAACTGGTTAAAAGTTCATTAAATGGATTAAAAGCACGCGATGGAGGCGTTGTAAAGTTTTAAAACATATGAACATATTTTTATTTTGATTCAATGGCACTAAGCGAAGGAAAGGAACTGGCGGTGGTTTTATAAGCCAGTTTTCTCATTTTCGCACGCTTTTGGGGATAAGCGGTAATTTCTCGTCAGTATTCCATTGATTTAGTGACACGCGTTCTTATACGACCATAAAACCGCTTTGTCACTACGCTTGACGCGTTATCGTCACCTGACAGTATATTCAGCTAAATTGAGCGCGGATCTATAGCGACCATCGCATTGTTCGCTGATGAAGATGTACTGGCGATTATCCAACGATGATGCGGAATTTACTGGCTTTTTAACCATAGGTGGGGGCTGCAGCTAAGTAAAGAGATTATGACCACGCCAATCCATCAGAAATGTATCGACAATTCGAAACTTGACAGGTAAGAGTAAGCTTTTTGGGTCGTTTACAAAAGCACTGGCAGCTGGGGATAACAAGACTATAGTAGATTGTTGACCTTATTATTCTTTTTTTGACCCCGTCCAGAATTTATTAAAGGGTTCGTGGTTTTGACCCACAGTTTTTATTAAAAGAAAACTACATACAGGATGCTTAGTAAATCATGAAGAAGTGTGTGCGCATGTGTATGGTTTGTTAAACTAATCTCTTTAGGAGACATATCCGTATGAATAAACTTCCGATACATTCAATCTATGGCGTATTCGTGAATATGATGATTGATCAAGATCTTTAGACCGTATGATGACGACCCTTCGGTTCAATCATGAAGAACGATAGCATAGTAAGTTGAATATCACTCCGAAGTATATCTATTTGGAATGGCACAGATTGTTGAATTATGATGCACCTCCTAAGAAAATAAGTAACCCAGGGCTCCTGGTAAGGTATGTTGTGTGGAAGCTATTGGACCCGAAAGATGAAATTGATGAAATGTGTCCATGGTGCCGAGGGTCATAGCTCGTTCGTGTTGTAGCTCTTCCAGGAGAGGCTGTAAACCAGCCGTGTTGTGCCCCTTTCCTAAGAGGTCGGCAAACGAGCGCAGTTCGTTGTGACCGTGCTGAGTCTTCATGCTGCGCATACAAGTTGTGATGTTTTCTTTTATAATAAAATATTGAAGGTCGAGCAATGACAGCGGTAGTTTTCTCCGACGAAGCCTACCTAAAATCCCGAAGGTGTTCATATGCGTATGCTTATGTGTGATGATTTACTCTGTTATTACTGTACATGTTCGTTAAGTATAAACATCTCGATGAATGAATAAATGCAAGGATTCAAGTAATGAATTAATCGCATATTAAGACCCCGCATATACACGAGCGAGAAGGGTAATCCGTATATATGCGAGTCCGATAAAGTAAAGTGTAGCATATGGGTTTTAAGTAAGAAAAAGTAAAATAGTTGAGTATGCCCCAACATCGATTCAATTGCATTTCTCTTTAGATTTTTCCCAAAATACCAGACCGCAGGTGTCCTCCGTAGAAGCTTGATCGCTCGAAGGAGATCCGTCGAAATGGGAAGTCATGAAGGGCAATGTCTATAGCCACCTCTATTCAATGGAAATAATCGTTATTCGGAAGATACGACAAAAGCATTCAGCCCCAGGCAGAAGAAGGGCAATCGTAAAGAAGGTTAACGTATCCTGCAAGTATTCCTACCGATGCAGCGAAAAGCAGAACAGGAAATCAATGCTGCTAAAGCGTCAATGTCTTATTAGGAAAAGATAGTCCGAAATCCAGCATTTGCTAAAGTGATGCACGAAATTCTAAAGAAAAAGAACATGGGACAAAATAATTTCGAGCTATGAAGGAGATATATAAAGTGTAAAAGGTGTAAACCCAAACCTCGTAATTGAATATGAAAATTTAAGGACAAGTAGTGATGATATATTGCCAGCTTTATTTTTTACGTCTTCGATGATATTGTAAATCGTATGAGAAGTTTGGGTGAAACCATAACCTTCATACTACTCCGGTGGAAAAGTCTTAGATCTTTAACTTCAAATTTTGGAGTCAAAAGTATCAGCTTATTGAAGAAAGGAAAGATTCAAGTAAACCTTCATTATTGTTCAACTACATGGTATTCGTACCGCTTATGAAATGACAAGGAGGTCCCCTCCTTAAATCAAAGAAGCTCGTTTTTGCTGCTGCAAAAAGGAAAGAAAAGAAGTTGTCAAGGAATCAAACTTGTAATTTTAAGAAGAAGAAGTAAATTTTGTGAGAAATATCTTCAACTTTTCAGGAACACTGAAGATTCAGTAAGCTTCTTCAAATGTTTTGATTTTGGAAGAGTTGGTCATTATGTCGTCGAAATGTCCTTATAGAGAAAATCATGATAAAGGAAAACAATTTGTAAAGGAAGAGTTATTATGTAAACAAAGATAATAATGAAATGTCAAGTAAGATAGAAGATTATATTCTCAAGATCTAAAGTGTCACGTGCGGCCAAGGAAGTGAAAAGAAGAAGGCTACTCAAAAGGAGATATTCAAGAAACATGTGTAGTAAATGAAGAAGATAGCCAGGCATCATTGTTGTTCTTGTGATTCACTTTCTGTGCATGCAATAGTAAATACAGGAAAGAAGTCAGCATGAGTCTAGAAGCAAACCCCAAAATCAATGATGAAGACCACGAAAAGTAATAACCATTCACCAAGACATGGATTCCATAAAGGAATACAAGGAAGATAGAAACAATGAAGGAACAAGAGACAGAAACATATCAAAGATCAGAGACAAAGTTAAATTCAATTCATGCAGAAAGACTTGAAGCTGCAATCATCCTAGCTTGAAAGGCATCTCTAAACATCAACAAGAAGAAATGAAGAACACCCACTATCATTTGAAAAGGAAGGACGGAAGCAAAAATCATCTCGCTCAAAAAAAGACAGTAACCAACAATAAGAATGAAGAACTTCTACAAACATTTGAAGAACAAGAAAATGATTTGAATGAAGAGATTTTAAAAAATTGAATGATCAAATAGAAGAACAAAGTTAAGAGCTTGAAAGTATGAAGAAGCAATGCCAAAAATTGAGGTTGAGGAATATTTTCAGAAAGGTAACCTTTAATAGTGATAAAATTTCTGAGGTTTCGGGATAGTACTAAGATTCTCGTATTGGGCATTCTTAGTAGTCAAACATGTCCCTTCTCGTAAATTTGGTCTTGGTTTTCATGAAAATGTTAAAGAGAATTTAGTTCACAAGGAAGTGCTAAATATTCTAAGGATTTCTAATGCAAAATTTAAAGTGTTAGAAGAAACAAAAGGTCAACCCACAATCATGAACCTTTCAAAAGAAATCATTCTTTCAACTATAGAAGCACTAATAATAACACTGCTTTAAAATGTCATAATTATGGGTACAAATGGTACCAATTGTGGTGGTTACATCATTTCACCACAACAAATGACTTACTTAAAAGTTACTTTGTGTTTCTCGAAGGGATACAGTCATATGTTAATTTTGGTCATAAAGAAATGACTGTACAAGAAAGAATAGAAAATCACATTATGATCCTTATGCTTACTTTTCACAAGACGATGCTTGTAACAAGTAGGAGCATGTAGAAAAAGAAACGTGATGAATAGATCCGAGAAATTGGACACCCAGCGTATACAATAAGAAACTTTTTAGCTAAGTCGAAAAGAAGGAGGACGGTCAAAAACGTAGGGAATATTGACCACTGCAGTCATCCGTCGAAAGCGCTCACAATGACCGACAGAGTGATGTGAGACAATATCATAGAACTGCATGTATCATCACGTATAAATGTGTATGGTGATTCTCTGTGTTGATGACAAATTCTTTCTGGTCGAATATTTTTCGCATGCTTGCGTCGTTGGTTTCTCCGGTGATGTTTCACCATATTTCTTCGAAGCCATTCATGACATTGGGTGAAGATGCTCGATGATTTTCTGCGCAGTGTTCAGATGCACAAGGGGAGCGTTGGTCATTTGGAAAGGATGCATTGACGTACAGTTTTGAGGAGCATTAGTCTTCACGAATGTAACGCCATCAAGGCAGCATTATGATGATTCTAATTATGACCTTCTAGGTCCTTGATAATAATAGGAAAATTTATATGTGTAATTTGAATAGCCATGGACCATAGATGTAAATTGTAATATTTAGTCATGTAAAGGGTTTTGTCAAACTTGTAAACCCACTTGTTGGGCAGTTGAGTCAACGTTGATAAACCCACCAGGTTGGGTACCGAGTCACTTCTGCAAACTCCACGATGATCTGCTGATGGGTGAGTGAGTCCTTGGGGACAGGATGGGTCAGAGTCATGTACTTCAACATGTGCATGTTTAACATCCGTGAACTCGCAGGGACATTCTAACTTCCGTACACTCGATCTACGAGCTCGTCTACATGAGAAGAAAAATCCGTTTTGGTTTTGATCCGCCTGCCCTCGATGTCAAAGGGGAGTATCATGGTGTTTGAATAGGGGAGTATCCCAGTATTTGATGTATCTATCTATTGTGGTGATCAAACACCACTGCGTTGCCATCAAGTCCAAAGGAGATCATTGGCATGTGTTGTCCTTGATGGCAAACTTCAATTTACGAAATGAGATGACTGGGCAATGCTGGGATCACATGATGCATTGTTGTCCTTGATGGCAACCCTACTGATGAAGTTGATGGCAAAAGAATTGGCAAAGTACAGAGAAGAACAAGAAAGAAGAATGTATGAGTTACAGACAGAATGAGAAAAGAATACAAAGGCGCAATAGTGCTTTTTGGTAAACAACAAACACGCATTCAAAAGGATGGCACACAGTAGTTCCGTATCACGGAGACAGAATGATTATGTGTCACTATTTTCCATGCCAAGCTCCTTAACAACCAAGTATGAAGAAAATTGATTAAAACAACGCAGGTCCTTGCTTCGAAAAGGAAAGAGATCATGGTCCCCACCACCCAACAACAAGAAATTGAAAGATCGCAAGTTTTGAAGTTTGGGTTGTCTTATTGATGTGTAGATATTTGCAATGTGCGATCGTCGCGCCGTCGCACCATCGCAACATCGCAATGTCGCAAAATCACCCTCCGCCTGCCGTAGCTCGTCACTATATGCGATTATCGACACGTACATTTGTTATTTCCCCCGCCTATCGCAAGTTCCGTTGTTTTCGAAGTGCGCACCACCGCGCGCTATCGCACGTACCGAATATCGCACTTTCATGTTCCGCGACCACGATGTGGGCTCGTGGTCAAAGAATGAAATCCCATTTGTTTGAAGATTGGAAGTCCCAAGCAATGCTGAATGTTTGATTAAAAGTAATCTTACTTATAACAAAGTTTTAAAATATATGAATATATATTTTTATTGTCGTAGCCAAAGGGTAATTATGCGAACGAAAGGAATCACGTGTAGGTTTTATGAAGCTGCTTGGTTTGTATTTCGTTAATCGCTCTTTGGGGACAAGCGGTAATTTCTGGTCAGCGATTCCATCGATCGCAGGACACGCGTCCCTCGCACGACCCACAAAACCGCTCGAAGGCTACCACGCGCCGATCGCGCGGTTATCACAGCCGACCGCGCATATTCAAATGGGGCCCGATGAGCCGCCGCGGATCTAGAAGCACCGCCCGATGGTGTTCGCTTGATGAAGATGCATCAAGGATTATCCAAACAAGATGAGTGGAATTGATTGGCTTATGAACGATATAGGTGGGGGTCGAGCTAATTTTTAAAGATTATGACACACGCCATCCATTGTAAATGATTATTAATCATAAACTTATATGGCGAAGACAAAGTTCTTTTTGGGTCGTTTCTGTTGGTAAAAGAAATTTCAGGTGTTTTGGGAGTGTCGGGGAAGAATATGAAGAGACTACTGGACCCGATTATCTATTTTGGGACTCCACTCCAGGAATTTATTAGCGGTTCGTGTTTTACCCAAGGTTTTATTAAAAGCAAAAACTATACAAGGTGATTAGAATCATGAAGAAGTGTGTGCGTATTTAAAGGTCGATAATAAACGTAATCTTCTTTAGAGATATCCTATCAAACTCGATATATCTGAATTTATGGTACCGCAATATGATGGATTAATTAAGATCTTTACATCATATGATGATTAATCGTTCAACTGCTGAAGAATGATAAGGTTGTGAATGAATACTTTACCTAAGTATACATCTCTGCTGAATGGGTACGATTGCCGAATTAAGATGTACCTAAAGAAAGTCATAATGCTAGTTTGCAAGGTATGTTGTGTGGAAGCTATTGGATCCAAGAGGAAAATTGGATGAAACGTGGTCCTGTGGTGTCGAGGGGTTGTAGCCTCACTGTGTGGGGTTGCAGTTTCCCTTCCGTGAGAGTATCGGTAAACGAGTCGGGGTTGTAGCTCTTTCCGTAGAGAGGTCGTAAAACGAGCGCAGTGGGTGCCTGCGTATTGGTATGAGTCCTGCGTCAGTACATAAGTTGGGATGTTTTCGAGTAATAAAATATTGTTGAGCAACGGAAGCGTAGTTTTCTCCCGACTGGGTTTCCACCGCCTAAAACTTCGGTGTTCATATGTGATGCTTACGTGAGATGACGATCGTTATTATCGTACACAAGTTCCATTGCTTATATAAACATCCGATGAATGAATAAATGCAAGTGATTCACAGTAATGAATTAATCGGTATATTAAGATCTCTCGTACAGATGAGTTTTGTGAAGGGTATCCATGACATATGCGAGTCCCATCAAGTAAAGTAGCGTATGGTTTTGAAGTAAGAAAAAGTAAAAATATTTGAGTATGCCCCTAAACACCGTCCACCCCCCCTCTCGTATTTTTCCCAACAGTATTCCAGTACCTACTTCATTGGTTAATATAGAAGGCATGCACGTAACACAAACGTTAAACCCAGACTAATTGTTGTTGAGGATCCCGTCGTGTTAGCAAACCTCGTATTTACCATACAGATTTCAAGGGGGTTGAGCTTCGATACTCTGTTCTCGTGTAGCATTTCGCATCGAGATTGTTCCCCTCAGTGCAATTGTTCAATTTAGTGACCTTAGGGTTATGAAGATGAGAATTTTCCCAAGTTGACGGAGGTTGTCCACCGTACTCAGATGACAAGTAGGACTCTGAATTTCCGATACTTACTTCAAGATGGCACAAACAGTTACTTGAAAGACCCGATTATTTCATTAAGTAGGTTGTCGTGTAACTATTCCAATCATGCCAGTTTGCACATTAATTTCCAGCGACGTTGGATTTCACCACCAACTAGTGATTTGTTTGTAGCATATTTTGTGTGGTTTTCCTTAGATTTTGTAGATTTACGTTCATTTGCTTGATTTTTTAAATACCTTAAGTGTATTCTTTTGAAATTTTTTGATTTTTACAAGCTTAAGATTAACCGTGGTCGAATTACCAGGACATTCACATAGAATGCAGGGAAACTCTTAAGATAGCACCAACAATTAAAATATAAAAACTAAAATATTTCAACAATCAAAGAACATGGTTCAATGAACAAGGAGAAACATCCATTATAATACATCACATTTCTTAGAAGTTAATCAACCTCAAATAATTGAAAAAGATCAAGAAATAAATTCAAAAATCTTGAAAGTAATCATACTATCCTACATTTCAGAATTATCGTATACCCCAATTCATCGAACCTGAAATATAAGTTCTAATTTGAATTTACCTATCCTGTCACCTTCGCATCTCATACCGCAACCCCAGTCGGCCCCGTTCACCTCGAGTGAAACTTTATTACTAATAATCCTCCTCTCACCTAATTAGCGATGAAGAGATAACAGACGCGGAAGAAGAGATCACAATTCCTTCTCGTCAGAATATTTATATATTCAAGGTATAGTTAACCACCCCATCTCTTTCATTCCTTTAGACCCGATCCTTGGTATAATCAATCACCGACTTCTACATAACTCGGGTTATAATTATGCACCACATCGCATACCTTTTTACACCATAACGCAGGTAGTTACATGGCTTCATCAAACACAACCACCGAGTCATTTATGTTCTCCTGTCACTTCCGTAATGTTTTTGCACAATGGGTCCATACAGTGTTCCGTTGGCACCAAACGCTCTCTCGGCACTTTTCTCAAGAGACTGCATCTTCCAAAACTTTCACCCAATCGATCGGTCTTCATGAATATACCACTAACAAACTCTTTGATGATGGAACATACCATATGTTTTCCAGAACATTCTCGCATATCTCTCAAGGTGCATATAGTGTTCGTTAACCTTCTAAGGCGTAACCTCTCCAAGGGCAATATCCCCGTCCAAGGGCATCACCTTCAAGGAAAACTACTCTTTCCATGGGTAGTAACCTCTCCAAGGGTAGCTACCTTTCAAGGAAGCAACCCTCCAAGGGAAGCTACCTTTCCAAGGACAACAAATACTAAGAATAGCCATCCTTTCAAGGAGGAGCGCTGCCAACCTTTTTGTCGGAACTTATCCCTCGTGTTTAGGGACCAAATATTCTCATAATTATCAAACTTACGTTCAATGCCTCAAACTCAGTTACATATGGTCAACCATATGCATCGTAACCTTTGACAAGCTCCTTACCCAAGATTTAACATCGTGTGGAACCATTATTGAATAAAAATCTTCGTTACCTACTTTACAAGTACCTTTATAATCAACTCCCGCTATTCAAATCGTAAAATTTGTTTTAATGTAAGTCCAGTCAGCCATCGGTAGTGAAATTTAAACAACTCAACAAGTATTCATTGTGGCAAAGTAGTCCTATACAATCGCAGCAAAAATTTATGTTCAACAAATCACACACCAATCCCGTGAGTTTCTAAACCCTCCATTTGTTATAACCTTTTGGGACGACAACACCAATCGTTACACAAGAAATCCCTTAGATTATTTACCATCAAACTGACCGTAGTTCACTTACCTCGAAACTTTGTAGGACAACTCTAGTGTAAATACGGTTCAAACAAGTCTACCTTTTATGAGTCAAAAACTTTCAAGTGATATGCTTGTTCAAAGTCAACTATTTCAAGGAAAAATTTCAATATCGAAAAATGGGAAAATCCAAATACTAGAGCCAACGTTACCTGTTATACATAAAATACTAGCTCAACTCCTGGGCCAGATATTAACTTTGATACTCTGAGGTATACCAATCCCAATCATTGGTATGTTATTCCAGTTTTCTCGTATATCCTCCTCCGATACTGGGTATTTTTCCTCAAGGTTATCAATTTTCACAAGAAGACCCCAACCTATGCTACCATTCATCACAACTTTATATTTATCGTATTTGGTTCAGCTAACAATGATCCGGTTTATCTTCTCGCTACGACAATGCCCACTAAGTTTCCCATGGATATTCCAAAGTTTGAAGGAAATCAAGAGAAGACCCTCAAATCATGGAAGGATGAATACTACATGTGGTGTGTATCCGCTCCGCAATCGATGATTCGATTCTGGTTTGGACATTTTTAGAGAACCTTGACTGCTTAGCTACAAAGTGGCACATGATTTACCGTTTGCGGCTCTTTCAACAATTTCAACGTATTAGAAATAACCTTCCAACTTATTTCATTTTGCCATTCTCATATGATATTTAAACGAAAATTTTGATTATTAAAACAGTAGCATGTTCATATTACATTTTGCAGACCACATACACGAATGGCGATGTAGATGACGTTATGAAAGTTTACTCCGGATCAAACTACAGAAAAAAGAAATGGTTATTAAATAATTAAGCCTTTGGTCATTACCCAGGATGTAGCTAAGGGAGGCATTACAATGCAAGAGCGGCTTGGTCGCCACACAGAGACTGGACCCCACAGCACACCTCGTACTTTGTAAGAAAATTTAATGCATTTATGTGCTCACCCAATCATCGCAACTCTTCGGTTTTGGTTCCATAGACGGCATCAGTGTCAGTTTATTACAGACAAAAGACTAAGAAGAAAACACTGCACCACTTTCTTCAATTACAATTCATACAAGATTTACCTAAAGGAGATCCTTCAGAAAAATTTCCGTTTAAGATTCACGAGACCTATCTACAAACAAAGCTAAATCATCTCGAAGTAAGAAGAAGGGGGAAAGGAAAAAAAAAATAAACAAAGCACTTCTCCTAAAATAGAAATGAAAAAACCGAACTGTGAGACGAAAAACATAAAACCTAGTTATCTCCCTACCAGACCGTGATAAGGGATCATCGGCACCAAAGAGGAGCTCACACTCTCCGGGTCGAAGTATCCAAAATTCTCAAAGGTTCACCCACACTGTTGTTCCAGGATCCTTTCTATATCATAGAAAATGATCGTATCTTCTTCCAATTCACTTCGTAGTTATCCCGATGATGTCTCGGGTCATGGTTGCGAAACGTATCTCAAGATTATGGATTCAAGAGTCTTCAGAATCGTAAAGAACGAAATCATCCAACAATCACCTCATATCAACTCCTTCGTCTAAACCTTTCAAATCAAGAAACCTATCCCTGATTTAGTGATTAAACCACCGCGCGAAAGGTGTACTTAAAATTCGTCAATCCATATGCGAGAGTCACTAAAATTACAATATTGTTGAAGATTTACCCATATCACCTTCAGTCATTGCCGGTCGTCGAAGTGCTGCAACCTTTCTCCAACCCGTAGAAATTATTATCACCATAGAGTTATTAATCCTCAAGACTCAAATCTAATTGTATTTGATCTCGAAACTTAGACGTAGACACCCTAATACTGAACAAGCTAAATTTCCTATTAGTCAAATCACAATAGTTTTTCACATAGTAATTGATGAGGAGAATCTATGTACATTATGTCATTAATTTATATAATTTGGTTCACGAACAATCAACCAAAATGACCGAACACTATTCTTAAAGCTTTTGATGGAAGAGGTTTTCGCCCATTTGGAATACGACGCATCTTCATATAGGGGCGAGAAAACCGTAACACTTGAGGTGGAAGTTGTTGATGCCTTCGTACGATAACCTTCTTCTAAAACAAAGTTTGTCTTATGCTATGATGATATATACTGCATGAAGATTTTGATGATAATGTTTCTTCATTAAGGAAATATTGTTAAATTTGACTTGGCTTGTCTTACTTACCAAACCTCTACTTCTCTACATACATAGTATCCAACATGTCGGAAAATGCTTTTATCCCCTTATGAAGAGTTTGGTGATATTCAGTTAAATATTTTGCTCAAGGGAAATTTCAAGATATTCTTCCCAACGTACGTTCGTTAACCATTGCCAATATCAATATCATACCAAGAACAATGCCATTTGATTACACATGGAATGTGCCTTTACATTAGAATTGGAATCTCTAAGTGGTGAAAAAATTCCTTCAAGTCCTTTGAACTTCCGCATACGAGTGTATACTGTGTTATGGACAATTCAGATTCCATAACCATTGATCAAAATGAATGTGGTCAAGAAGAGTATTCTTCTATCAAGCTCAACTCACATCATTTTTGGATCCTTTTCTAACAAATGTTTTCAACTCCATTGAAAATTCTGAGAAACCTTGTCATCGGATGAATTACCATGGACGATGTCCATCATCGATCTTATTTTTTACATGCGGACTGTAAATTAGAGAATGATTTTTCATCCATACTTTCCAATTGGATTATGTCATTAAACCTCAAAAATCCTATGTCCGCTCTTATCTTAACCGAGAAAATTAAAATATTTCACCTAATAACCCTTATTGACATATCAATTAAACCTCGGAATAATTGAAAACATTCATATAGGTGCTTCTTTTCTGCTGAAGAGATCAAAATTTTACAAAGCCCTATTTTGCAGAATTTGATATTTTTTCCTTTGTCTTATGAAGAAATGCTAAAGTTGATCCTAAGATTGTTATCTTGGTTGCAACGTCAATATACCGTACGTTAAGACTATCGTACAAAAAATTACGTCCAATACATCCGTGAAAGTCATTGCGATTAAAGTTGAAGTTGAAAATTAATACGTGTAGATTTATTTATCCCATCTTTCGACGGATTGTATCTAACATAGTTCCCGTAACCAAGAAAATAAGGAACTATCGAGTATGTGTCGATTATCGGGATATTAACAAGGCTTGTCCTAAAGACAATATCCTACTCTCATCACCAAATTATCGATGATTGTGGCTGAAATGAAATATTCTCGTTGAGAATGTTTTTTCTAGTTACAATCAAATCAACATACTCATTGATCAAATTCTAAAACAATATTTATGTCCACAAGTACGTTTTCATACTATTAATTTTACGTTTCTTCATTTAATCGATTTTTAAAAGGATTTTTTTGGGTTTAAGGACTTTTTGCAATAACATTCAAAGGACATTTTCGTTGGAGGTATGTGGGATACATTTTTCGTATGTTATTTCATTGCATTTTTATTAAGGTATTTTGTTTTAGAGGTTTTGGGCTTAATTTTCATTGTTTTTTTTTAAAGGTATTTTGTTTTAGAAGTTTTGGGTTTAATTTTCATCGTTTTTTTTTTTTTGGTATTTTGTTTTGAATAATTTTGGGCTTAATTTCTGCTTGTTTTTGAGGCTCAGTTTAATTTTACAAGGACATTTTTTTTGGATATTTTGTTTTTGAGGTTTTTTGGCTTAATTTCCAAAAGACATTTTTCGACTTAATTTCGAAAGGACTTTTTAGGCTTAATATTCAAAGGACATTTTTTGGAGGTATTTTGGGGTATGATATTATTTTAGAGGCTTTTGGAAGTATTTCTTTAAAGTGCCATTTTAAGAAGTTGGGCTTAATTTCTTCAACGGGAAATTTTTCGAGGTATTTTTGGAAGTGATATTTTTTTATACGTGTTTTGGGTTGAAGTAAATCTTATAATGATTTTTTAAAATGAGTTGTTGCTGTCTAACTTTTTAAAATGATTTTTTTTAAGTAACTTGAAGGAAATATTTTGAGTCGGTCGTATTTATAAGACCTTAATTCTTCTTTGTATTTTTTAGAAAGTAAGTGTTTTGGATTGAAGTTTGAATATTTTTTGCAAAATTTTAAAAATGAGTTTTTTTTTTTTTTAATTAAATCTTTTAGATGTTTTTTTTTAATCGAGTTTTTATTCAAATTTTTGAAGGAAATTTTGAACTCTCATACCTATTATCATGGGAAATCAAGGAATTCTACCAGAAAACAGGATCAACAAGAGACCTCGAGGAATATAGAGAAGAGGGGAGAGAATTTTCGTAAAAGAAAGAGAGAAGAATTTTCAAAGTCATAGTGAAAATCA
Organism: Pinus albicaulis; assembly: GCA_034641835.2. Classification (NCBI taxonomy): domain Eukaryota; kingdom Viridiplantae; phylum Streptophyta; class Pinopsida; order Pinales; family Pinaceae; genus Pinus; species Pinus albicaulis. Next base: position 948,691,777 of record CM076572.1, on the reverse strand, counting down.
ACCTCAATTCAGAAGTTGAAGCAGTATGTAAAAATGTAAATATTATGAATTTGATATTTAAAATTTCTTCAACAAAATGTAGTTTTAATTTTATTTGATGAACTAATTTGAAAAATATTTTTCAATGTACGTAGAGAGATATTCCTCAAAACATTTATGATGAGATACAAAATTTCGAAAGAGAAAGGAAAGAGATATTGAACCAATGATTGATGATGAAATGTTGAAAGAAATTCGTTGAAGAAATTGAATCACAAGGGATATATATATATATATGTGTGTGTGTGTGTGTGTGTGTGTGTGTGTGTGTGTGTGTGTTGAACATATGAATGTATTATTGAAATTATTATTAATAATATTAATTTAGTTATAATAATTGAATATGTAAACTTATTATGTATTATTAATTCATATGTACATGAAATCAATGTCAATGATGAGATGTTGTGAAATGTCGACACTCACACACATGATAAAAGAGTTGGACTGTTATATGATATCGTGTTAAATACACTTTTGATACGTACTTCATAAAGGAAAATGGGGAAAGCAAAGCTCATAACTGCTGAAAGGTCTCTGTCATTAAGGAAATTAAAAGAAGCTACAACTTTACTGGGTATTCGAAACTTAAAAAGACAAAAACACAGCGTATACAAAAACATAAATAGTGCTATAACTAATTAGAAGATCGAGACAAAGAAATGTTTTCATTGTACATAGAGCAATACATATGGTAGTGGTTTCATCAAGTACTAAAGAGAACTGTAAAATCTATGGTATGCATTGTGAACTTCCTATGAAAACTTTGCACAAACATCGGAAATTTCGGTTGCAAATAGATGTAAATGATGAACTGCTTTTTTGGAGAGCTATTTGTAGGAAACCACATAAGGATAGACTTGAAATTTTTTTAAAAGTTACATGAATATTGGAATAAAATTACGTGTTTTTCCAAATGTGGTGATGTATTAAGAAGAATAAAACGAAATCGTACGAAAAGTTCTTGACACCACTCAGATATATTTTTCACAAGTTCAAAGAAGAGGACCGTGAAATTGATGTCCTAATCGTGCTTCTTGTGCAACAAAACGCGTTGAATGTAAAACTTATCATCGCACGCTACACTTTTTGTTGTTGTTATCGGTGGAATTTCAATTATATGCCACAGACATATCTTTAATTTTGGTAAATTTTTTTTTGGAAAGATTCACCTCCTCCTTCCACCATCCATGATTTCACATCTCAAATATATGTGAAAGAGAAAACATGAATTATTTGTATCAAAAGAAATGTGTTGGTGGTAAAAATGCGATGATTGTGAAAATTTGACCTTCCAATTTCTAAAACAAATATCGTACCGATATAACAGATCAACTGGTCATTCAACATGAAAGTGAAATGAAGAGATATGAACATATTCATACATCATTCAAGGTTCAAATAGTGCGAAAAGAATTGAATTGTTGGGTAAGAATTTCAGGATAGATTTTTTGAGAAAAGCCAGAAACATAAATTTATAAATACGCCAAGCATTCTACAGAGCTTGACAGTAGACTTGTAATTCAAAAATCCTGAATTTTTTTCCACCAGGACCATTTTTTCAACAATTGATTTTGTTAAAACGCCACACATTGTTCCACAATAAGAAATTCGTAGTGAATACTATATCATTCTTACTAAGTTCTGCAAGCTATCGGCATATTCTATATAGACATGCCGAACAAAACGTTGATCATATAGAAAGCACTGAAAATCAACATTTTATAAAAGAATACTTTGTAGTACTGTGACAATCGTAGACAATATACATATTTTGTAGAAATATTGTTTCCAGATTATGACTTCTTGAAAATTCATGGAAGAAATTCAATGAACATTGGATATGATCGTATGATGCAGCCAATTCAAATCTTCAATAATCTTTTGGTTGTGTTGTTCTACAGAGAAAAATCGCATTAAACATTGTTGAATTTCTTTTGGATCGGGAAGGCGAAAAGGAGAACATATTTAATAGGCATGCATAAAAATGAAGTACTTCAAGATATCAAATGGACCCTCTCATAAAATCGTATCAAATAGGACGCTAAAGAAGTTGTTCAATGGGTGTATTGCTGTACTAAGCCATGAGACTAATCGATCAAGGGAAAATGTGAAGGTACATTCAATTTAATTTTTATTGACATTCAATTTTAAACAGTTGTACATTTATTGCATGATGATCTTTGATGGTATTTTGATATCATATTTACATTCTTCTTTAATTTTCCATATATGTTTTTTCGTATATCAGTCGAAGATGTAGATAGATGGATTGGAAAATGACATTGAAACAATAAAAGTGACCTAAAATTGTATCCAATTAAAACAAATTTGTCTTACAAATGTAATTAGATGGATAAAAGAAAATATTTTTTGTCAAGGTTTCGTACAGACAACACAGAACGAAATGATGTTTGTGGAAAACAAATGTATGTAAAATATTGGAAACATACAAAGCCAAACACAAAGGGGAAAATTTCTCTGTAATGTTTGGGAAATGCACCGTAGGAGACCACAATATCACTTCCATGGCATCGAGTTTCTAATCTTGTTAGAGAAGGTAACATTTGAATTGATTTCAAATGATAGAAAGATCTACAGGAACAGATACTAAAATTATTTAAAGCATTTTTTCAAGTGTTAATTATGATCTAAATTTAAATACATAAGTTTGTTTTATTGTGCAGAGATGTTTTTGTTGTAATTGCACCTAATGGTCAACGATGAAAATGTAGCATATTTGATGCGTTGTACTAAACTAAAAGATGAAATTATTAGAAAACTATAATGATCACGGGTTTCCACATATGATTCATTATACTAAAAGGTTATTTTTTCTGTACAAACTAATCATGGGATTTTTTTACTTTGAAGACTATGAACTTGATGTCATAAGTCAATATAGTCACTTGGTGTGTGCAAGACGATAAAGTTGACAGAGGTTCAACCAAAAGAAAAAAACAATAATTAAGAAATGAAAAATGTCAACCACTAATCTGACTATCAAGATGGCATTCCATTGGAATTTTTTTATTAAACTCATTGGCAATTTCTTTCCTTGATTCTTGTTTAGAACTTCCAACTCAACTAAAATTGAACTTACCTGATAAGTTATCTTCAAAAGTGTTTTCAATGTACATTAGGTTTACACATGCACACTAGTATCAAATCAAAAAGTGCTTTTCTGCGTATCAAGGAAATATGTAACATACCTGATATATTTTCTTGAATGTAATTAATTGAAATTAGCTACGTGCATTGATGAAAATGTTTCTACCCAGATATATATATTTTCTAGAATGCAATTAACTAAAAGTATTAATAGGCATTTATGAAAAATGTTTATCGGATCGATATATATGTTCTAGAATTCAATTAACCGAAACAGCTTTTCTATGTGCATCGATGAAAATGTCATATCGGACATATATATGTTTCAGAATGTAATTAACTTATATTTTCAGGTATTGATGAAAAATGTTGCAGCATCGGATATATATGTTCTAGAATGCACTAATCTCTAGCAGCTTTTCTATGTGTATTGATGAAAATGTTGTACAAACGGATATATACATGTCGAATGTACTAACTGTGTGCAGTTGCTGCACGATGAAAGCCTACTGTCATTGCCATATTTCAGAACGCACCAACTAAAAGTATCTTTGTATATGTGTTGTGGAGGTCGTGCTTCGTATCTTAACATATACGACTCGCTATTGGTTCCATGAACGCGCTTGTACACAGGTATAATGCAATTTCATTTGTTCTCTCTCACTTATCGATAGTTATAAAGTGTAAAATATTACGCTGTATGTACTTTATCTTGAGCTTCAATACAGTCGAGGCATGCAAAATTTTTTCACATAGTTTGTTCTCGTCGTTTTTTAGCAAAAATGAAACTCAAGCCAAGCATAGTTTATCTTTGCTTCCCAAGCTAAAAGTGGGGAAACCAACTTCTGCCAGCATTTTCTGATTTCAAGCTTGTAAAAATGAAACCATTCCCATTTTACCTCTTGTGATTTATTTTATCCGCCCGTTTTGCGAGATGATCCTTGGTTTTCTCATTCCACCGTCACTATTTGCTTGGTCAATCATATGCCTTCACTTGGTTGTTTTACCCATTCCCCGAGGAACCACCGTGATGAGTGTCCGTTAGCCGGCCCTCTTGACCTTATCTTGTTTTAATAGTTCCACCATCACCCTAACTAGTTACGCTTTTATACCCACTTCTGCTCTTCTGTGAGGATTCACTCGCCCTTAGACTCAATAAAAAAAATGAAACAAGCTCACGGGGAGCACGCTTCGAAGCGACAACAAGCTCCTTAAAAAATCAAACAAAGCTCGTCGGATTAGAGTTCGTTGCTTTCTTTCTTGTGTCAAGCCTTGAAAATGAAACAAGCTCGTCGGAGCAGCTCGCTTTTCTTGTTTCAAGCTCCTTAAAAAATGAAATGCTCATCGTGAGCAGCAGTTAGTTTTTCAAAGCCAAGCTCAAAAAATGAACAAGCTCGTCGTGAGCGCAGTTCGTTTTTCTTGTGTCAAGCTCCTTATAAAAACTGAAATAATCAGAGCAGTTCATTTTCTTGTGTCAAGCTCTTTTAAAAATGAAATAAGGTCTTCGAGCATGCTCATTTTCGGCCAAGTTTGTTAAAAATGAAACAAGGTGTGTCCAGGATAGTTTGTTTTCCGTATCAACTCGTTAAAAATGAAACAAGTCATATGAGGATAGTTCTTTTAATGTAAACCTCGTTAAAATAACAAACACGTTCCCGTCAATTAGCCTTTGATTAGGATCTCATAAAATTCCAACAGTTCACTTGATTCATATTTGAACCTTCACTCCATCTCGCCTTTGCTGATTTTTAAGTCAGTGTACAATTAATTAAGCCACCATGTCAGTACGAAATTTTTCAAGCATAGTTTGCTTCCGTTTCAAGCTTGGTGTAAAAATGAAACCGTGCTTCTTGCCATAGTTTATCTTTGTTTCAAGCTATGTAAAATGAACCAACTTCTCATGTAGTTTTCTATCTTAAGTCATGGTAAAAATGAAACCATTCCTATTTACTTCGTGATTGCGATTTATCACCGTTTTTTCCGTACGAGCCTTGGTTTTCTCTGGCTCCACCGTCACTATCTTCTCGTCGATCATATGCTCTCTACTCTTGCTGTTTTACCATTCTCGAGAACTCACAGATGAGTGGTCTTTTTTAGCGGCCCTCTCGACCTTATCTTTGTTCTCCGAGTAGTTCCACCATCACCGGAACTAGTTATGTCTTTATACCACTTCTGCCTTCAGTGAGAGTCACCTTTTCGTTGCACTTTTTTGACTTCTCTAAAATTGAAAATATTGTCGAGACGCTGTCGTTTTGAACTTGTTAATTGGTCACAAACGACATTCACCTGTGGATACGTTTACCCCTTTTTTCGGGGGCTAGGACAGATTATTTATGGAAAGGAATACCTAGCCTATCGTGACCAGAGGTTCTCTCGTACATACTTGTATACCTTTTCGCATCCGTGGGACCACCACGCTGGGTGACCGTTGGAGTTTTTTCTGGGTTATCTTTTCAAACTTTTAAATATGAAGAGACGCTTGTTCTTCTCCTTTGTCGACTCATTGAACCGATGACACCCACCGCTTTGTAGAACAAGCACGCAGTTCCTCCTTCCTAGGGCTTTAAAATGTATCAGGTTGCCGATTTTCCCGAAGGACAAACTTATATCATAAGTACAATATCCTCCTTCGTTGTTTCCAAAAATAATTGGGATACTGGAAGCAGAATGGTGGGGAAAATGGAACCACATATTGTCGGTCGGTAGTAGTGTTGCTCTCGAACATGGCACTTGTCTCCACATTCGCCGTTGGGAACATCTCATAATATTTTTTATCGCTTGCCTTCAAGGGTTTGGGTAATATTGACCACCATCTTCTTTGCTACGTTACCACGACCTCGTATCCCTTGATGTCAAATATCAAACGCAATGTCGTGTCGCGATATGTTCAAGAGAAGTTGTCTCGCTAACCCTCCTCTCGATCGTTGTCCGATTCGAAACATTATAAGCCTCTCTCTCCGTTTCATGTCGATGATGTGGAAAATTATGTCTTACCTCGACTGCTGTCACTTCTCGTCGAACTTGCGCTCGTCAGCTTTGGGCACCCAGACCTTCGTGTGCTCATGGAGCTCGATGCCTCTAATGGGCGGTGCCCTTTCGCATTCGACGAAGCCGCTTGCTGGCCTTCGGGACGGATGATTCGGTTAGGCGACCGACGCCCACTCACTCGTTCATATATATTCGTGATTGTACCTTCGGGGCCCCCCCCCCCCGGGGCCGCCGGCCGCCCGCCCCCCCCCCCCCCCCCCCCGCCCCCCCCCCGCACACACGCGCGCGCGCGCGCCCGCCCGGGGGCCCCGTGCTTGCACCCCGCCCCTCTGTCGCTTTTATAATTATTTTTACACCCACCCCGTCGGTCCGCCGGACTATCCGCACGCGGACCCCCGTGGAGCTTCGGTCCGCCCGCGATCCGCGCGCGTCGCACCGCCGGGCGGGAGGGAGGGACCACGTACGTTCGGGCGGGGTAGTCCGTACGGGCGGACCGTGCGCGCGCGCCCCCCGCGCGGGCCACACACGCGGTCGAAGGCGCGCAGGTTCGTTGGTTCCACCATTCAGGTACCATCGTGCACAACCTAATCCATCACAATGCACAGGAAAGCAGCGATAATGGTCAATCCTACGACACAACCCACTAATGGATTGTCATGGCACCGAGGGCATAAGATTAAGTTCAATGACAAGGTCACCGCTGTGAAACATGACACATTCATCCACATGTCCCACTTAGGTGGATATGTGACATAAGGCCACCTTCGAAGACCAGGATTAAGGTGGATGACGAGGATGCACCCACAAGTGAGGTGGAAGAGCAAGTTAACATTATCTTAAGGTGGAGGATGATGTGGTGTATGTTCATTCACTCAAAGAAACTAGGAAGCATTTGGCACCAAATTTTTTTTATGATAACACCGTTGATATCAAAAGACAAGGGTTCCTCACGTTAAGAGCGCACATGTTGATGTTGGCAAGACAATGGCACAAAAAAAGGAGTTTCTTCTATTTTCCACAGTTGAATGAAATGGTTCACGGATTCAAATGCATCTTGATAAGCATCGTAAAGGTCATCACTGTCAATTTAGTGATTAAGTATGGACTTACATCGACAAAGTAGGAGTGATCTATGAGTATGACCCAGTTTCTCCAAGTTTACAGGGCTCAATTGTTTTCGGGAATAACGATGAACTATAGAGTTCGTCGCTTTAAATCCGACACTTTTGTCAGTCTCATCATCACCCATTAAAGTACAGTTGTTATGTTTGATGGTTCAGGTAATGGGTGCATCGGCAAGTTTTGGCACAATTTCAAAATCTAAACGCACCTTTGGGAAGCATCTTTGTCAAACCTAAGCTACACGGTGGGTGAAAATCGATGGACCTAGGATATGGTTTTAAAATATCATATAATTGAACCAAGGTGCAAGATCATGTGGTTTCCAAACCATATAAAATGGTGAGTCGAGACTACATGGAAAAAATTACAAATGAGTTTAGTATTTCCATCGCGGATATAGTCTTCAAAGTTATGTTTAAAGCATGGTCGGAGTGTATGACCAACCCATAGAAGCGCGTTATAATAACTTTGTTGTGTTACCAATGGGTGCAAACAGTTTGATGCTGCAGTTTGAATCCACGGCATTGTGACATTTATGATCAAAAGAGGGCAGGGTTGACAGTCAAACAACTTGCGTTAAAACCACATGTTTTCAAACCATATAAGGTTAAAGGAACGACATCATATAAACATTACAAAGGGCGCTGAGCAGTATTGTTTAAAACATGGAACAAAACATTTTAATAAACCCACCGTGGCAACGTTGTAACATGGCGCGTTGGTAGTCAAAGCTGCATGGACACGTGACACGCAGCCAACGTCGATGGCAGTCAAACCTCACGATTAAAAGATGAAGCAGAGTTACATATGGGCGCAAATGATTCTATGCATGGTGGTCGCGTTTTAACTTTGGAGCATATAGTTAGCGGTTAAATGTATGTTCGAAATACGGGCAGAGAGTTATAACAAAGCCAACGATGGCATCTATAATAACTCTAGCGAGACGGTGGAACGGAGATGCATGGTCACGTGGCATGGAGCCCAACATTTCGACGGTGCAGTTTTAACCCATGTGAAGCAGGTATATATATAGTGATCGACTCTACGTTGGGAATATGGCGCAGAACTACATGAACACGTTGCAATTTGGAGCAAATGCTTCCACGCCCACCGCGGCATTGTGAAAATTTATGGTAGAGAGGAAGCAGAGTTGGCAAACCAAAAATTACGTTAAAGCACACGATGGCAGAGCAGAAAAATATTAAAATGTTGCAAAGGGGCTCAAACCCATGCATGAAACATTCGGAGCAGATACGTAGTCATCCAATGCTGTGGCGCGGTGGTGTAGCGAAACTACGGACAATTACCAATGGACGCAAATGTCGATGACAGGTATATACATATAGCGGTCGAACCTACGTTTGCAACCCAACACAAAACTACATGCACACGTTGCATGGAGCTAAACATTCGATGGCGGTTTTCAATTTTCAATAAATATTTGAGAGCAAATACATATTGACAACGGCTAACTTTATTACTAAGACACGGATCAGAACTATGTAAAAACGCATTACAGATGGACGTAGGCATGTCAACGTGGAGATTCGACCTATGCTGAAAGGTTTGGAGCAGATACATTTTAAGGTCCAAGGTGTTTACACGTGGCAGCGGAATAGTATAACACGTTGATGAGTCAAAACCGCATGGATGAATCTGCAACGTATCTATCTCCAAGTCTGCATGGCAACCGTCGTGCTGAAATAGAATTCAAATGATTTATGCGTTACAACTAAAGGCATGGACCGAAAAGCCAGCGCCATAGAAGGCATGCTGCGTTGTTTTCAGAGGAATGGATAAAATCTGTTTTTTGCAGCCCCGACGGCGATTGTCCAGGAGAGAATCTCTCTTCAAATCTTCTACGCTGGTCCCATTTTAGAAAGGCGTTATCATTGCATGTTTGTTGGAAGCTGAATTTTCGGTAATGACCATGTCGAGCTATCTTCACCGAGCTAAATTTTCGATAATTCCTAAAGCGTTTGCTATTACCCATCCAAAGGCACTGAAAAGCCGAACCACGCATTCATACTGTGCCATGCAGGGTGGGGTATTATTTTCATGGCTAAATTTCGTGGTCGGAGATATTTGTCTGCACACCGAGCCCCGCCCTACCGTGGTCATCCCACTATCGAGAGCCTGCCATCACCGTGCTCTCAGTGATAATCATTTAGGCTGCAGGCACTCGACTGACAGGAACCACCAGGCCTGTCTACCGTTTGTTATTGTATTGTTAAATCTTTTCAAATGTATACCAGATCATTTCTGGCCAAAGCAAACGTGGTGGCGGTCATGATTCATTGATTCATCGTAGGGTCATAGGGTAGGCGAGAAACAAAATATCAATTGCTGCACGTTTCTGCTAACAGACTAACGAAGACCTATTGGGAAGAATTTAATGCAAAGTTGTTGCACTGCAATTCCCTCAGATATGTATGGCTTACCAAAGTAGCTGGTCATCACTCGCAACACACTTTCGATTCGAGAGTGAAGCATTCGTTAATGAGACTGTATTGATCGTCGAGTCCGCGCAGATAATATCGCCACCACACACCCTGATCGGCACCGGTTTTTTCCTTCACAAGTGAACGGCAACGATCCGCCACCTACCTTTGGTAAGACCGTGCATTGCATTTCTGTTGCAATGCAGCGCTGGTAGGAAATGAATATCTATACGCTGCGACTGTGACTATGAGACACATTTAGTCATCCAAATGTGATTGCATTCAAGGCACACGGGTCGCCAGGTCACGGAACGCGCAGGGCAAAGGAAGGTGTGACCAGATTAAATCGCGACTCCTCGACCTATTGAGGTCGCATCCCACATCAAGTCGCATGGTCGCAATAGTTGCTATTATCCAGAAGATGTGACCTTACCCGAAGTGCGACTATGCGACCTCTCAGAGGTCGCAGGGTCGCAAATTGTGCATCCATTAGAGGCTGCGACCCACGGAAGATATGCAAAATCGTTCATATATTTCTTACAGAGCAGGACTACACAGGAGTCTTTTATTATTTTTATTTTTTCAATTATTTAAACATGCTCTTAATATCAATATTAGATTATGAAGATGCTTAACCTAAGTTATGTGATTTCAGGTGGGGGTTGTGGGTTTGCACGATGAGTTGGAGGGTTTCCTCAGCAAGCAAGAGGACCAATTTTTTAAAGCGAAGAACGTGAGATGAGGAATGCTGTTATAAAATCCACAGATCTGCTTGAAGTCCCAGATCACGGATTTCTTCAATTCGCCGGTCGCAAATTTATGAAAGTCGCAGGTTGCACATTTGTTGGAGGTCGTAGGTCGCGGATGGTCCGAGGTCGCAGGTCGCATGTCTGCCGAGGTCGCGAGGTCGCAAATACCAGCAGGTCGCAAGGTCGCATTTCTGATTTTTCCCGAAATTTGCGACCCCGCGACCTAGCGACCAAGTCGCAAGGTCGCAAGGTCGCATTTTCATATTTTTTCACGATCCGCGACCCCGCAACCCTGCGACCCAGTCGCAAGGTCGCAAGGTCGTACCTTGGCCATTCTCTTACAACCTGCGACCCCGCGACCTAGTCAGGTCGCAGGTCGCAACAACAGCTCAGGTCGCAGGTCGCAGAAATGACTGGGTCGCAAGGCAGCCCAACGGTCAAGAAGATGATAAGTCAAGGAAGCCTAAAGGGTAGCTTTTGTACTATAAATACTCCTTCGGGAACATGCAAAAGGATCTGAGGTTTTGGGACTCGAGCTGAGTACATTGTATTACCAGTAGATTATACATTTAATGATGAATACAAGCATTTTGTAAAATCTCTTTGTGGATCTGGTGTTGTTTTATGTACGAGCACTCTTAAGTATTATATTTTCAGTTTCTGAACATCTTTAGATTAAGGGAATTGTATCTTTAATTCAGTTCACAGTTACATAACAGTTTGCTGAGTATGTTAATGGTGGTTGAGTTATTTCACTTTCTTAGCGAATGTTGATGACTTTGTTTATCTGCGTTTGTGTTATCATTTAAAACCTTTAGGAAGTGAAGGGTGTTCTCGCCATGAGGAACTGTTTCTTTCATGGTCAGAACAGTTTACAAGCGTGACCCTAATGAAGTGTTGCTAACAACACTTCCTTCAGTCTTCATGCTTTATTATTTCTTCTTGCTACTCATAGTGCTGCATGTGCATTTAATGCATCAATCATATGTCTTGTATCAGTTGATTAGGTGTGTACCCACTGTTTTATAGAATTTAAGCGAGATCCAAAGCAAAGGAGAAATCAGTGGTAGCCGGACCCATACCCTAGACGGGATCCCTATTCCAAATGGTTCAAGGTCTAATTGGGACCTTTTACTGGGGAGATCCCCTGCTGTTGGCCGGACAGATTTTCCCGTCAACAGAATTGGCGCTAGAAGGAGGGCCAGATGACAAGCTGAGCCCTTAGAGCCTGCAGTTAATCTCATATCTGTAATGGCTCATTCCCAAATCATTCTCCCGAGATGTTTGTCGGAGTTTTATGAGCCTCGATACTTCATCCCCGATGAACTTATGTATCACTTGTCCCAGTTAAAATTCGATGGTGAAAATGGGGTGTCCATAACCCAACACTTTTTAGATTTCTGTGACTTTGGTGAGTGCTACGAAATTGACGATGAAGGTTTGATTTGTTTGCTTTTCTTCCTCACTCTCGAAGGTTGTGCTAAGCAATGGTGCCGCACATTGCCGAAAGCTTCCATCCATTCGTTTGAAAAACTCGCCAGTGAATTGCGACAAGCTTTCCACAGGTACGATTTGCAAAGTGTAGTGATAAAGCTAAATGACATTAGAATGGAACCTCAGGAATCTCTGGATGAATTCTCTATTAGATTTGTTCATTATTGTTTTGAGTTCCCTGAAAGGGATGTTGATTGGAAATGTTTAAATGAACAGTTCAAGTATGTGATTCTCATTTCCCTTGAACAATTTCAGTTAGATCCTAGTGTTCCCTATGATAACCCGCAAGTTATCGGCTGTTTAGACTTTGTCCCTAATGCTTCCTTGTCCATCTCCCCGTGTCCAGACCTCATTCAGGCCTCCAAGGAGAGTGTTGCTATTTTTGATATTCTCACCCCTCCTCCTGAGTTGTCGGGTAGTGGAGTTGTGACCTCGAAAGTTTTGAGCAAGGATAGACACTGGCAAGAGGATAAAGCCTACTGCACTACCTTTGAATCTTTCATGCACCATGTCGAATCAGAGCTTGAAAACCCCAGTGGCTCATTATTTCTCTCAGTTCATGAAACCTACCTCGAGCCCACTCGGTGTCTCCCTGGGCACAAACCTAAATCTGATTCGCATACTGATTATGAATCGACTCCTACCCCAGATGAAGTTGATTCCCATACAAGGCTTGCCAGATCATCGTTTTCTCTGAATAACACGGATGCGCGTGTTGAAAAGCCTCGTAAGGTTAACGCCCCTGCGACTCAATCTCTTCGTTCATTATTCCCCAGTTGGTTTCCCGATCCCGCCACACCAGTTATTTCTTCGAGACATTCAAAATTTCCTTATACTGGTATTGGCGACAATCATAAGCACACAGATGGTGTTTCACAGTCACAGTCCAAAATCGATGAATATTTTAAATCTGATTTGTCTCACTCAGAATCTTTGGACAGCCATAGGAGTGATTTCCTGTCTGGGCAACCTCAAGATGTCCTCTTTATTGACCCATCCCAGCTGGTAACTCCCGGGGAGCCTAACTTGCCAGGTACCCAACTTGATCAAATCAATGGCTATAGCGATCCTTGCCTATCTGAAAACATATTCCATCATACCACTGACGACTATCACTCACATCTCTTTTCCGACCATATGGAGACACTAGAATTCGATGATTCGCTTTGGGAAGATTCAAGTACCCATCAGAAAGTCGAAGCGCTTCAGCTTCTGCCAACTGTTTCTAAGATGACGACCCCAAAATACCACGCTCCTCCCAGCATAACCGCGGTAAATCCACCCTACCCTGGAAAATCTAAAGAATCTGATATATCGATCTATCAATCTGTCAGCGCGCAAACATTGGACCAAATTAATACAAAGCCCACTGACATTTTGCAACTCACCACAATGCATGATCACATCCATTCGCTCGCCCAACCATCAAAGTTGGGAAGTGCTCCGCTCAAAGGTCCAGAGTTTGTTCAAGGTGATGAGGAATTGCAGGCTCCACTAAACGTAGATTCGGATGCCCATACCCTTGACCAAACCCAGGAGCAACCCCGGACTAGGGTTTTCAAAACTAGGGTTTCTACGCTTGGATGCGCATGCATCTATAATTCGCCTGGCACTTGCTTATTGTTTCCATTCCATAAAACTGATGGTCCTCAACACCATGATGAGATCGCCGGCCAACTCGACCAACCCTATCAGGTTGATGTGCCTGAAAATAGGCGGTGGCTTACCCAGCGCCCATTAGACCTAAGATTGTGCATGAATGATTATGTGTCATTGAAAAATGTTGAGTTTCAAGAACGTATTGCCGTGTATCAAGATGAGAGTGGGATTCAGCTTGCGCATTCTATTCTGGCATGTTCTTTGGCAAGTTTCTATGATTGTCTTGCCATTGCACCTGCTCCTCAGATAAGTTTTGTTGCTACTGCACTTTTTTGGATACTGGCTCTGATCCTGATCATTGTTGTCGTTGCAGGATGCAAATTAATGCGGTGGCTGCACTGGAAAACTGATTTTACATAACCCGGTCACCTCATGGGTTAAACTAGGATTTAGGTGTAGGCTAGCTAGAACCTGTTAATAAAACTTTAGTTCAAAGTTAAATAGGTTTACTTGCAAAATTTTTACTTTATGATTTAAAAGCATGTTTGTTTTTTTTTTTTTAATGATTAATATTGTAGGCATCATCATGTTACAAGTATTTTTCTTTCATTTCCTTTTTAGTACTTGTTGCTACATAAATAATCACTACTTGTATTTTCACCTACAACTGGTTGATCGCTCTCGCACATGGCGTTGCATTGCATCTTGAGCCTCGCTTATTACATTGCGTCATACACTCTCTTTCTCACATCATTGTTGTCATATCGCTTGCGCCTGCCACTTCATGAGCCCTCATTGCAACCCTATCACCTCGCGGTTTCGTTTTGCCCCGATTGCTGAAACAGTAACCCCCATTATTTTTGCGTGAGGTTGCGGTGGCTATCTCAAGAGGCAGCTTTCTCTTAGGACCAGTCATCGAAGTCGCATTCTCAACAAGATGCCTGTGAGTCTAAACTTATTTAGCCAGGGAGATACGAGCCAGTTTTTGTGGGAGACCTAATGAGTTTGAATGGCCCAATACCTGTAAGCCTAAGTCTTGTGCCTAACATAGTCTTGGATGTTTTAATGATCTGTTTTGCGCACTTCGCCTATTGTGGTGAATGGGATGTGAAGGTTTGGCACGAGGGAAAACCTAAATCAGGATATATCTCAGTTCCTGTAAAACAAGAAACAACCTCTCTTGCTCGTAAAATAAGTCGGGATCCCTCGTCCGCCCATGAAAATAAGTGCCACGAGCACATGAAAATAAGTTTTGCAAGCACATGAAACAAATAAGGGTAAAGGATCGAGAAAGTCTTCCTGCGCAGAGAGGTAATGCGACGACTCCGCCAGGGTACTGACCAGGCTTGCTGGCAGCGGAGCAACGTTTGTGATTTCTTGAAGTGACTCCGCCGGGGTACTGTCTAGGCCTGCTGGCAGCGGAGCAACACCAGAAACTTACTTTAAAAATCCTGAAAATAATAAGCCCACTACCTTGCTCTTCACATCATCAACAAGCTACTGGCGTTTGTGAGCTTTTTCTTTGATGTGTTTCTGATTAGTGGGACTTAGTGAGGCACAAGGATTAGGCATACCTGTAAAGGGCCAAAGTAATACAAAGGGTACCCGTGGAACTTGTTCAATATTCCCTTGCATTACTATCCGGACTCAGAATTTTGTTGTGATACTGACAGAGATGCTGGATTCTACCAGTGGTTCGCCATTTGTTGTAGCCGCTACAACACCACCCAAAATTTCGGGTATATTTAAAATTTCGGGTCCCCCTCTGCGTGCTTTGTCGTTAAGGTCTTTCACCGAGCCTGCAGCCCGTGACATCCTAGCGACCTATCCCCAACCCCTCACGAGCTGCCTCACCATCATGATCAGGTGCTGTTGCTGCAATCACGGCATGTGAGGGAGGGATCACCCAGCATACGTTTGGATAAGAACTTTGCCGTGCACTCAGGATGTACATTAATAACTCCCTCGCCATGGGTCATTAAGCGCGTTGTGTGAATACTTCTCTTATGATCATGGGTCTCATATAGTTTATCTAGGGGCACCTTTCGCAAAGAATAACTGTGAACTAATTAATGTTATGTTGTTTATGCAGGTCAATCCACGATTGATAAACTCATCAATGATTGTCATGGCACCGAGGGCATAAGATTAAGTTCAATGACAAGGTCACCGCTGTGAAACATGACACATTCATCCACATGTCCCACTTAGGTGGATATGTGACATAAGGCCACCTTCGAAGACCAGGATTAAGGTGGATGACGAGGATGCACCCACAAGTGAGGTGGAAGAGCAAGTTAACATTATCTTAAGGTGGAGGATGATGTGGTGTGTGTTCATTCACTCAAAGAAACTAGGAAGCATTGGGCACCAGAAAATTTTTATGATAACACCGTTGATATCAAAAGACAAGGGTTCCTCACGTTAAGAGCGCACATGTTGATGTTGGCAAGACAATGGCACAAAAAAAGGAGTTTCTTCTATTTTCCACAGTTGAATGAAATGGTTCACGGATTCAAATGCATCTTGATAAGCATCGTAAAGGTCATCACTGTCAATTTAGTGATTAAGTATGGAATTACATCGACAAAGTAGGAGTGATCTATGAGTATGATCCAGTTTCTCCAAGTTTACAGGGCTCAATTGTTTTCGGGAATAACGATGAACTATAGAGTTCGTCGCTTTAAATCCGACACTTTTGTCAGTCTCATCATCACCCATTAAAGTACAGTTGTTAGGTTTGATGGTTCAGGTAATGGGTGCATCGACAAGTTTTGGCACAATTTCAAAATCTAAACGCACCTTTGGGAAGCATCTTTGTCAAACCTAAGCTACACGGTGGGTGCAAATCGATGGACCTAGGCTATGGTTTTAAAATATCATATAATTGAACCAAGGCGCAAGATCATGTGGTTTCCAAACCATATAAAATGGTGAGTCGAGACTACATGGAAAAAATTACAAATGAGTTTAGTATTTCCATGGCAGATATAGTCTTCAAAGTTATGTTTAAAGCATGGTCGGAGTGTATGACCAACCCATAGAAGCGCGTTATAATAACTTTGTTGTGTTACCAATGGGTGCAAATAGTTTGATGCTGCAGTTTGAATCCACGACATTGTGACATTTATGATCAAAAGAGGGTAGGGTTGACAGTCAAACAACTTGCGTTAAAACCACATGTTTTCAAACCATATAAGGTTAAAGGAACGACATCATATAAACATTACAAAGGGCGCCGAGCAGTATTGTTTAAAACATGGAACAAAACATTTTAATAAACCCACCGTGGCAACGTTGTAATGTGGCGCGTTGGTAGTCAAAGCTGCATGGACACATGACACGCAGCCAACGTCGATGGCGGTCAAACCTCACGATTAAAAGATGAAGCAGAGTTACATATGGGCGCAAATGATTCTATGCATGGTGGTCGCGTTTTAAATTTGGAGCATATAGTTAGCGGTTAAACGTATGTTCGAAATACGGGCAGAGAGTTATAACAAAGCCAACGATGGCATCTATAATAAATCTAGCGAGACGGTGGAACGAAGATGCATGGGCACGTGGCATGGAGCCCAACATTTCGACGGTGCAGTTTTAACCCATGTGAAGCAGGTATATATATAGTGATCGACTCTACGTTGGGAATATGGCACAGAACTACATGAACACGTTGCAATTTGGAGCAAATGCTTCCACGCCCACTGCGGCATTGTGCAAATTTATGGTAGAGAGGAAGCAGAGTTGGCAAACCAAAACTTACGTTAAAGCACACGATGGCGGAGCAGAACCATATTAAAATGTTGCAAAGGGGCTCAAACCCATGCATGAAACATTCGGAGCAGATACGTAGTCATCCAAAGCTGTGGCGCGGTGGTGTAGCGAAACTACGGACAGTTACCAATGGACGCAAATGTCGATGACAGGTATATACATATAGCGGTCGACCCTACGTTTGCAACCCAACGCAAAACTACATGCACACGTTGCATGGAGCTAAACATTCGATGGCGGTTTTCAATTTTCAATAAATATTTGAGAGCAAATACATATTGACAGCGGATAACTTTATTACTAAGACATAGATTAGAACTATGTAGAAACGCATTACAGATGGACGTAGGCATGTCAACGTGGAGATTCGACCTACGCTAAAAGGTTTGGAGCAGATACATTTTACGGTCCAAGGTGTTTACATGTGGTAGCGGAATAGTATAACACATTGATGAGTCAAAACCGCATGGATGAATCTGCAACGTATCTATCTCCAAGTCTGCATGGCAACCGTCGTGCTGGAATATAATTAAAATGATTTATGCGTTACAACTAAAGGCATGGACCGAAAAGCCAGCACCATAAAAGGCATGCTGTGCTGTTTTCAGAGGAATGGATAAAATTTGTTTTCTGCAGCCCCGACGGCGATTATCCAGGAGAGAATCTCTCTTCAAATCTTCTGCGCTGGTCCCATTTTAGAAAGGCGTTATCGTTGCATGTTTGTTGGAAGTTGAATTTTCGGTAATGACCACGTCGAGCTGTCTTCACCGAGCTAAATTTCCGATAATTCCTAAAGCGTTTTCTATTACCCATCCAAAGGCACTGAAAAGCCGAACCACGCAGTCGTACTGTGTCATGTAGGGTGGGGTATTATTTTCATGGCTAAATTTCGTGGTCGGAGATATTTGTCTGCACACCGAGCCCCGCCCTACCGTGGTCATCCCACTATCGAGAACCTGCCATCACTGTGCTCTCAGTGATAATCATCTAGGCTGCAGGCACTCGACTGATAGGAACCACCAAGCCTGTCTACCGTTTTTTATTGTATTGTTAAATATTTTCAAATGTATACCAGATCGTTTCTGGCCAAAGCAGACGTGGTGGCGGTCATGATTCATTGAGTCATCATAGGGTCATAGGGTAGGCAAAAAACAAAATATCAATTGCTGCATGTTTCTGCTAACAGACTAACGAAGACCTGTTGGGAAGAATTTAATGCAAAGTTGTTGCGCTGCAATTCCCTCAGATACGTATGGCTTACCAAAGTAGCTGGTCATCACTCGCAACACACTTTCGATTCGAGAGTGAAGCATTCGTTAATGATACTGTATTGATCGTCGGGTCCGCATAGATAATATCGCCACCACACACCCTGATCGGCACCGGTTTTTTTCTTCACAAGTGAACGACAGCGATCCGCCACCTACCTTTGGTAAGACCGTGCATTGCATTTCTGTTGCAATGCAGCGCTGGTAGGAAATGAATATCTATATGCTGCAACTGTGACTATGAGACACATTTAGTCATCCAAATGTGATTGCATTCAAGGCACAAGGGTCGTCAGGTCACGAAACGGGCAGGGCAAAGGAAGGTGTGACCAGATTAAATCGCGACTCCTCGACCTATTGAGGTCGCATCCCACATCAAGTCGCATGGTTGCAATAGTTGCTACTAGCTGGAAGATGCGACCTTACCCGAAGTACGACTATGTGACCTCTCTGAGGTCGCAAGGTCGCAAATTGTGCGTCCATTAGAGGCTGCGACCCACAGAAGATATGCACAATCTTTCATATATCGCTTACAGAGCAGGACTACACAGGAGTCTTTTATTATTTTTATTTTTGCAATTATTTAAACATGCTCTTAATATCGATATTAGATTATGAAGATGCTTAACCTAAGCTATGTGATTGCAGGTGGGGGTTGTGGGTTTGCACGATGAGTTGGAGGGTTTCCTCAGCAAGCAAGAGGACCAGTTTTTTAAAGCGAAGAACGTGAGATGAGGAATGCTGTTATAAAATCCGCAGAACTGCTTGAAGTTGTAGATCGCAGATTTCTTCAATTCGCCGGTCGCAAATTTATGAAAGTCGCAGGTCGCACATTTGCTGGAGGTCGCAGGTCGCGGATGGTCCAAGGTCGCAAGTCGCATGTCTACCGAGGTCAC